>CM053030.1:515689689-516119689 GCA_028564925.1 Lithobates sylvaticus | reverse complement strand
GGGGGGGGGGGGGGGGGGGGGGGGGGGGGGGGGGGGGGGGGGGGGGGGGGGGGGGGGGGGGGGGGGGGGGGGGGGGGGGGGGGGGGGGGGGGGGGGGGGGGGGGGGGGGGGGGGGGGGGGGGGGGGGGGGGGGGGGGGGGGGGGGGGGGGGGGGGGGGGGGGGGGGGGGGGGGGGGGGGGGGGGGGGGGGGGGGGGGGGGGGGGGGGGGGGGGGGGGGGGGGGGGGGGGGGGGGGGGGGGGGGGGGGGGGGGGGGGGGGGGGGGGGGGGGGGGGGGGGGGGGGGGGGGGGGGGGGGGGGGGGGGGGGGGGGGGGGGGGGGGGGGGGGGGGGGGGGGGGGGGGGGGGGGGGGGGGGGGGGGGGGGGGGGGGACACAGTGAGGCTGCAAATGGGCATTGTTGACCCTCTTTTCCACTTACAGTAGCTGCGCATTTCTCACCCTAGGCTTATACTCGAGTCAATAAGTTTTCCCATTTTTTGTGGTAAAATTAGGTGCCTCGGCTTATATTCGGGTCGGCCTATACTCGAGTATATACGGTATATAACTTTTGGAGGTTTTACCTAATCTTCAGGCCTAAAATTGTAAAATGTCTCTGGCAGTGAATGGGTTACATGTTTTCTGTCCTCTTACACAGCCAGTGATATGTAACAATATTTTGTGGTACCAGCTATCTCCCTCCTATGGCGGTTTGCTTCCTATGACAGAGAACCTAGAATAACCTGAAGATTGGAGGACAATGAACCTTTAGAAAGAATTTAGCTTTTTCCGAGAGAACTTGATTACTTCCGTAATAGTCGCGGTGCAGTTCTTCTACGACAGCCAAAATCTGAATTCAGCTGCAATCAGGAACTTCCAAAACGAAATAAATAGAAAAAATCTCAGCTAATGAAAATAACAATGTTTAATCCAGTGTACTTAGCTACTTATTCCTTGTTCCGCAATCACTGCAAAGGACAAGTAAATATTATTCTTTTGCTTTCTATTGTTACTTTTATTGGCTGTATAATTTAAGCATCGGAGCTTCCTGATTCCTGCTGCCCAGAACCCTCCTTCCGTAGGAGTCAGCGCTGCTTTGCTATTAAAAGTGGTGTTTCCACCAAAAAAAAATAAAAAATAGCTTAACCGCTTCCCGACCGCCTCGCGCCGATGTACGTCGGCAGAATGGCACGGCTAGGCAAAACCACATACAGGTACGTGGTCCTTTAAGAGCCTAGCCATGGGTCGTGCGCGCCCCGCTGGCGGCGCTCTCGCGACCCGGTCGGGAGCTCCGTGACCACGGCCGTGGGACCAGCGGACTAGACATGTGCACAACAAAAAAATTTGTTATTTTTGTTCAGTTTTTTTTCGTTTCCGAAAAAAAATCGTTTTTTTTCGTTTCGTTTTTTTCGTTTCCGTCGATTCGTAAGTCGTCGGTGTTCGTATTCGTAACGATTCGTACATTCGTAAGAGTTATTTTTTCATTGATTCGTTTTTTCGTTAGTTTAATTTTCGGACGCATTCGTATGTATTCGTACATTCGTAACATTCGTAACATTCGTAGATTCGTAATCGGAGCATAATTCATAATTTTATGTAATGTGTATGCTATTATTACATTTTAATAATTTACGAATCGAAAAAAAAAGTTATGAATCGAAAAAAAAAAGTTACGAATCGAAAAAAAAAGTTACGAATGTACACATTTTTTGTTCAATAGAGATACGGAAATTACAAATCGAAAAAAAAGCTACGAATCGAAAAAAAAAAAGTTACGAATCGAAAAAAAAAAAGTTACGAATCGAAAAAAAAAAAGTTACGAATGGACGAATTTTTTTGTTCAATCCATTCGAAGCACGTTTAGCAGCGCCATTGTAAGGGACACGGAAAATTACCAATTCAACAAAAAAAAAAAGTACGAATGTACGAATTTTTTCGTTCGTTTTCGTTTTTCGGATTTTCTTCATTAGTACATTCGTTGTTTCTAATTATTTTTTTTCGGATCTTCGTTGTTTTTCGGATTCGTTCGATTCAAATGATTCGTTAATCGGATTCGTACGATTTGAACGATTCATTATTCGGATTCGTACGATTCGAACGATTCGTTCATTCGTACGAAAACGAACGAACGAAAATAACGAAAAAAAACGAAACGAATTGCACATGTCTACAGCGGACCCGATCACCGCTGGTGTCCCGCGATCGAGTCACAGAGCTGAAGAACGGGGAGAGGTCTGTGTAAAGAAACCTCTCCCCGCGCTTCCTACACTGCCTGTCATTGATCGGCTGTTCCCTGTCATCGGGAAAGCCGATCAATGACGTCAGACGTCAGCCACGCCCCCTAATGTAAAAAAAAAACACACACGTCACAGCCCATAACCCTCCCCCTAGTGGTTAACTCTTTCACTGCTAGTGTCATTTATACAGGAATCAATGCATTTAAATAGCACTGATTGCTGTATAAATGACAATGGTCCCAAAAATGTTTAAAAAATGTCTGATGTGTCCGCCATAATGTCGCAGTCACAATAAAAATCGCTGATCGCCGCCATTACTAGTAAAAAAAAAAAATATTAATAAAAATGCTATAAAACTATCCCCTATTTTGTAAACGCTATAACTTTTGCGCAAACCAATCAATAATCGCTAATTGCGATTTTTTTTACCAAAAATATGTAGAAGAATACGTATTGGCCTAAACTGAGGAAAAAAAATGTTTTTTTTATATATTTTTGGGGGATATTTATTATAGCAAAAAGCAAAAAATATAGCAATTTTTTCAAAATTGTCGCTCTATTTTTGTTTATAGCGCAAAAAATAAAAACCGCAGGTGCGATCAAATACCACCAAAAGAAAGCTCTATTTGTGGGAAAATAAGGACGCCAATTTTGTTTGGGAGCCACGTCGCACGACCGCGCAATTGTCAGTTAAAGCGACGCAGTGCCGAATCGCAAAAAGGGGCCTGGTCCTTTGGCTGCAAATTGGTCCGGGGCTGAAGTGGTTAAAATTCATAAAAAAATAAAAATAAAAAATAATTGGAAAAAAAAAATGTACTCACCTCGAAATGCCTGTTGCTAGGGGGTCCCTCGTAGTCTGCCTCCTTCAGTGCCCGGGCACTGACATCACTTCCCCTCAACGCAGTCAGTCATCTGGGACACGTGACAGGTCGATTCGTAAATTATTAAAATGTAATAATAGCATACACATTACATAAACTTATGAATTATGCTCCGATTACGAATGTACGAATAACTACGAATGCGTCCGAATTTCGAATAAACGGATGAACGAAAATTAAACTAACGAAAAAACGAATCAACGAAAAATAACTCTTACGAATGTACGAATCGTTACGAATACGAACACCGACGACTTACGACTGTACGAATCGTTACGTCAACGGAAACGGAAAAAACGAAACGAAAATAAATAATTTTTTTCGGGAAACTAAAAAAACGAAACAAATTTTTTTGTTGTGCACATGTCTACCAATCAGTGGGCGTGCCTGGCCCCGCAGTGAATCTTGGGAAGGGGTATTTAAGATGCTGAAGTCACATGTTTCGGGGTCTGTCTGTGTGGTTCCGGTCCAGACCAACCCCGCGAGGGGTCCCGGACCCAGGAGTGTCTCCAGCCCTGTAAGCCTGGTCACCGAGACCAGCCACCAGAGGTCCTCATGGTCTGGGGTGGGGATCCGTCCATTCCCGAGCCTCGGAACTGGCCAGTTCCAGACCCAGTAACTGAAGGAGGATTCGGAGGTGTCCCGGTGTCCTCTCAGGATTGGAGAGACAGAGCAACTCGTAGAAGCGACCAGGGGAGGACTCTTCAGAGGAGGGCCAAGAAGCTGGCTGCTCGGTAAGAGCCTGGGAGCTGAGATTGCATTAACACTGGTGAATCTGCATTTTCTTACGGTATTGCCGAAATGGCTGGAAGATTCAGGTACTATAGGAAAAGTTCCTAAACCCATTCTTCGGTTACAACCTAGTCCGTGGCAGAGACTTTGTAAAATTCCGGATCACTTGTTGGCTGCTAGATCTACAGACAGGGATTATCCAACAGTGAAGTGCCCAGTTGCAAGTGGCTACTCTCTGGGTTATGTAAAGAGACAGTCATTTGATGTCAGCAGTTCTGAAGTGCCTGAGCTTTATCACCCGTGCCCTCTATTCCCAACTAAGAGACTGTGTTATGTTGAACGGTTACTTTTGCAAATAAAGATCTTCAAAAGGACTTTTGAGTGTCAGCCTTTGAAATTGCTGGGTACTAACCCTAGACAACGAACGACGAGCTACAAGGAGGAGGTAATCGGTAGGCCCAGAAAGTACATAGCCGCCCCGCAGGGGTTATGGCGCTACACCCACAAGTGCTTTTTTTAACCACTACTATTCCTTTATATTGGCTATTGGAATTGACAAACGCAGCCATTTAGAAATCAGATGAAATGTTTAGGGGTGGAAAACACTTTTTGATAGATAAAAAGTGCATTTTATATACAACTATATAGATCAGACCAAAATGAGGGACAAATGAGGAGGAAAGAGGGACAGAAGGACATTGCTCCAAATCCGGGACAGTTGAGAGCTATGGCTTTCTCATCAAAGCACACCCTTCTGCCTGCATGTTTACTAGGGTTGCCATCTCATCCCTTTAAACCCGTACACATATCAATTATATCAATAATTAGCCGCATAAGGACCTCCCTAAGCAGATATACTGCGGCATTACTGCTAGACATGTGCACAACAAAAAAATTAGTTTATTTTCGTTTCGTTTTTTTCGTTTCCGAAAAAAATTAGTTTATTTTCGTTTTTTTCGTTTCCGTTGATTTGTAACGATTCGTACATTCGTAAGAGTTATTTTTTCGTTGATTCGTTTTTTCGTTAGTTTAATTTTCGGACGCATTCGTATTTAGTCGTACATTCGTAACATTCGTAGATTCGTAATCGGAGCATAATTCATAATTTTATGTAATGTGTATGCTATTATTACATTTTAATAATTTACAAATCGGAAAAAAAAGTTACGAATCGAAAAAAAAAAAGTTACGAATCGAAAAAAAAGTTACGAATGTACGAATTTTTTTGTTCAATCCATTCAAAGCACGTTAAGCAGCGCCATTGTAAGAGACACGGAAAATTACGAATCGCAAAAAAAAAAAGTTACGAATGTACGAATTTTTTCGTTCAATCCATTCGAAGCACGTTAAGCAGCGCTATTGTAAGGGACACAGAAAATTACCAATTCAACAAATAAAAAAAAGTTACGAATGTACGAATTTTTTCGTTCAATCCATTCGAAGCACGTTAAGCAGCGCCATTGTAAGAGACACGGAAAATTAGGAATCGAAAAAAAAAAAATAAAGTTACGAATCGAAAAAAAAAAGTTACGAATCGAAAAAAAAAGTTACGAATGTACGAATTTTTTGGTTCAATCCATTCGAGGCACGTTAAGCAGCGCCATTGTAAGGGACACGGAAAATTACCAATTCAACAAAAAAAAAAAGTTACGAATGTACGAATTTTTTTCGTTCGTTTTCGTTTTTCGGATTTTCTTCATTAGTACATTCGTTGTTTCTAATTAGTTTTTTTTCGGATTTTCATTGTTTTTCGGATTCGTTCGATTCGAACAATTCGTTAATCGGATTTGTACGATTCGAACAATTCGTTATTCGGATTCGTACGATTCAAACGATTCAAACGATTCGTTCATTCGTACGAAAATGAACGAACGAAAATAACGAAAAAAAACGAAAAACAAAAAAAAACGAAACGAATTGCACATGTCTAATGGCTGCCCTCCTGCGCAAAATCACGTACATGTACATGAATATGTGCAGGGGGTCTGGTGCGCGCTCTCGCCATCGGCGACCAGCTCCCTCTGTGATTGGACACAGCGGGAGCCAATCAGCGGGTCGGGCGGATGCGATGTTTGCCAGGACTCGCCAATCGTTCTGAGGAGAGGCAGAACGGCGGTCTGCCTATGTAAATGTATCACTGTCCCCGTAGGGCTTGCTGTGTGATGACTTCTTGGGCCTCCCACTGATTACCTGCAGATAGTTGCTGGGGGTTTTTCACATATCCCTTCTTACTCCCGTTTTGCTCGTTACTCATCAACCACTTCAGCCCCGGAAGATTTGGCTGCTGAATGACCGGGCCATTTTTTTGCGATTCGGCACTGCGTCGCTTTAACTGACAATTGCGCGGTCGTGCGACGTTGCACCCAAACAAAATTGACGTCATTAGAGCTTTCTTTTGTCGGTATTTGATCGCCTCTGTGGTTTTTATTTTTTTCGCTATAAACAAAAAAACTATTTTGAAAAAAACGCAATATTTTTTACTTTTTGCTATAATAAATATCTCCCAAAAATATATAAAAAAAACATTTTTTCCCCCCGAGTTTAGGCTGATATATATTCTTCTACATATTTTTGCTAAAAGAAATCGCAGTAACCGTATATTGATTGGTTTGTGCAAAAGTTATACCCGCTGATTGGCTCCCGCTGTGTTCAATCACAGCGGCAGCTGGTCGCCGACGGCAAGCACGCGCCCCAGACCACGTGCACATATTCATGTACGTCTATAAAATAGGGGATAGTTTTATGGCATTTTTATTATTCATTTTTTTTTTTAATAGCAATGGCGGCGATCTGCGATTTTTATCGGGACGGTGACATTATGGCGGACACATCGGACACTTCTGACACATTTTTTGAACCATTGGCGTTTATACAGTGATCAGAGCTTTAAAAATGCTCTGATTACTGTAAAAATTTCACTGGCGGGGAAGGGGTTAACACTAGGGGGTGATCAAGGGGTTAACTGTGTTCCCTGTTTGTGTTTTTAACTGTGGGGGGAGGGGACTGACCTAGAGGAAGTGACGGATCGTGACTGCTAGCTAATCAGAAGTCATGATCTGTCACGCCTCTCAGAACAGAACAGGGATGAGTGTGTGTTTACACACACTTATCCCTGTTCTGCCTCTTGTGCCCGCAATCACTCGTGGCCAGCGGTCGCGGCACCCCCGCTGTGCAGCGCGCACGCGCCTGCTCTCCCGTTCTCGCGAGCCGACATATAGCTACGACGGCTCGCGGGATCGTGCCGACCTGCCGCAGTAAAATGACGGCGGCTGGTCGGCAAGTAGTTAAACAGTCCAGGGGATTTGTTTTTTTATGTTTATTGTGGAACTTGGATGGGAGAAGGGATTAGTGGGATAATCCAACTGGAACTATTAGTAGATAAGGAGGACAACTCTCCTTTGGCCTCACCGGTTTACTTGAGGAGGCAGAGACACTGCTTTTTCCATACTGCCACTTGTATGGAAGAGTTAGGTCTTCTTGCTTTCTCTAGCAGCAGACTTGATGCAACTACATTATCTTCAGGATACTCACCAGAATCCCTTTGACTGACACCCATCCACTGACTCCTCTAGCTGAAGGGGTGGTCCTCACAGGACAGGCCCCATGACACAGATCTGTAGTCACAGTAGGCATATTCAGATCATTCCTGGTGTCTCCCTTCCAATCAACTCTGCAGGACATCTGGGTTCAGCTTCTCTCTGACTCTCAGGCCCCCTCTCGACCACCCAGGGTCACATGGCAACCTCTACAGCGGAGGGGCAGCCGCTCCTTCCCTCCGGGCCCCTGCTCTCCAGCTGAAGACCCCGCCCACATGTGCCCTTGGTATTTATACAGTCACCCAGCATGTATTGAGGAAGTCTCCTCTGCCAATAGCCAGGGCTGTAACAATACTTGTGTGCTTGCTTGTCAGGTTTCCTCCCACTGTCCAATATGCCTCCCTATTGGACCAGTGAGGGACAGTCAGAACAAGCTGAGCTGCACCTGAGCACAATGAGCAGACCCAACCAACAGATCCTGCTCCCTGGTAGTCAGAGAGCACTCTAAATTTACCTGGCATGCAGAAAGATCCAAAAACTATACTCTCTTCTAGCACCTACCTAGAAGGGTGCTACATCCACCACCCACCCGACGCGTTGACCCCAGACGAAGTCTACTGAGACGAAACGCGTCGGGAGGACTCCACTGCCGCCACCCTTATTTTAACAAGCGCTTGAAACACTTTTAAAATGTAAGTGTACTACTTTTTAAATAAATTTCTTTTGTCATATGGAATTACGCTATATGGTCTTCTCTATCCTCTCCCATTTATCGGTTGGAATCTGATACTACATACTCCTGTACGGAGACTGACCTTTTCCAAAAGTTTTGGGACACAACTCCAGAGGTCGCATTTCAGCTGTCAGCTGACACTTTAAGCTTTCTCGACTCATAGAACGTAGGTTCTTTTGAGTCCGAGCCATCTGGTAATCTCACATCCTCATAGGTGGTGGTGTCACACTGGTGGTTGCAAGTCACAGCTTTTTGCATGGTGGTCTATGGATCGTTCAAACTTCGGACCACACACTTGGGACTTTTAGCACACTTTCCAAGGACCTTTTCACTTAAAAATATTTTTTGCACATATTGCTTTAATGCAAAATCAAATTTTCTGCACATTTTATTTTTTGTGATGATATGGTCATTATATTAGTCACTCTTTTATTTTTTATTTGATATTGTTCCTATCACAAGATTGGTTATCATTATTTTTATATTTGTTATCATTTATTTGTCACTTTGCACATATGTTGGTTTTAGCATTTGTTTAGCTAGGTCATTGATTCAATCATTTTAGCGCTACACTTTACTTATTTCATACCCCATGTGTGGCCAGTAAGCACAATAAAATAAGTGAAAAAATATAGTCATTCAGTTCTCGGCGCCGAGCATAAGTGCAGTGTGGGGATAGGTCTGAGACCCTTGCCACGTAGGCCAGGCAGAACCCCAGATTCCTTGCACACCTCGTACGAATGACTGCTGCCTCTGTTTCTTCACTGAGCGTACTGAGACTTGGAGAGCTTCTTCTTCCATCAAATCCCCAATCCCACTTAGTCTCCACCTCTGATTCCCAGTCACCGATTCCCTCTTCCAGGGATCCAAATCGGTACTCAAATTGGGGTGACCGCCACATCAATGATCCCTGCCTCCTCCTCACTGGATGAACTGGAGGACCTCAGCTTCTAGATCCATTGAAGCACCTCTGACTCTTTAATAGCTGGACCTCCTGTTGCTGAGACTGCAACCAATGCACCCTGTGGATGCTGCCCGGCCTTCACGACTTGCCTGCATTGCACCTCAGAAATGTGGGTCTCCCTGGTTTGGCAGATGGTTGTGCGGGTCGGCACCACTGGTCCCGGCCTCAGCGGTGTTCTTGGAAATCCCCGTCCTCTCCCAAAAGGGATAGACCCTGTGGGTGTCAGCAGTTCAGAAGTGGTCCCTGCCTCCCAGTTTACATATAATTTTCTGGGTTGGCAATCACTGACGGCTGGTGCTAATTTATTTTCGGTGGCCAATCAGAACGCTTCTTCTTTAGACATGTGCACAACAAAAAAAAATTTGTTTATTTTCGTTTAGTTTTTTTCGTTTCCGTTGATTCGTAACGATTCGTAAATTCGTAAGTCGTCGGTGTTCGTATTCGTAACGATTCGTATTTTCGTTAGAGTTGTTTTTTCGTTGATTCGTTTTTCCGTTAGTTTCATTTTCGTTTATTTGTTTATTGGAAATTCGGACGCATTCGTATTTATTCGTACATTCGTAACATTTGTAACATTTGTAACATTCGTTGATTCGTAATTGGAGCATAATTCATAATTTTATGTAATGTGTATGCTATTATTACATTTTAAGAGACATGGAAAATTACGAAAAAAAAAAAAAAAGTTACGAATGTACGAATTTTTTTCGTTCAATCCATTCGAAGCACGTTAAGCAGCGCCATTGTAAGGGACACGAAAAATTACGAATCGAAAAAAAAAAAAAAAAAAGTTACCAATGTACGAATTTTTTTCGTTCAATCCATTCGAAGCACGTTAAGCAGCGCCATTGTAAGGGACACGGAAAATTACCAATTCAACAACAAAAAAAAGTTACGAATGTACGAATTTTTTCGTTCATTTTGATTTTCGTTGTTCCTGTTTTTTGTTTTTTGGATTTTCTTCTTTCGTAGATTCGTTGTTTCTAATTAGTTTTTTTCGGATTTTCGTTGTCTTCGGATTCGTTCGATTTGAACGATTCGTTATTCGTTAAAATTTTTACCGAATCGTTCGTTCATTCGTACGATAACGAATGAACGAAAATAAAGAAAAAAAAACGAAAAACGAAAAAAAACGAAACGAATTGCACATGTCTATTCTTCTTTCAGTCAATCGGGAAACGGATCTCAGACCCTCGCATCCTGATTGTCGGAGAGGCAATTCAGTGTAAGAATAGGGAATATTCTCCCTTAATGGATGGGCCACTCCTGCTGGCAATCACTCCTCTCCAATCTCAGTAACATGTCAACGCAGTCCCCACACTGGCCCCAATGCCCGCAGCTGCACAGAAACATTCAAGTATCTTCCACATACCAGTCCTAGATGCTCCTTGTCCCCTTGGCTGCACAACACCAGACTTCGTTTGGAAATCAATCGGACCCCTGTGTCCCACAGTGTCGTATTCTGTGTCTCAGTCCGCTCTGCAGTAGACATGTGCACAACAAAAAAATTCGTTTATTTTCGTTTCGTTTTTTTCGTTTCCGAAAAAAAATCGTTTATTTTCATTTCGTTTTTTTAGTTTCCGTTGATTCGTAACGATTCGTACATTCGTAAGTCGTCGGTGTTCGTATTCGTAACGATTCGTACATTCGTAAGAGTTATTTTTCGTTGATTCGTTTTTTCTTTAGTTTATTTTTCGTTTATTCGTTTATTCGAAATTCGGACGCATTCGTATTTATTCGTACATTCGTAACATTCGTAGATTCGTAATCGGAGCATAATTCATAATTTTATGTAATGTGTATGCTATTATTACATTTTAATAATTTACGAATCGAAAAAAAAAAGTTACGAATCGAAAAAAAAAGTTACGAATGTACAAATTTTTGCGTTCAATCTATTCGAAGCACTTTAAGCAGCGCCATTGTAAGGGACGCGGAAAATTACCAATTCAACAAAAAAAAAAGTTACGAATGTACAAATTTTTTCGTTCATTTTAGTTGTTCCTTTTTTCGGATTTTCTTCATTCGTACAATCGTTGTTTCTACTTTGGTTTTTCGGATTTTCGTTGTTTTTCGGATTCGTTCGATTCAAACGATTCGTTGATTGGATTCATACGATTCGAACGATTCGTTATTCGTTCGATTCGAACGATTCGTTCATTCGTACGAAAACGAACGAAAAAGAAGAAAAAAAACGAAAAAAAAAACGAAACTAATTGCACATGTCTACTCTGCAGGATCTCCGCCAACACGTGTGATAGCCTCCGCGCTCTGGCTCACTCCAGCATACGCCATCTTGCTACTCCTCGCCGGTGCCTACTTGCCTATTTCGTAATCTGCAGTACCCATGAAATGCCACTGGTTGAAGCTGATAGTATCAGGGGCATAGGTGATATATCTTGAATAGTAAATCTTGTACTGGGACCATGGAAATTGGATGATCGACATTGTGACAATCACACAGAAAATGGATGATATGGTTCTCCTCTGTCCTGCCCCTGATAAAGGCTCCATATCTGTGTACACAAATCATCAATCCGTCATACTAGTTATCTTATTATTGTCACCTGAGGTCAGTCACCTTCCTATCTTCTACATCTGTTGATGCAGAAGTAGATAATATGGGTGTCCAATTTATCACACAGTAAATATGTCTGACAAGATAGAGTGCAATATAAGGCATTTCCAGACTATAAACACTTGTAGGGGACCTAATCATAATGCATTGGGCCCCAAAGCAACATTTTTATTGGGACCCCCCCCCCCCCCCCCCCCCCCCCAAGCCATCTCTTTTTGTGACACCTGGAAGGCCTGCAGTGTCAATTGAGGCAGTAGTGTAATTGATTTAGTATGAATGATCCAGAACGGGTAACAGGAGAGCTGTCAGCATAGTCAGTACCCTACTAGGGATCAGTGCTGGGGATAGACGTGGCCAGGGAAGAGCAACAGTGCAGGGAATTAACTTTAAATATACTCAGTGGTCATCTGCATAAGAGATAAGCAGATTCTGTCTGAACCAAGGATTGGTCCAAACTTTGACTGTTTGGGCATTCAGACAAACGTCTGATCTTCAGCTAATTCAGGCTCCTGTTCAACAGGAGTCAAAAAACATTTATAGAAGCGGTTATTCTACATGTAAGGGGGGTAGGTAGGTGGTTGTCACATCCTTCATGTTCCCCTCCTCGGTGGGCGCCAAGCAAGGGTCACATGAGAGGCCTACCCCAGGGTGGGTTCTACTGGGCCGTGCTAGGCACTTATAACAGGATCACTTAAAGCGGTTCTGCACTCTGTTTATTTTTTTATTTTTTGGGGGGGGGGGTATACAAAGGATGCTTACCTAAATTGGGGGACTCACCTGTTCCATCTTCCATCTCGATCGCCCTCCGTTTTCCTCCGAGAAGATTCTTTATATTCTTCTTCTCTGCTGGGGGCCATCTTGCCTGTGGGCATGGGAAACCCCACAGGCACTTTAGATGGCCCAGCATGCACCGCCGTTACTGCGCCGAGCTCGCGCGTGCGCAGTAACGGCAAAGTGCAGCTCACGTTCTCCGAAATCTCGCGAGATGTCGGCACATCTGCCGACATCTCGCGAGATTTCGGCACATCTGCCGACATCTCGCGAGATTTCGGAAGATGTGCCCGAAATCTCGCGAGATTTCGGAAGATGTGCCCGAAATCTCGCGAGATTTCGAAAGATGGCCGCACTGTCTCCTGGGATCAATGACACCAGATCCCAGGAGACAGTGCGGCATGACGAGGATCCCCGCACAGACCCCGCCCACCCCCGCAGAGACTGAGGACAGGAAGTCATCAATTACAAGGTAAGTAAAAAAAAAAAAAAAAAAACACATTTAATTTAGTACTCTTTGCCTGATTTGGAAGGCAAAGAGATTTACTAAATGAAATGTGTGCCGAACCGCTTTAACTAAACATGGGGTACCTTTACTTCTGTGTCATTTTCATCAATGCCCTGGGACAAGGCTAAGGCCACCATGGGGGAATACTTGACCTTAAGTCAGGCCTCTGCTTTTGGAGATAAACGGTCACTTTGTACACTTATGCTGGTTTAGTATTAATATGATGCGCTGGAAGTTTCTTGAATACAGGAAACAATTTTACTTGCATGGAGGATAGCAGAACATATCTTAACAGCATGGAAACAGGAAAAGCACTTCCTCTCATTGCATCATACAATAGATTTACATGTACATTACACTATAACACTACAGCGCCACCTGCTGCATAGACAGATATAATGCATCTACAGTACATATGCAACTTACTTTTGTTCTTCCAACACAGTGATTCTCAACCAGGGTTCCGTGGAACCCTAGGGTTCCTCCAGAGGTTGCTAGGGGTTCCTTCAGCATTGGGCAATTTCTGCCTCTTAGATAAGTTCCCACTGACACCATTGATCTTTTTAGCGATCTGTCAGGAGGTAATTCTTCCCAATGACCACAAGTGTAAGGACCATTCCTCTCACTGACCATTACACTATTGTATCATGAGTTGTAGATTTCTAATTTTTAGCAGGGGTTCCTCAAGACCGTAGAACTTTTTCAAGGGTTCCTCTATGTTGAAAAAGTTGAGAAAGACAACTTACAACAACTTACGCCATAACTGTTCTCCAGTTAACTCTCGGGGTCCCAGTGACAATGTACACTGATTCTTGCATTTAGGAGGGACACGCTGAGCCTTGTCCACATCCACCTATCCAGAGTATCGCTCCCAGTAACGGTATGGGCTCCCGCAGTGCACCTAGTGCTGACTCCATGCATGCACTTCCTTAAAGTGGATGTAAACCCAATGTCATCCTTTCTAAACTACTGCCAAAGGGGTTATCTATAAGGATATAGATGCCTCCTGCATGTATCTTTACCTGTCAAATGTCTCCCCTCTGTCTGTTATGAGACCCGAAAAACTGCAGATTCTGTGGGTGGAGGGGTGGAGTCGTGATGTCAGTAGACTCCCCGCCCACCTCCACACTCCCCTTGTCAATATGCATTTTCTCCTGTGTATTTCTTACACTGAACTTCTGCTATGATCACTAACATCCAGTGAAAAGACAAGAAAGTAACCACGTGACTTCAGCATGCCCAATTATGCTGAGGTGTGGAACATCCAATCATGGCAGAGCAGCAGAAGAAAGGAGTGGGAGGGAATAAAAAAATAATGCATGTTTCTTAGGCTAGTGCACGAGATATGTAAATCACCTGTCACTCACAGCAAGAGGGAGGATTTGACAAAGTTTTTCTCTGTTTGTCAAGATTTATCACGTATCCCGTATCCCGTACCTGTGCCCTGGCTGAGAACCTCTGCGGTGCTGATCTGCTCCCAATTGCTATGTGAGACGGACTGCTCATTAAGAGAGTGGCGACAACAACTCCGTCCTGCAGGAGGCTATCCCATCTGTCACAGGCACATGCTTCATGACAAGCTGCTTGGTAAACCTCCGTTACCCTTGGTAACCACTTGTTTCCCCACACCATATTGACTCCTTGTACTGAGGTCTTCATACCCCAAAGTGCTTTAGTGACCTGAGCTGTAGAAATGTGCCAGTGTAGCACCCTCTAGTTAGTGTGCTAGAGAGAGAGAGTTTTCCTCTCTGCACAGTGTAGGTAAATTGTCAGGCCTGGCTGGCAGCCAAGCATGTGTGTTTTTCTGGGTCAGGGTTGAGTAAATCAGGGAAGGCTGGTATGACTCACAGGCAGCATCTTTGAAACCTCACCCTACTTCTAGAAACTTACAGAAGATTCTAGAAGAATGGGAGCAGAGAAGAGGAGGCGCTGCCTGGGGTGTTCTGAGGGCCCTGACCAATCCCCAACAGATCAAATACTCTGGGTCAGCCCAGCTGGGGCAGTGAAGTTTGGGTGGAAGCTGGAGATGGAGTGTTAGGCTGTCAGTGGCCCTTGAGGGAGCCCCTAGTCTAGGGGGGGGGGGTGACCTTGGGCCTATGCTCGGGTGCAGAAGGGACCTGACCAGTGGCACAGAAGCAAGGTTAACCACTTCAATACCGCCCGCCGTCATATGACGCCCACAAGGTGGATCTCCCATCCTGGGTGGGCGTCATATGACGTCCTCGGATTCCCGGCCGCCTGGGGGCGCGCGCGCGCCCGCGGCATCGCTCGGGATCCGGTGCGAGTGCCCGGTGGCCGCGATGTCCGCCGGGCACCCGCGATTGCCCGTTAAAACAACGGGACCGGGCGGGAACGTGGAGCTGTGTGTGTAAACACACAGCTCCACGTCCTGTCAGCGGAGAAGAGACCGAACATGTGATCCCAGTACGGAGGAACACATGATCGGTATTCTCCCCTTGAGTCCCCTCCCCCCACAGTTAGAATCACTTCTATTAGGGAACACATTAACCCCTACAGCGCCCCTAGTGTTAACCCCTTCCCTGCCAGTCACATTTACACAGTAATCAATGCAATTTTATAGCAACGATCGCTGTGTAAATGTGAATGGTTCCAAAAATGTGTCAAAAGTGTCCGAAGTGTCCGCCGCAATGTCGCAGTCACGAAAAAAAAATCGCAGATCGCCGCCATTACTAAAAAAAAAAAAAAAAAAATTCATAAATCTATCCCCTATTTTGTAGACGCTATAACTTTTGCGCAAACCGATCAATATACGCTTATTGCGATTTTTTTTACCAAAAATATGTAGAAGAATACGTATCGGCCTAAACTGAGTAAAAAAATTGTTTTTTTTAAAAAAAATGGGATATTTATTATAGCAAAAAGTAAAAAATATTGTGTTTTTTTTCAAAATTGTCGCTCTTCTTTTGTTTATAGCGCAAAAAATAAAAACCGCAGAGGTGATCAAATACCACCAAAAGAAAGCTCTATTTGTGGGAAAAAAAGCCGCGCAATTGTTAGTTAAAGCGACGCAGTGCCAAATCGCAAAAAGTGCTCTGGTAAGGAAGGGTAAAAAATGGCCCAGTGCTGAAGCGGTTAAGGACAGCAGGAGAAGACTGCCGGGCAACTCTCCAGGGAGGAAGACAGCCAGGTGGGCTGGTGAGTGTTACAGTCGGAGAGGACTCAGAGGCATTCCTGAGAGGACTGGGTGCAAGCAGTCTGGGATGGATGCAGAGTCAGTCTGGGAGGACTGTGAAGTCTTAGCCAGAAGGGCTAGTGAAAGGGGCAGCTGCAGCTAGAAGGGCTGGCAGTGCCTGAAGAGGTGGGGCTGGGATCAGTAGCCACAGGAGTAGGACAGCTGAGCACTGGGACTTCTTTTTGCTACACTACCAAAGAGGCCCTCGATCCCTGCCTGCAAAGGGCTTTTGCTACAGGACTGATTGTGCTATTATCAGGCCATCCATACAGTGCCAGCTGGTCCTGGGAGTTGTTGTTCTTCGAGCAAGATTGTGCTGGAGGTAGAAGGAGAAGTGCATATACCGGCTGTATATATTTTGTGAAGAGTTCTGCTATTTGATCAAGTGGGCTTCCCCTAATACCCTCAACCCTAGCTAAGTTAAATTCCACTTACAAAAATACAAAAACAAAGCTGCAAGGACTGATTCTTGACTCCAGCGTGATATGGAAAATTCTGTGTGCCTGGCTGTGCAGGGTGGGATATATTTCATTCACCAGTGGCTCCTGCAGGGGTAGCGCTACACCAGTCACTTGCATTACACCTCTTGAGTAACTTCAGACCAGACGGGAACAAGATTTAAAAAGCTTTACTTGAAAAGTGCAACATATTACAAAGTCCAACATGCAAGAACAATCTTTCTTCTTATATCCCAAATCCTAACTCATGCTATGTGCTGCCCCGGCATACCTGCAAATGTAGAGTCCTTGTATAACAAGGGGGTTCCATTAGTGGCATTCCCCAGAGGCTGGTGTCTTCGGGGATGAACCCCAGATCTTGACTACCTCCTACATCATGGAAACTACAGCAGCAGGTGGCATTTTTTTTCATAGCCAAAATATGACCACTAGCCATATTTGGTCAATGATGTCACCTCTATCTGCACCTCTGCCCTTATACAGCTGATGTCACCTTGGGGAGCTGTCATTTGGCTCAGTATACCATCAGGATCTGTCATGTGCACCAGGTCACCAGGGTTTTTTTTCTGGCGCGTCAGCAGGTGGTGGGCACCATGATTGACGATGGATTTATAACTAGGGCCATTTTTTTTAATTTGTATTTTTTCTTATAAACAACTTGTCAAACGTTTGGGTTCTTTCTTTCTAGGTTACAACTTTTAATTTTGCAAAGGAGTAGGATTCCTATAAACCTCATACTGATTCATGTGGGTGGAGCAGTATCTACATATATATATATGTATACACACTATTAGATTTTCTGCAGATTTTTGTCTTCAGATTTACCAAAACCATACAATATGAGGTCAAACCTTAAGAGTTTCAATTTGTGTGCAATCGGGCAAGCCCTTGCACTACATGGTTTTGGTAAATCTGAAGACAAAACTCTGCAGAAAATCTAATAGTGTGTATGAGGCCTTTTTAACCGCTTCCCGACCGGCCACTGCATATATACGTCAGCAGAATGGCACGGGCAGGCAAAATCACGTACCTGTACGTGATCGTGCATTTGCCTGCCCGTGGGTCTGGAGCACGCCGCCAGAGGACCCCCGGCCGCGGGACCAGCGGACCCGATCGCCGCTGGTGTCCCGCGATCGGGTTACGGAGCTGAAGAACGGGGAGAGGTCTGTGTAAACAAACCTCTCCCCGCGCTTCCTACTCTGCCTGTCATTGATTGGCTGTTCCCGGTCATCGGGAAAGCCGATCAATGACGTCAGACATCAGCCCCGCCCCCTAATGTAAAAAAAACACACACGTCACAGCCCATAACCCCTCCCCTCCCCTAGTGGTTAACCCCTTCACTACAACTGTCATTTATACAGGAATTAATGCATTTAAATAGCATTGATTGCTGTATAAATGACAATGGTCCCAAAAAAATGTGTCAAAAATGTCTGATGTGTCCACCATAATGTCGCAGTCACAATAAAAATCGCTGATCGCCGCCATTACTAGTAAAAAAAAAAATATTAATAAAAATGCTATAAAACTATCCCCTATTTTGTAAACGCTATAACTTTTGCGCAAACCAATCAATAATCGCTAATTGCGATTTTTTTTACCAAAAATATGTAGAAGAATACGTATCGGCCTAAACTGAGGAAAAAAAAAACGTTTTTTTTTTATATATTTTTTGGGGATATTTATTATAGCAAAAAGCAAAAAATATTGCATTGTTTTCAAAATTGTCGCTCTATTTTTGTTTATAGCGCAAAAAATAAAAACCGCAGGGGCGATCAAATACCACCAAAAGAAAGCTCTATTTGTGGGAAAAAAAGGACGCCAATTTTGTTTTGGAGCCACGTCGCACGACCGCACAATTGTCAGTTAAAGCGACGCAGTGCCGAATCGCAAAAAGGGGCCTGGTCCTTTGGCTGCCAATTGGTCCGGGGCTGAAGTGGTTAATAAAGGTTGCTTCCAGATTCTGATAAGCTCCTGATAAACCCCACAATCACTGGCCAAGGTTATGGGGATGAGGCCCTTGCAAGGCACCCCTCCCATGTTAAAGGAATGTTGCATGATATGGTTGAGGCTGCATACTCAAATTTAGGGACCTCTTACGTTTTTTGTGTTCTTAGAATCAAGACCTGAAGAGTCAGAGAAGCCCATAGCAAAAGACACAGGAATAGGCGCAGGGCTGGCATGACAGGGTAGCAAGGCCAGCTTGCCAATTAAGGGTTAACTGGGTGTTTTCAGTTGGTCGGTGTAGAGGGGGTGGCCAGAATAGTATGCAGCATAGTTAGGGAGGGGCCAGTGTCCGGTGCTCAGTCGGAGGTCACCGGACGAAGAAAAAGCTCCCACCCTCCCGCCCTGTTGTTTGTATTATATGTGAACGTTGAACGTTTGGCATTGATTATTGTAAGTTATTGCAGTTGGGATCTTTGGAGGCCTTCTAAATTACGACCAATATGGCATAGTGGGGAACCATCTTGGTACGGGATCCTCAGGAAGATGCCATTTTACCAAGGTTTATCTGGGCATTTGGATATGGGTATCAGCGTTGGAAGTTGAAGAGTTGGTATTGTCCCAGAGTCGTGTGCTGTGACTGGGGAGCTAGTGTGTCACGCTGATACTATATAAATTTGGGGTCTTTTCAGTGCCTTCAAAGATCTACAACATAGTTACGATTGATCTGGAAAAGTATTGTTTGTAAATAATATATTTTTTGGGGAATTGTTAATAAAATGGCCGGTACGGCCAAGTTTACTCCAAAAGGGTGTCGTCTGGTTATTTAAGATGGTAAACATAATAGTAGGGTATGTGCAAAGGTATCAGGCCAGCTTGCATCTGTCTTACCATAGTCATAGTATGGATTATCTGAGGGATCTCACGCTATTTTTGGACACCCGTTGCCTATTGGCCCAGAAAATGGCCATTTTTAGTTTGACAGATTCAGCTCATATTGGTTTTAATGGTGTTCGGGTTCAACATCCAAAACTCTTTGAGGTTCGCCAGTCACTGCATGCACAGAACCCGGGGTAGTTTAGCTCATCACTAATCAGCATTAGTGGGCTGCAGGAGACCGGCAGCACTAAAATGCAACAGAGAACGAAAAAAAGGTGAAAACTGTATATTTTGAAAAATAGAATGTGGCATTTTTTTAAATCTACTTTAACTGCTTGCCAACCGTATAATTTACATATACAGCAGCAAGGCAGCTCTCCTGCGCCAGATCTCCTACTACCGGTATGTGATTCAGCACTTCTGGATTATTCATGGCAGATGCCGATCAGCGGTTCCGGCCAATAGATGACTGTCGGCGCAGGCCAATCATCAGAAATGCACATAGGACAATGCTTTACCTATGTAAACAAGGCAGAGCTCTGTCCTGTCAGCAGGGAAGAAATTGATTTTCTTTCCCTGCAAAGCAGGGAAAGAAAATCCATTACTAAGGAAAAGAGTTGGGACTTTAAGAGAAGCATGCGATTTGGAAGCAGAGCAATGAAGGGCATATAATGTGAATTTATTGACTATTAACATAGTACATAGGGCGCAATGGATCACATTCCATAATCCATAATAATTGGTAAATACATATGTAAGAGCCATAACCCCTGGGGTGGCTATGTATTTGCTGGGCTTACCAATTACCTCCTCCTTGTAGCTCGTCGTTCGTTGTCTAGGGGTTCCCAGGGTTAGCACCCAGCAACTTCAGAAGCTGACACACAAAAGTCCCTTTAAGGATTTTTATTTGCAAGGGTATCGTTCAACTATAACACAGTCTCTTAATTGGGAATAGAGGGCACTGTGATAAAACTCAGGCACTTCAGAACTGCTGACATCAACTGAATGTCTCTAGTTAGCCCAGCGAGTAGCCACTCTCAACTGGGCGCTTCACTGCTGGATAAACCTCTAACTGTAGATTTAGCAGCCAACAAGTGACTCGAAATTTTACAAAGTCTCTGCCACAGACTAGGTTGTAACTAGATAAATTAGGAACTTTTCCCACGGTACCTGGATCTTTCAGCTGCCTTGGCGATACCGTAAGAAATGTGGATTCACTACTGTCCATACAACTTCATTTCCCAGGCTCTTACGGAGCAGCCAGCTTTTTGGCCCTCCTCCGAAGAGTCCTCCCCTGGTCACTTGTAGGATTTGCCGTGTCTCTCCAATGCCGAGAGCACACCGGGACACCTCCGAATCCTCCTTCAGTTACAGGGCCTCGAACCAGCCAGTTCCGAGGCTCAGGAACGGACTGATCCCCACCCAAGACCATGAGGGCCTCTGGGGCTGGTCAGGATGACCATGATTACGGGGACGGCAGACACTCCTGGGTCCGGGACCCCTGACGGGGTTGGTCCGGACTGTAACCAGGAATCAAAGAGAAAGCCGAACCCTGAACACGTGACTTCAGCATCTTAAATACCATTTCCCAGACTACGCAGCGGGGCCAGACACGCCCACTGATTGGCTCTGAGAAAGATTGGTACCTAACACGTCCAACCAGGCTTAGTTCTCAGCCTATCACAGGTGCCTCACTGCACCTATGACCAGGCAGAACTCCAGTACAGCCCAGCCAAACTGATGCCAAAATAAAAGACCTGTACAATTAACCCCAGAACTCCGTTACAGTTCTGGAAAAAACTAAATTTACATATATAGCACACACTTTAGAAAGTGTTGGTGCTACACATATATTAAAATATTGCACATTGGGGACAGGTTGACATTAACACATGCAATTATTGATCCTAGGGTGAGGATCATTTTTTGGCTCGCACCCATGGTACCACGCTTCCCTGCATTACCGCATGCTCTGCCTGCCTCAGCTCCCATGCCAGATGATGGCCCCGGCTACCTCCACACCCACTGCCGCGCCTCTTATCATCACCTGACCCGTAAGTATGTGCGTTTGGCTTCGACACATCCCCTTCCTTCCCTTCCTTAATTTATTATGCAAACCTGACCAATTGTTTGGCACATTATTTCTCGTCCTATAGATATCCATCATACATCAGCTCCTGATGAGTGGCAAGATAGCCACGAAACGCGTAGCGCTTTAGATGCTACAATCACATGCAATCATGCAGTTTTAAATACTCTGTATTGTTTTTACTCAATTAATTGGATTCATTTTCCTCATGTGCAATATGTCTATATATGAATTTTATTATCTTGATGGATGAGCTTTAGGATTGGTGTCCCTAATGTGCAATATTTTAATATATGTATTTACCAATTATGATGGATTATGGATTATGGAATGTGCACCATTGTCCCCTATGTAATGTACTATGTTAATAGTCAATAAATTCATATTTATTCTGCGGCCGACATCTCCCGAGGGGGTTACTTCTGGGAATTGCGACTCCGGCACTGTGATTGTCCGGAGCCGCGATGATGTCACTTCTGCGCATGCGCCACCGGTAACGGCACAGTACAAATGAACCAATGGCACGTACATGCCATTGCTTCAATTTGCTTTAGTGCGCATGTGCCGGTGACGTCGGCACATGCAAATACAAGGATATCTCCTAAACCGTGCAGGTTGGGTTAGGAGATATCCAGTGTAGCTACAGGTAAGCCTAATTATAGGCTTGCCTGTAGTATCAAGTGGTTGTAAAGGAGTTTCAACCACTTTAAAAGTTATGCAATATGGTGAGGTATGGACATAGGTCTGCGCAAGGGGGATGCCAGATGTGCCTGGGCACACCCTAATCACCCCTTGCACTAGTGCCACCCAGTGTACAGAAGTGTGCGGGGTACGTGGGCACAAGGCTAGACGGGACCCACTTTGTTTACATTTCTTTAAATGAGTGTGCGTGTCTGTACCCACATGCATGTGTGTTTGAGTTTTGGGGTGTACACCCTTAATGCAATAGGCTGTGCACACCTATGGGTGTGGAGGAACTGGGCCAGCACAGACAGTAATTAGACATCCAACAGAGGAGCAGGGGGTTATGATGTCCAAGAAGGAAGGGTGCTGTGCTAGGTAACTGACTCACCTGTAGTAGTCAAATTTGCAAACAAGTTTAGAGAGCCGAGTCTTTTAAAAAATCACTTATAGAAAGGAAAGATGGTGCAAATAAGCATTTAAAAAATCTTGATTTTCTGTGCTTTTACCTGAAATTTTGTAAGTTGATGACAGGGTCTCTTTAAGAATAAACTCCCATATTTTATATGGGTTTATATGGTGCAGGATGAGATTTTAGGAGAAGTTTTATGTCCGGTAATTTGATTAATGAAAAACATTGCACGAGGAAGTGCGATTGAGTCACGGTGACTCTGTGTACTGTACCAAACACCAAGCCAATATGAATAATGTACCTAGGGACTGAAAAGTGTTGAATCTATCTGGATTCAGTTTGGTTGTTCAGCAAAAACCCAGCAGGAACTCCACAGACCCCCAATAAAATATATGGGAGGGGAAAATGACTATCATTTTCAAAGCTAATAGACGAGCTATGATTGAGAAAATGGCATGGGGAGCTGGGCACTGCCATGGGGGACATGTCCCAATGCCAAAAGAAAAGGTTTAGCAGGTTTAGGGTCATGCAGTTAAACTTTTTTTATTGCTACCGATGTATGCCATACAGCAGGGGTGCCCAACCATTGGTCCAGGGGCCACTGGGGCCCGTGGAACCCTCTGATGTGGCCCGTGACCTGGGCTGCCTGTAAACACACAGATCCATGTCCTGTCAGAGGAGAGGAGACCAATGGTGTGTTCCCAGTACGGAGGAACACCGATCGGTCTCCTCCCCTTGTGAGTCCCCTCCCCCACAGTTAGAATCACTCCCAGGGAACATAATTAACCTCTGCAGCGCCCCCTAGTGTTAACCCCTTCCCTGCCAGTCACATGTACACAGTAATCAGTGCAATTTTATAGCACAGATCGCTGTGTAAGTGTGAATGATCCCAAAAATGTGTCAAAAGTGTCCGATATGTCCGTCACAATGTCGCAGTCACGAAAAAAATCCCAGATCACTGCCATTACTAGTAAAAAAAATAAAAAAATGCCATAAAACTATCCCCTATTTTGTAGACGCTATAACTTTTGCACAAACCAATCAATATACAGGTATTGCGATTTTTTTTACCAAAAATATGTAGAAGAATACGTATCGGCCTAAACTGAGGAAAAATATATATATATTTTTTTAAATGGGATATTTATTATAGCAAAAAGTAAAAAATATTGTGTTTTTTTTCAAAATTGTTGCTCTTCTTTTGTTTATAGCGCAAAAAAAAAAAAAAAAAAAAAAACGCAGAGGTGATCAAATACCACCAAAAGAAAGCTCTATTTGTGGGAAAAAAAGGACGTCAATTTTGTTTGGGTACAACGTCGCACGACCGCGCAATTGTCAGTTAAAGCGACGCAGTGCCGAAATGGCAAAAAGTGCTCTGGTAAGGAAGGGGGTAAAATCCTTCCGGGGCTGAGCACACAGGGGGACATTTTGTAAACGCTATAACTTCTGCGCAAACCAATCAATAATCGCTTATTGCGTTTTTTTTACCAAAAATATGTAGAAGAATACGTATCGGCCTAAACTGAGGAAAAAATAAAATTTTTTTTATATATTTTTGGGAGATATTTATTATAGCAAAAAGTAAAAAAAAAAAAAAAGTTTTTTTCAAAATTGTCGCTCTTTTTTTGTTTATAGCGCAAAAAAAAAAAAAAAAAAACGCAGGGGCGATCAAATACCACCAAAAGAAAGCTCTATTTGTGGAAAAAAAAGGACGTCAATTTTGTTCGGGAGCCACATCGCGCGACCGCGCAATTGTCGGTTAAAATGACGCAGTGCCGAATCGCAAAAAGGGCTCTGGTAAGGAAGGAGGTAAAATCTTCCGGGGCTGAAGTGGTTAAGGGGGTGTGGCAGGGGGCGTGTCTTTTGCCTACATACGTTTGCTAGTAGGTTTCCCTCATTCCCATCTCAAAATGTTGGGAGGTGTGCCACCGAGTACCAACCGACTGATCCCCCACCAAAATGGAGTTCTGGATCTTGTATGAATGGCAGGTATGCTTTAACCAGTTACCGCCAATCAGGCGCACTACAGCTCACAGTGACCTCAGTTGCATGTTGTGAAGGCTGAAAACAAAATAGACGTACACATGATTATAGACGCACCATGAATATACGTACACTTCTCTGTAGATAATAATACTTTATTATCCCCGCACAGCAAATTATAGAGACGGGTTGTGAATTGTTGGCGGATTATTTGATGAACCATGTGTAGTTATATTGTGATTTACAATGAAGGCCGAAATTGCTGTTTTATTCATACGAATTATCTTTGGAAAACATGACAATCATTATTGTCCCCCGAACTGCCCTGACGGAGCTCTGCATTGAATTTGCTTTTCATTTCATCAAGATATTGTGATAATAAAATGAAGAGAAACCTTTTTAAAAGAGAAATAGGAAGGCTGAAATTACAAATTCTTCTTTTGAAGCTGCTACTCCCCGGCTGATTTTCTGATCCTTTGGGTTCGATATATTAAAGCGGTAGTAAACCCGCTGACATTTTTTTTCAGCGGCGCATTGCACGGGGAATATCTCCTAAACCGTACAGGTTTAGGAGATATTTTTTTTTACCTACAGGTAAGCCTCATTATAGGCTTACCTGTAGGTAAAAGTCAAAATTTCGACTTTACTTCCACTTTAACCGCTTTCAGCCCCGGACCATTTTGCTGGCTTAAGACCAGACCACTTTTTTGCAATTCGGCACTGCGTCGCTTTAACTGACAATTTGCGTGGTCGTGCGACGTGGCTCCCAAACAAAATTGACGTCCTTTTTTTCCCACAAATATAGCTTTCTTTTGGTGGTATTTGATTGCCCCTGCGGTTTTTTATTTTTTTGCGCTATAAACAAAAAAAGAGCGACAATTTAAAAAAAAACGCATTCTTTTTTACTTTTTGCTATAATAAATATCCCCAAAAAATATATAAAAAAACATATTTTTTCCTCAGTTTAGGCCGAATTCTTCTACATATTTTCGGTAAAAAAATCGCTATAAGCGATTATTGATTGGTTTGCGCAAAAGTTATAACGTTTACAAAATAGGGGATAGTTTTATAGCATTTTTTATTAATATTTTTTTTTTTACTAGTAATGGCAGTGATCAGCGATTTATATTGTGACTGCAACATTATGGCGGACACATCGGACATTTTTGACACATTTTTGGGACCATTGTCATTTATACAGCAATCAGTGCTATTTAAATGCACTGATTCCTGTGTAAATGACACTGGCAGTAAAGGGGTTAACCACTAGGGGGCGGGTTAAGTGAGCCCTGTGTGTGTTTTCTTACTGTAGGGGGGCGTGGCTTGACATGTGACGTCACTGATCGTCTTTCCCTATGACAGGGAACAGACGATCAGTGACAGTGTCACTAGGAAGCACGGGGAGAGGTTTGTTTACACATACCTCTCCCCGTTCTTCAGCTCTGTGACCCGATCGCGGGACACCAGCGGCGATCGGGTCCGCTGGTCCCGCGGCCACGGTCACGGAGCTCAGGACCGGGTCACGAGCGCGACCCACGGCTGGGCTCTTAAAGGGCAACGTACCTGTACGTTGATGTGCCCAGTCATGCCATTCTGCCGACGTATATGTGCAGGAGGCGGTCCTTAAGCGGTTAAGGGGAACCCCGGGTCAAATAAAAAAAAATGACGTAGGGTTCTTCAGGTCTGGTATAGATTTTAAGGGAAACTCCATGCCAAATTTTAAAAAAAAATGGCGTGGAGTTCCCCCCAAAAATCCATACCAGACCCTTTATCCGAGCACGCAACCTGGCAGGCCACAGGAAAAGATGGGGGGACGAGAGAGCGCCCCCCCTCCTGAACCGTACCAGGCCACATGCCCTCAACATTGGGAGGATGCTTTGGGGCCTCATCCCCACAACCCTGGCCAGTGGTTGTGGGGATCTGCGGGCGGGGGGCTTATCAGAATCTGGAAGCCCCCTTTAACAGGGGACCCCCAGATCCCGCCCCCCCTGTTTGAAATGGTAAGGGGGGTACAAAAGTACCCCTACCATTTCACAAAGGAAGTGTAAAAAATTGTTAAAAAACACACAAAAAGATTCCAGCGGTTGTAATCCACTCTTGCTATCCAGCAATGGCTGATCTCTTCTCCAGGGTCCAGGGATGGGTGATCTCTTCCGATGACATCCAGCGCAGCACATCCTGTCTCCACTGGAGACACAGCGGAAATTCCAGCACCTTACAGGTCTTAGCTGAGGAGGACGGGGCCACCCGTCACCTGACCCTGCCCCCCTCTGACGCAAAGGGAAACCCAGTCTTCCCCAGTGATGTTCCCCCCTCTGATGTAACGCAGGTTTCCGGGGGGGGGGCTTAAGTGGACCTTTACCCCCCTTTATTCCTGCTGCCTCAGCCCCCTGGGAATCCACACCACATATCAAGGAGGCTGTAGGGGTAAGGACTGACAGTGGCCAACGGGCAGAGCTGCGCATGTCATCGGAGGCTGGCTGCCTGAACCCAGAAGAGGCAGCTGGCTCCCGATGACTGAAGAGGAACAAGATGGCGGTACGGGAGCAGGACTGCTTCATCTGAGCATTGAATTACAGCAGGGCAACGCTGGATCCAGTAGGCAGGTGATAGTCTGAATTGAGCCTAGATAACAGATAAGTGGGGATAAAAATAAATTACATGCGTCAGGCAAGCACAGATGGTAGACGAAGCCTGGGTTGGTACATGGGAATCAGACACAGAATAGATGTAATGGTAGGCAAACAAAAGCTCAGAGAACTGGGAAGTTGCTCAGGCAACGCGGGCTGCACTGAGCATGTGTTATATAGGGCAGCAAACTGAGAGGTGGGCCAGGAAGTGATGGAAGGGAAAGGAAATATAAACCCACAGAATAGCAGGCAACACCCATAGGTGAACACAGAAGCCAAACAACACACGTGAAAGGAATCAGAGGACTAGGAGAAGCACTGCAGCAAGGAGGTAAGAATTACACAGGCAAGAAAACTGCAGGCTAAATCATGATAGTCTCCTGCATGTGGCTGTTGGTACTTCTGAGTTTCACCCAGAGCTCCAACGCTTTAACCAATCAACAAATACCTCTCCTGATCAGCACTGCAATCAGTCTGAAAATATCTTTCCTAACTGGTGATGCCCTTAAATATCAACGTATGGCTTGGGAGAGGGACAATACACCGCTATGCATATCCGCAAGTGTACTCTGTCTCCAAGTGCACCTCCAGTCCCCGTGTCATCTAGTCACTCCAGTGTACCTGGTGACTGCAAGTGTGCCTCCTGTCCCCATGTTATCTAATGACTCCAGTGTGCCCAGTGACCCCAAGTGCACCTCCAGTCCCAGCGGCATGTAGTGACTCTATTGAGTTCAGTGACTCTAAAGCCCCATACACACGGTCGGATTATCTGCGGACCAGGTCGGTCGGATCCTGTCCGTCGTACTTTGTCCGATGTTGGTGTTGCGTACACACGGTCGGACTACGTTGTCGGAATATCCGGTCTGGAAGAACTTCGTGACGTAAGTCGTCGTCCACGAGATTACAAAAGGGAATTTCAGCACCACGTCAGGCACCCGTTGGGCTCCTTCTGCTGATCCCGTGTTTATCGAGAGTTAGTCGAAGTTTGGTGACTTAAGATTCGCGCTTCTCAGTTTTCTGATTCAGATCGTTACTGCTCTTCAGTTTGTGCTTGTCGTGCGTATCTGTTTATTAGTGCGTGTAGTCAGTTTGCATTTGTTGGTCATTGCGGCCTATATCTTGATATAGGACGCTTTGATTTTCACTGCTTATTGTCTGCTCGTTGCTGGTATTCATTTCGTTCTTTCAGGCCTTGCTGTTTATCGGTGCTTTCTGTTTGTCCGTTCTGACCAGCCGACCTTTTGGGACCTTGTGAGCGATGTTTCCCGTGCGTACTCGTCGCCGAGTTCGTGCTGTACGCGGAATTGGTGTCGGGCTTTTAGCTTTGAGCCAAGACCCGTCCATGAACAGAGTGACGAGGAGTATGTGGACCAAGAATTGGTTGCTTCAGCGTGACCAGTTCTCGCACATGCCTTTGCTTCGTGAGATCTGGGAGAATAATCCTGATGATTTCAGGAACTTTCTCAGGATGACGGACCCCGATTTTCACCGTCTTTTGGCTTTGCTGACCCCCTTTATCAGCCGGCAGGATACCTGCATGAGACAAGCCATTACTCCGGAGCAGAGGCTTGTTGCCACGTTGAGGTACTTGGCGACAGGGAGAAGTCTTCAGGATTTGAAGTTCTCTTCAGGTATCTCTCCCCAGGCCCTGGGACTCATTATTCCAGAGACCTGTTCTGCCATCATTCAGGTCCTGCAGGAGGACTATATTAAGGTAACATTTATACTTTACTATTCCCTTCTATGTATGCTCTGTTTGCTAATGTCTTCTATTTTTGACCTCCTTCCCTAATTACCATGATTGCAATATGTTCTAATATGCTGTGCCCCTTTTCTCCTTCATGCATTTTTCCCTTCACTTACCTCACCAGCATGCTCTTCTGCCCCAATAGACACCTATGGCCTAGTCACTTAAGCAATGTCTTTTGTCTGCTGCATAGTATTGTTTGCCCCCAAACACCCCCTAAAATATGCACAAATGTTTGCTGTGTGGTTTACTTCATGTAGAGCCCCTTTTTAATTTTATTTTTTTGGTGGGGGGGGGGGCAAACTCATTAGGAACCCCCTCCCCCAACTGCTCTGTCAGATGGTACCAATCCTTTATCTGCTGGCTTTCCCAAGGTCCATACACACTATATACCTACCTCTTTATAGTGGGCATCTTTAGGGATGAATTCAGCAAAGCATGTAGTGCAAGGGGCTGCCTCCATACATTCCATTTCCTATTTTTTTGTCTTCCTTCCCTCCTATTAGCTTGCTTGGTAATTTCATAATGTCACAATGTGCCTGCCTTTTTTTGGGGGGGGAGGGGGGGGGGTTGAAATGTTATTTTATCTTTCCTGGGGGCTGCCAATAGTGTTAAGTACAGAGGGTCTGGCCAAACTAGCATACATTATTGAGCCATTTGCCAATCAATGAAGTGCAGAGGGTTACCTGTCCCCCCCCCCCCCAAAACCCTAGTTATTGCCAATGGCCCATCAGAAGTGGGGGGATTGATGGGGGGTGAGTAATCTGTGAAGGGGAGCCTCTACTTTTCTGTGCAAATACTTTCCTGCCTCCAATTTTATACAATGCTCTTGTTCCAAGATGTTGATTGTCTAATCTGCTTGCAATGTTTAGGTGCAAAGTGACTAATTATTTTTTCTTGTTTCACTCCACAGTTCCCTTCCACGCCACAGGAATGGCAGACTGTGGCCTCCCACTTTGCCAGCCGTTGGGACTTTCCTAACTGCGGAGGGGCAATTGATGGGAAACACGTCCGCATCATCCCACCGCCCAACTCGGGGTCCTACTATTATAATTATAAAGGGTTTAATAGTGTAGTGATGTTGGCGGTGGTGTCGGCAACATACGAGTTTATGTATGTGGACGTGGGGATGAACGGCCGGATATCGGATGGTGGGGCCATTACGCACACGGAGTTCTACTGGCGTCTCCAAAGTGGCAGTCTGTGCTTGCCACCTCCAGAGGAGAATGCCGAAGGACTCCCCTTCGTCTTTGTCGCAGATGAAGCGTTTGCGTTGACTCCCCATGTGATGAGGCCGTTCCCGATGAGGACCCTCACCCCGGACCAGAGGGTCTTCAACTACAGGCTGTCCAGAGCCAGAAGAGTGGTGGAGAACACTTTTGGCATCCTGGCCAGCCGCTTCCGCCTGTTCCTGACGGCATTTAACTTGGCGGAATACAAACTGAACCACATAGTTCTTGCCTGTTGCATATTGCACAACTTCCTCAAAAGACATAACAGGAACTATGTGGTGCCCGTTGGCCCAGATGTGGAGGGCCCTCCAAATGCGGACCTCACAGCCCTTCAAGTGGCCCGTCCAGGCTTGCCCCCTCTAAATGCCCGCGTGGTCCGCGAGCAATATATGGAGTACTTTGTGGGTAGGGGGGCCATTGCTCTGCCTGACGATGTGTGAGAGGCATTTTTTAATAAATCTGATATTTTAAACAGCCTCTGATTTCTTGTCATTTCAGTCTTCTTTTTAGCTTATTTTACCTTGACATTTTTTCCCTTTGCCTTCGACAGTGGGAATGCACTTTCTGGGCAAAAGGAGGTAACAGTCTCTTCTTCCCAAAAAGATTAGTCTCATGTTGTGTGTTTCCTACCTAATCTTTGGTCTAGAGAAGGTTTGTCCTGCATAACTGACACCCAAAATACTCCTTTTCATCACCAGGTCTTACATGTGTGTATTCTCAAAAATGCTGTGCTCCGTGTTTTCGTACAAAGCACTGTGGGTGTCATTTACATAAGTCAAATCCGCTATGCTCTACAAGTGCATTGAAAAAGTTTCCTGGGAAAGAAAATTGCAGTGCAAAGTGGATTTGCCTTTAGTAAATAACACCCATTGCCCCCCATATCCTTTACATTTTACATACATAATGCATTGTGTTTTTTAAATAAGGAAGCCACACATTTAGAAAAATAAAAAAGTTTACTTGGAAAACATTCACAAGTGCGTTTACAATCTTCACGCCAAAACTGACAACATCTTGGTTATTTACAGCATTGTTTACAAACATTACGCAATTGGTAAAACCAGGCATGGAGCAAAACAGAACCTATGAACTTGGAAAGTTCAACTTTGTAAAGTGAAGACAAGATCAGACATGACTATATGTTCAAAGTGTGTTTGATCTTGCCTTCATCACATGGGGGGGTCACCCCCGGAAAGTGGAAATTTAGAACATGCACACAATTTGGGTCTGAAAATGGTCATTAGATGGTAAAACACATGCCTAGAAGCTTCAAAAGTGCCATTTTCCATCATGGGGATGAATGGACGTTTTTTGGGGGTGCAACCCCTTCACCACAACCACTTTCGTAGTTCGTAAAGTGGTTGCACCCCCAAAAAAACGTTGGCATTCATCCACCATGATGGGAGCTAGCACATGTGGACACAATGTGTGCATGTTCCAAATTTCACACAGTTTTTAAGTTGCAAATGTGTTCAGAAGCTGGCACAAATGTGTGTTAATTACTTGGTGCGTTTTCATATTTTTCCTAAAACATCAATGATGTTCTTCAATTTTTGTTGAACATCATTGATGTTTTGCTTTATGTAATCTAGATCTCTATTGCAGACCATTATCTCTCCGATCAGTACGTGGGCACTCTCTGTGGTAAAGTGCGATTTTTCTTCCACAACATCCACGTCACCTAAAAACCACAAACAAACAAAAATGGGGTGTTGGAAATGAGGCAGCCATACATGGATTAGCTTACCAGTAGCTGTGTTCTCCCACACTCACCTGTTGTGGTGACAATTTCTCCAAGTTCGATGATCTCTCCTTCCTCCTCCTCCTCCTCTGCTTCTGCTCTTTCCCCTTTTTTGGGAGGTGTTGGTTTGGGGGTTTCCTCAGACGGCCCAAGTTTTCGCTCCCCTATGAGAATGTACAAAAGGAAGATTTAGCAACACAATCTATTGAGGGCAGAAATAGGAAATGACAAACATTGCTTGAAACTGACGGACACTATTTTAGTTTGGCCAGTTACAAATGCCAACTACATGAATGTAGTCACTTTGTAAAGGTGCTAAACTGATTAGCTTTTTGGTAGAAGTTTGTGTGATGGAGACACCCCTCTAGTATCCACTGGAGCACATGTGTGGAAAAGCATAATAAAAAGGGGGTTTGGGTGTCCCAGCACTAGTGCTCTAGAGTCCAGATGGGTAAACAGCTACTGGGTGACCTCTCCTTTACATTGAATAAATTGGCTTTACATTCTTGATGACATTTCTAGTGAGAACAAACTTCCTTTCCCCAAAAAAAAACACCAAACATCGTATTATAAGTGGCCGAACGATCGAGGTTGCGTACGATCGAATGGACACACACACACGACCATGACAGTGGCAGAAAGATCGAGGCTGAGTACGATCGAATGCACAGACGAACCTGAAAGTGGCCATTTTGGAATGTACAACTTTGTAAAAATCAAACCACAATGGAGCAGTATGCAAGCAAGAAATCAAACACAAAACCCAACTACTTACTTTTTTGAAGAATTCGCTTGATCTTTCTGTACTGATCGGCCTCCCTCAGTTTCAGGTCTGACCAGCGTTTCCTCAGTTGCTCCTTGGATCGTTGTACCCCAAACTGATTGTACAGCCTTCTCACAACTTTAGACATGATCTTGGCCTTGCGGACATTGGGGTTGAGGTAAGGCCCATACTTCCCATCATAGTCGCTCCTCTTTATTATGTCCACCATCTCCAACATTTCTCCAAATAACATATTGCAGGCCTTGAATTTCAGGCTCCGGGATCGGGACGTTTCTGCCTCCGGACTTTCCTCGTCCTCCTCCTCGTTGGTAGGATATTTGGGGCGCACCTGCTGTGTCCACGCCATGTGCTCTCCCCACTGCGCCGTAAAGAGAAGAAGTGGGGAATAGACGAGAAAGATCGTCAGGGGCGGGCGGAGTTTGACGCATGCGCACTGTATATAAAACGTCACACGCCTGTGTCGTAGCCACGATCTGGGAGACGAGGGGAGAGAAAACTCACGCACGAGACGATCGCTACAAACGAAGGTACAATTTGACGTTGGTACATAACTAGCCTAGACTGATTTGAACTTGAGGCTTCTTTATGGAGAAGATTAGGAGAGTTTAGCGTGACATAATTTATAGGGTTTTGTGTGGTGTTGTGTCTTGCAGAGATTATGAAGGGATTCAACGACATGAGTTTTCTCCCCCTCTTCATTGCCAAATTCAGGGAATTTCCCGTTTTATGGCAGGGTAAACACCCACATTACACCAACAAACCAAAGAGGCACGCAGCCCTGGAGGAACTTGTGGAATTTGTCAAGCCAAGGTTCCCCGCGGCAACTGTTGATGATCTAAGAAAGAAAATTGGCAGCCTGAGGAGTGCGTATATCAGGGAGCGCAAGAAGGTCGTGAAGTCTGAGGAAACTGCAACTTCAGCAGATGAGTTCTATGTGCCCAAGCTCTGGTACTATCAGAGTCTCCATTTTCTGAAAGACCAGACTGATGTCACGGAGCCAACCTCGACTCCTCCTTCCACGCTTCCTTGCGCGCAGGCCACCCCTGATGAGGCTTCCGAGGAGCAACCTGGGCCTTCCAGTCTGGAAGAGGTGGAGGAGCCCAGCTTGTTCCAGGTATAGTAGTTTTGTTACCATTTATGGGAATAATGAATGATGTTCACTTAATTCAGGATCCCCAATTGCTTAATTCCTAACGTGTTTGACATATCAACAGACAGTGGTGTTGGAGACATTTGGGGCCAGAATCTAAACTGCAGGGCTGAGAATTGTATGGTTTTCTATTTGTAAACATTTTGCACCAGTCACTAGATGAGAATTGTGTGTGTTTGATGAACAAATAACTGAAACTATGTCCCTTTTTCATACACAGGAAGACCTCAGCCAGGAGGTGGCTGTGGAAGGTGGCAGTCAGGAGGAGGCAGGGGTTAGTGGCAGCCACCAGGTGGGTAGTGGCAGCCAAGAGGGGGCTAGGCCTCGGAGCCTGACTGACTCCCAAATCCCTCCCCTCCGCCTTCCGTACAGAAGGGCGAGAAGGGGGGGTTATGCGGCAGAGTCAGCGCTCCGCATGATCAGAGAGGCTTCAGACTCCCTACATGCCACACCCGCCGACGAGGAGACCTTTGGCTCGGTGGTTGTCACGAAGATGATGGGTATGGAGGTGAGGCAACGCAACATGTGTGAGGGGCTCATCCTCCATGTCCTAAATAAGGGTAGGGCTGGGGAGATGACCCCAGTCACACATGTTTGCCATACTTACCATGCTCCGTCTCCTCCTCCTCCTCCTCCTCCTTCTGCCACCCCACCAGCACGACAGCCACAGCGTGCAAGGAAGCGTGGAAGGAAGACCTGAGAGTGACGACCTGGCATCAGTCTGGTCTGAGAGAAGATGGAGCCTCTTGTAGTACCAGAGCCTGGGGACCTAGATGGCATCTGCTGCAGTTCCGGATACTTTGGACTTCACGACCAGATTGCACTCCCCTTAATATACGTACTCCTCAGGCCCCCAATTTTCTACGCTTGAACAATGATGGTTGCCGTGGGGGGCCAAGGCTTTGCAAATTCCCCAAGTTTCACCATGGCTGCGTTCCTCTTTGGTTTGTTGGTGTGACCTAAATAAAGGTTTTTTTGATTTGAAATAATCATTGACTATTGTGTTTTACTTTTCTACAATGACAGTTTTTCTTTGAGTAGGCAGGTACATTTCACTAATCCTAAAGTAGAATTAACAAGGGGCACCAACAACCAACAAACTCCTAGTAAATTTAAGCAAGAAATACAAATGTTAATAATGTGGTTTTGGTAAGTTGAGACACACAACCCCCCTCCAAAAAAAAAAAAAAAAATCCTTCAAATATGTATTCCCCCAAAAAAAAAAAAAAAAGACAAATCATGGTAAAAAAATAACAAAGATTCTTTTACGATCTGAGTAAAAATAAACATGTAGTGTATAAATGCTGCAAAGTAATAAAGAACTAAGTTTGTGAGAAGTGCGGGTGAATAGGAGCAGCTAAAAGATGTCATTCTTGTTGCATTGTAAAGAAAAAGAGAATGCGCTGCATTAAAGACATTTTAACATTGCAGCGTGACGAATGTGCTGTGTCGATTAGGAAAGGTAGTTTTACCTGACCGAGCGCTTCCGTCACAGAATTTCTTCTGAGCATGCGTAGCACTTTGTCCGTCGGACAACCGTACACACGATCGGATTTGGTGTGATCGGACCGTGTTGCCGGCAAATCTTTCCAGCAGGAGATAAGACTTTGTCCGTCGGTCAAACCGACGAACACTGTCCGATGGTGCATAAACACGGTCTGATTTTTCAACAACCTTGTCCGATCGGACAGAATCCATGAAAAAGTCCGACCGTGTGTATGGGGCTTTAGTGTGTCTCCAGTCCCTGTGTCATCTAGTGCCTCCAGTGCACCAAGTGCTCCTCCATTCCCCATGTCTTCTTGTGACTCCAGTGTGTCCAGTAATTCAGTGTGCGCCTCAACTCCTTGTGTCATATAGTGTCTACAGTGTACCAGGTCAATCCAAGTGCATCCTTGGTTCCTGTTTCATCTAGTGACCTGTTTTCAGGTAACAGTGGGCTGAAGCCCACTGTCGGCTGATGTCAGAGAGCCAGTCCATGCTTGGGTAAGATCACAACAATAAAGTCGGGATCAGCCCACAACCCCGGACCGGCACCTGGATCAGCCTCTCTTTGAGCAGCTGAGAGCCTGAGTCGGCCGCTCCTGCTCCAGTAAGTGCGTGCATAGGGGTGGGGGCAAAGCAGACACCAGCGACTGACAGTCACCAGCTCTCTGCTCACAGAGCACTGAGAATTGAGCAATCAGCGATATCTGATCGCTCGGTTCTCCGTCTTAGAGCCGGTGGGGGAGAGATGCAGAATCCACGTAGGTAAGTATGATTTTAACAACAAAAAAAACCCTTCAAACTTCTCTTTTAAGTACACTGTGGTTTCTCTCCTGACCCTGTTTGGACAGCCCGATCAATCATGCCAACAGAACAGGTGGTACCAGATACTTTCTCTAAGTTAAAAGACTTTTTTGTTCTGTCCTGCCAGCGACATTGACCGTTATTAACTTATGCCTGACAGAGAACGTTCATCTTGGAATAATTTGGCATTTTGTCTTCCCAAACGAGCCGTTCATCCATCTGGCCAGCATGTTTTCTAAATACATATTAGCTGTTTTAATTAACCTTATTTTTATTTGCTTTCCCAAAGCACAAATTAATCAGCAGGAAAGCAGTTGGGCGGTTGTAATGCCCAACTGAATAAAGAGCCGAGGACACGTGTAATCTAATGAATATAATTCATCACTAAGCTGTCGTGTTTTAAAGAAGGTGGGAATGAATAAAAAAAAAAAAAAAGGACAGATTACTCAGTTTGGTGTTTCCATTTTGATCTATCTTAACCACTTTCAGACCGGACCAATTTGCAGCCAAAGGACCAGGCCCCTTTTTGCGATTCGGCACTGCGTCGATTTAACTGACAATTGCGCGGTCGTGCGACGTGGCTCCCAAACAAAATTGACGTCCTTTTTTTCCCACAAATAGAGCTTTCTTTTGGTGGTATTTGATCGCCCCTGCGGTTTTTATTTTTTGCGCTATAAACAAAAAAGAGCATCAATTTTGAAAAAAAAAACACATTCTTTTTTATTTTTTGCTATAATAAATATCCCCCAAAAATATATAAAAAAACATATTTTTTCCTCATTTTAGGCCGATACGTATTCTTCTACATATTTTTGGTAAAAAAATCGCAATAAGCGATTATTGATTGGTTTGCGCAGAAGTTATAGCGTTTACAAGATAGGGGATAGTTTTATAGCATTTTTATTAATCTTTTTTTTTTTTATTAGTAATGGCAGCGATCATCGATTTTTATTGTGACTGCGACATTATGGCGGACACATCGGACATTTTTGACACATTTTTGGGACCATTGTCATTTATACAGCAATCAATGCTATTTAAATGCATTGATTCCTGTATAAATGACACTGGCAGCGAAGGGGTTAACCACTAGGTGGCAGTGTAGGGGTTAAGTATGCCTAGGGGTGTGTTTCTTACTGTGGGGGGGCGTGGCTGTCAGCTAGTGAATGCTGATCTCTGCTCCAAACACAGGGAGCAGAGATCAGCGTCACTGGTTGCTAGGCAGAACGGGGAGATGCTGTTTATTTCCGCATTTCCCCGTTCAGCCTTCCCGTGAGATGATCGCGGGTGTACCGGCGGCGATCGAGTCCGTGGGACCCGCGACCGGCCTTACGGGGGTCCCGGCCGGCGCGCTCCCGCTGGCACGGCGGCATTTAAAAAGGGACTTATATATACGCCCTTATGCCTGTCCGTGCCCTTCTGCCGACGTACATCGGCGTGCGCCGGTCAGGAAGCGGTTAATTAGTGGAAATAAAAAAGAAAAAAATTTAATGGAGGCACCCTCTCAGGACTGTTAATAGGCACCTGCTGTACCTTATATATTTAGATTCACTAAAGAATTATACAGACAATATTTAATCACTGTGTATATTTTGTTATTGGTTGATGTACATAGTGTTCTGCAAGCTTCCCAGCCCAGGGGTCATAAGTGTAGCACTGACCCCCGAAGGAGCTGCTGTTTTTTTTGGGCTTACCGTTACCTTCTTCACCTCGTCTCCAGCTAGGTGTTCCCCTGGTAAATGGCCCAAAGAAACTTGGATGTAGAACACTTGAGAAAAGTCTCTGCCACACACTTAGATGTAACTGAGGGACTTAAACAAATTTAGAGAGCTATCATATGGTACCAGTATCTCTCAGCCGGTCCGGCGATACCGTATGAGTGTAGATCCATTTAGTGTCCTTCAACTGAGCCTCCAGGCTCCTTCAGAGAAGCCAGCCCTGTGCATGGCCTTCTCCCAAAGAGTCCTCCCCTGGATGCTTCTCCAGTTGCTGGGCCTCTCCTTAGACGAGATGGCATTGGACCATTTGTGAATCCTCAGGACTCGATATCCATTCGAGCCTGTCCCTGCAGTTGCTTCGCCTTGGGCTATCCAGCCCAGAGACTCAGAATTGCATAGATCCGCACCCCAGGCCAGGATGGCCATGGAGGATGGTCATGAGGACCAGGACCAAACAGACAGAAAATATCTTCTGGACAGGAAATACCGAAGCATGTGATCTCAGTACCTTAAAGCGGTTCTGCACTCGTTTTTTTTTTTTTTTGGGCTATATGCCAAGGGCATATAGCTCAATTGGGGGACTTACCTGTTCCATCTTCCATCTCGATCGCCGCCGGGTTTTCATCTTCATCTTCTTCTTGTGTTCTTCTTGTCTGCTGGGGTCCATCTTGCCTGTGGGCATGTGAAACCCCACAGGCACTTTAGATGGCCCAGCATGCACTGCCGTTACTCACGCGTGCGCAGTAACGGCACATCTGCTGACATCTCACGAGATTTCGGAAGATGTGGCCGAAATCTCGCGAGATTTCGAAAGATGCCCGCACTGACTCCTGGGATCAATGACACCAGATCCCAGGAGACAGTGCGGCGTGACGAGGATCCCCGCAAGACCCCGCCCACCCCCGCAGAGACAGAAGACAGGAAGTCCTCGATTACAAGGTAAGTAAAAAAAAAAAAAAAACAACACATTTCATTTAGTACTCTTTGCCTGATTTGGAAGGCAAAGAGATTTACTAAATGAAATGGGTGCAGAACCGCTTTAAATACCCCCTCCGAGAAATCACAACAGGATGGCACTCCCACTGGGCTGGTTCCGAGAAAAGAATGGTACTCAATACGCCCAGCCAAACTGTGTTCTCATACCTGCCGGCGGTGACAGCAACACCTACGGCCAAGGAGTCCAGCTAGACTAGTACTGAAACCACAATTTAAACCCAACTGTGGTTTTAGGAATATTAACTTTGAAAAACACATAGCGCATGCTCGTCAGGAGTCAGCGCTACATAAGTCCTAAGGTGTGGAAAACACCTTCCTCTTAGGACCCATTCACACTATTATATTACCACAATGTGTGTCGACACACATTACATACTGTACGTTGGTGCAGTGTGGTGCCATTAGGTTTGTGTGGCACCCCAACCCAGCTTAACCTCTTTACGACTGCCTTACACATGTGCAATGGCAAAAGAGTTGGCTTTAACGCCCACATACTGCACATATGCATAACTCCCAACTGTCCCTGATTTGTCCTTCTTTCCCCCTCATTTTGGTCTGATCTATATAGTTGTGTATAAATTGCACTTTTTATCTTTCAAAAAGTGTTTCCCATTGTTAAACTTTTCATCCAAATTCTAAATAGCTGCTTGTAAATTTTAAAAAGTCAATATAAAGGAAAAGTAGTGGTAAAAAAAAAAAAACCCTTGTGGATTTAATTAACTTTTTTTTGGTTAATTCTCCTTTAAGGGGGTGTGGCAGGGGGCATGTCTTATGCCTACATACATTTGCTAATAGGTGTCCCTCATTCCCATCTCAAAAATGTTGAGAGGTATGCATATGTAGCACCCTCTAGCTAAATTGGCTTGGCTGAGAGCCAGGCATGGGCGGAATCTGGGTCAGGCTCCGACTGCTCTTCTGGTGCCTCCCCCTGTTTCTGGAAACTTGGAGAAGCTTCCAGATATACAGAGGCGTAACTAGAACCTTCAAGGCCCCGGTGCAAAAAAACATGATAGCCCCCCCCCTTCCATCAGCACCTATCAGTGCCACCTATCAGTGCTCATCAATACCACCTATCAGTATCTATCAGTGCCACCTATCACAGACATTCCAAGTCTCCCGCAAGGTGCAGGAGTCTCCTGCATTTCAGCTGCGGCTCCCGAACACCCGCAAGTGGGGGGAAATATCCCATCTACAGGGCTGATAGAGGGCTGCAGGCTTACCTATTCTCCAGGCATTGGGAGGAGAGAGGCACTTGGAGCTTGTCAGTGGCTGTGCCTCGTCCTCCACCCCTCCCCTACCCGGCGGCTATGTGACCAGTGGCATAGCATGGGGGGAGGCAGGGAGGTCTACCGCCCTGGGGCTGGGTGCAAAACTTAAAGGGGCGCTGGTGTACTGTCTCCAGTGTGATGGCCATCTAGCAGGGGCAGCAATCAGCACCGCATAGCCCTTGGGGTGCAGGGGGCCGCCGGCCGGGCATCCATCGACACACATGGCAGTAATCAGTGAGCCGAGGGCAGATAGGCTGGCGGGCCCGAGAGAGGCCCGGACTCAAAAGAAGAGCTCCACCAGCACCGCCTCCTCTTCCTTGACACCGCCCCTGAAGAGGCGAGAAGCAGCGGGGCGGGCACAGCGTACCATACCCCGCGCTTCCAGAGCAACATGGATTGCTCCAACTTCCTCCGCTCTCTAGCGTCACGTGAAGCCCAGATCGAGGACAGGCATACTTGGGGCACAGAGGATGGTCGGGAGCAGCTGAAAGGATCAAAGTGGATACTCACAAGAAGACAGACTGGCATGGAATGGAAGGTACTTTACCATCATCATACACACACAGGCCTGCAGGCTGCAGATAGACTCTGGTACAATGGGTCAGAGGAGGGACTGCAGATAGGGACAGGGCTAAGGATCTCTCTCATCTCCCCCCTCACTCCCCTCTCTCTCTCTCTCAGCACCCCCTCTCTCAGCCCCCCCCCCCCTCTCAGCGCCCCCTCTCTCAGCCTTCCCCCCCTCTCAGCACCACCTCTCTCAGCCCTCCCCCCTCTCAGCACCCCCTCTCTCTCAGTACCCCCCTCTCTCAGTACCCCCCTCTCTCAGCCCCTCCTCTCTCTCAGTGCCATCCTCTTTCAGCACCCCTCTCTCTCAGCCCTCCCCTCTCTTAGCCTTCCCCTCTCTCAGCCTTCCCCTCTCTAAGCCCTCCCCTCTCTCAGCACCCCCCTTTCTAAGCCTTCCCCTCTCTTAGCCTTCCCCTCTCTCAGCCCCATGTCTCTCTCTCTCAGCCCCCCTACCTGTTTCAAGCAGAAACACTGCACATACTGACTCCTACCACCATGACCACTTCAAACACTGTAGTGGTCATGGTGGTTAGAGTGTTCTTTTATTATCTCTCAGAAGATGTAATATATATACTGATTCCATTTTATTTGATCATCCTCTAGTTGTGTTAAATTGGGGGGGAGGGGGGTGCACGGAGCTCCACTTCCCTGAAACGAGTTTGCTACCTCCCTGAAATTAGCTTTCGCAGGTTGAGATGTCTGCTATCAGTGCTCAATGCCCATCAGTGCTGCCTATCAGTGCTCATCAATGCTGCCTATAAGTGCCACCTATCAGTGCTCACTAATGCTGCCTATGAGTTCTGCCTATCAGTGCCCATCAGTGCAGCCTATGAGTTCTGCCTATCAGTGCCTATCAATGCCCATCAGTGCCACCTATAAGTGCCTGTCAATGCCACCTATCGGTGCTCATCAGTGCAGTCTATCAGTGCTAACCAATGCAGCCTATCTGTACCCATTAGTGCCTCCTATCAGTGCTCATCAGTGCAGCCTATCAGTACCCATTAGTGCCTCCTATTAGTGCCCATCAATGCCTCCTATCAGTGCTCATTAGTGAAGTCTATCAGTGCCCATTTGTGCCTCCTATCAGTGCCCATCAATGCCTCCTATCAGTGCCCATTAGTGCTTCCTATCAGTGCCCATCAATGCCTCCTTCATTATTTTCCTCAAAAATTCTACAAACAATAACCCATAAAGACAACATGAAAGAAGTTTGTTTTAAATCTTTGCAAATTTATTAAAAAGACTTCTTAGTTTATAGAGCAAAAAAAAAAAAAAAAAAAACTGCAGAGGTGATCTAATGCAACCAAAAGAAATCTCTATTCGTGGGTGAAAAAATTATATAAATTGTACAGTATCGCACGACCGCTCAATTGTCAGTTAAAGTAACGCAGTGCCATATTGCAAAAAAATGGCCTGGTCATGAAGCGGGTAAATCTTCCGGAGGTCAAGTGGTTAAATATCGGTTTCTGTTTGTGGTGCTCAGATATAGTTTAGCTCCGCTTTAAAGGAAATGATATCACACAGCAACAGGACCTTAAAACTTATGCCGCGTACACACGGTCGGAATTTCCGATGGAAAACAGTCCGATGGGAGCTTTTCAACGGATTTTCCGACCGTGTGTATGCCCATCGGTCTTTTTCTGTCGGAATTTCCGACGGACTTTGGATTGAGAACCTGTTCTCAATTTTTCAGACGGAAAACCTTTCTATCGGATTTTCCGATCGTGTGTATGCAATTCTGACACGCAAAATTCTGACGCATGCTCGGAAACAATTCGACGCATGCTCTGAAGTATTAAACTTCCCTTTTATAGTGCTGTCGAATGTGTTTTATGCCGCTGTGTTACAGAACGTCGGAATTTGGTGTGACCGTGTGTAGGCAAGACAGTTTGAGCGAAATTCCGTCGGAATTCCGACGGGAAAACCATCAGAGCTTTTTCCGACGAGAATTCCAACCGTGTGTACGCGGCATTAGAGTACCCACTTGATTAAAAACATTTTATTAATGCTCCTTTTACTTCATGGTGAAATTATTGCAAAAAAAAGATGGAAATAGATAACTTTGTTGCAAAGTGAAGTCTTTTTTTTTTTAAATCACTCCGCTGATCGCTTGTATCCTTATGCAACTTTTTTTTAAGCACGCTCCGCAGCAATACCTAGCTTTTATTATTATTGTTTTTATTTTTTAACAGAAATGTAGCAAAAGAACACCTAGCGAGAAGCGGCGTGCTTGTGCTGCCGTGTCCCAGTTTAGCCTTGTACTCCGCAGTGTAGCGCTGCAGGAACTAAACCGCCTGAGAGCTCGCCGTTATTGTCATCATGAAAGTACACGGAATAATGCAGTTCAAACAAAAGCAGAGTAAAGACAACATCCCTATTTCCTCTGTAAAGACAAAGGAAACACTCATGAGAAAAAAACATTATTTGGAGGCAAATGCAAATTTTAATAAAAAAGAAAAACGTAACAAGACCCGTCTTACCTGTCTCTGCTTTTTGTTTGAAATTTACCGTATATACTCGAGTATAATCCGACCCGAATATAAGCCGAGGCACCTAATTTTACCACAAAAAAATGGGAAAACGTATTGACTCGAGTATAAGCCTAGGGTGAGAAATGCGCAGCTACTGTAAGTGGAAAAGAGGGTCAACAATGCCCATTTGCAGCCTCACTGTGCCCATTTGCATGCCTCACTGTGCCCATTTGCAGCCATAGGTCCCCCAAACTTGGCACTTAGGGGTTCCTAGATGCCCCCTATCTGCAGCCAAAATTTGGGGTCTCTGGACCCAAAGAGTCCTGAAATGACATTGCTGCAAATAAACACAGTTGACTGAATTTGGGGCCCTGTATCTTTGGCCACTAGGTGGTAAGGACCCCATCATTGTATATGTTGTAGTTTTGGTTCCACTGGGTTTGCACACCAAATTTGGTGTTCTTATCACCAAGTGGCACCGAAATACGGGGGGCCCCAAAGTCGGGTCGGAAAATTTAATTCTCTGCTGCAGAAAAGTGCCTTACTCCAGTATAAGCCGAGGGGGGCATTTTCAGCACAAAAAAATGTGCTGAAAAACTCAGCTTATACTCGAGTATATACGGTACTTAACCGCTTCCTGACCGCCTCATGTAGATATATACGTTTACAGAATGGCATGGCCAGGCAAAACCACGTACAGGTACGTGGCCCTTTAATTGCCTGGCCGTGGGTCGCGCGCGCGCCGCCAACGGCACGCTCGCGACCCGGTCGGGAGCTCCGTGACCCCGGCCGCGGGACCAGCGGACCCGATCGCCACTGGTGTCCCGCGATCGGGTCACAGAGCTGAAGAACGGGGAGAGGTCTGTGTAAACAAACCTCTCCCCGTGCTTCCTACTCTGCCTGTCATTGATCGGCTGTTCCCGGTCATCAGGAAAGACGATCAGTGACGTCAGACGTCAGCCCCGCCCCCTACTGTAAAAAAACACACACGTCACAGCCCATAACCCCTCCCACCCCTAGTGGTTAACTCTTTCACTGCCAGTGTCATTTATACAGGAATCAATGCATTTAAATAGCATTGATTGCTGTATAAATGACAATGGTCCCAAAAATGTCCGATGTGTCCGCCATAATGTCGCAGTCACAATAAAAATCGCTGATCGCCGCCATTACTAGTAAAAAAAAATATTAATAAAAATGCTATAAAACTATCCCCTATTTTGTAAACGCTATAACTTTTGCGCAAACCAATCAATAATCGCTAATTGCGATTTTTTTTACCAAAAATATGTAGAAGAATACGTATCGGCCTAAACTGAGGAAAAAAAATTTTTTTTTATATATTTTTTGGGGGATATTTATTATAGCAAAAAGCAAAAAATATTGCATTTTTTTCAAAATTGTCGCTCTATTTTTGTTTATAGCGCAAAAAATAAAAACCGCAAGGGCGATCAAATACCACCAAAAGAAAGCTCTATTAGTGGGAAAAAAGGACGCCAATTTTGTTTGGGAGCCACGTCGCACGACCCCGCAATTGTCAGTTAAAGCGACGCAGTGCCGAATCGCAAAAAAGGGGCCTGGTCCTTTGGCTGCCAATTGGTCCGGGGCTGAAGTGGTTAAAGTGGAGGGCAACCCTAAATAAAAAAAGAGCATTAATCTTAAAAAAAAAAAAAAAAAAAACATTTGAAAAAAAAAAGGAAAATTGTATACTTACCCTTTCCGTAATTTTCCTTTCCTGTCGCATCTTCATGGCAGCATACACTCTGGGTTGTGACTCCGCCTCCACAACCTGATAGGACCACATAACTATAAGATGAAGCTACGGCCCCCGCCCCAGCATTCTCCGTATATATATTAATCACCTTCTATGGGTGGGTTTATTGTATGCTGCCATGAAGATGCGACAGGAAAGGAAAATTACGGAAAGGTAAGTATACAATTTTCCGTTTTCCTGTCGCATCATGGCAGCACACACTCTGGGGAGTAACTCGCAGACTGGGTGGGAATGCAAGAAAAATAAAGTTATTAACAAAAAAAAGAGGAGTTAGCCTGAATTACGGCCCTTCCCAATTCTACTGTTGAAAGTTGTGCAGATACCACCCTATAATGTGACATAAACGTGTTTCTGGAAGACCAGGTAGCCGCCTTAAAAATAGTCTCTCCCGAGACCCTACAATAGGCTGCCCAAGAAGTTGCCACTGCCCTGGTGGAATGTGCCTTTAAGCCCTCCGGAATCTATTGATCACTCAGTGAGTATGCCTTTTTGATAGTCTTCACCAGCCATGATGCGATAGTGTGAGCCGAGGCCGCCTGACCTTTTCTATGGCCGTATGGGATGACTAGGAGGTTCTCCGATCTCCTGATCGATTCTGTTGCTGAGAGGTACTTCAGGTCGGAAATTCCGACCACAAAATCCGTCAGATTTTTTCTGATGGATTTTGTCCGACACTGGTGTTGCATACACACGGTCGGACAAAGTTGTTGGAAAATCCGATCGTTCCGAACGTGGTGACGTTTGTTGCGTACTACGGAACTACGTAGAGGCTAGTAGCCAATAGCTTTGGTCTCGTAATTTGATCTGAGCATGCGTGGCACTTTGTCCGTCGGAATTCCCTACACACGATCGGAAAAAGTCTGATCGGATTTTGTTGTCGGAAAATTTGAGCTAATGCTCTCAAATTTTTTCCGTCAGAAATTCTGACGGAAAAAGCCCACTAGAGCCCACACACGATCGGATTTTCCGACAACATAATCCGATCGGACTTTATTCATCGTCGGAATATCCGACCACATGTACGGGGCATTAAGGTTTTTTTTACCTTCATGCATTTTATGCAAGAAGGTAAAAAACCTTCTGTGTGCAGCTCCCCCCAGCATTATACTTACCTGAGCTCCCTCTGGATCCAGCGATGTGAACAAGATCATCAGGCTCTCTGGGGATCCCCCCCCCCCTCACTGACTGAGAATTGGCTCCCGCTGTTGTCAATCACAGCCAGACAGCCAATGAGGAGAGAAAGGGGGCAAGGCGGAGCCGTGGCTTTGTGTCTAAATGGCAGATCAGTGGCTCATGAGCGCTTGCAAGCTTGTTTGCTCTGGGGCAGGCCCGTTGCGTCAGGACAGGCAAAACAAGCAATTGCTTGGGGCCCCCGAGCTGGCCTGGGGCCCCAGCCGCACCGCCGGCCGTTGCTTCCTATAAGCTGCAGGCAGCCTGTAGCATGGCCGAGCTCCTCTTCCTTCCTCCTGCAGTCCGCGCGGTACAGGAGATTCAGTTTCCTGTTCCCGGCCGGACTGACAGGAAGTGCACACACTGAGTGCTCACTTCCTTTCAGTCCAGCCGGTCGGGAACAAACAACTGAATCTCCTGCCGCGCGGTAGGCGGTAGGGAGGGGGGGGTAAAAAGAACACGGGGGGAGTAGTAAGGGGGGGAGGCAGTCATCAAGACCCATTTAGTAATAAAAATATGGTAGCTTGCTGACCATAATAAAAACAATTACCATAGCTTTCTTTCCATTTTCTTCTTTACCATCCCATTTCCATCTTATTAATTCTTTTTTGAAACTGGTAATATTTATTAAAGCTTTTTGCAAAAATGTACAAAGCCGAGAAATAACTCTTTGTGTGCGTGGGGGGTTGGGGTTCTCCATGTCCATTTTGCTTGGGGCCCCCAAATTCCTTCAAACGGCCCCGCTCTGGGGGCACTAGACAGGAGTGAGGGGCCAGGAGCACCGGCGGGGGACCTGAGAAGAGGAAGATCGGAGCCGGTAAGTATAACATTAATTTTGCCTTTAACCACTTACCACTTAAACCCCCTTCCTAACCAGACCAATTTTCTGCATTCGGTGCTCTCACACTTTGAATGACAATTACTCAGTCATGCAACACTGTACCCAAATGAATTTTGTGTCCTTTTTTTCACACAAATAGAGCTTTCTTTTGGTGGTATTTAATCACTGCTGGGTTTTTTAATTTTTGCGCTATAAATCAAAAAATACTGAAAATTCGGTAAGAAAAAAAAAAAATTCTTTGTTTCTATTAAAATTTATTGCAGAGTATTGGCAGAGTATTGGCAAGTACTGGCGAGTATTGGCAGAGTATTGCAGTGTTGCAGTGATGCACAGTATTGCACAGTGGTGGCAGAGTATTGCACAGTGGTGGCAGAGTATTGCACAGTGGTGGCAGAGTATTGCACAGTGGTGGCAGAGTATTGCACAGTGGTGGCAGAGTATTGCACAGTGGTGACAGAGTATTGCACAGTGGTGACAGAGCATTGCACAGTGGTGACAGAGTATTGCACAGTGGTGACAGAGCATTGCACGGTGGTGGCAGAGTAGGCAGTGTATTGCACAGTGGTGGCAGAGTATTGCACAGTGGTGGCAGAGTATTGCACAGTGGTGGCAGAGTATTGCACAGTGGTGGCAGAGTATTGCACAGTGGTGACAGAGTATTGCACAGTGGTGACAGAGTATTGCACAGTGGTGACAGAGTATTGCACAGTGGTGACAGAGCATTGCACGGTGGTGGCAGAGTAGGCAGTGTATTGCACAGTGGTGGCAGAGTATTGCACAGTGGTGGTAGTGTATTGCTGTCACTGACCAGCGCTGTGGGCACTACACATCCAGCCCACTGCGCTGGTCCCTCTCATCCCGATCGGTACAGAGAGGGGAGGGAGGAACCGGCGTCATGACGTGACGCCGGTTTGTGTACATGTGATCGCTCCGTCATTTGACGGAGCGATCACGTGGTAAACGATCGCTATCAGCGGCCGTTTACCGTGATCCATGATGCGCCGGGTCCTCGGGACCCGGCGGTCACGGATGTTCCCAAGTGCGCCCCAGGGGGTGCGTGGGACCAAGTTTCTGGGAGGACGTCCGTAGGACGTCCACTCAGGATAAGCCGACCGCGCTGTAGCCGTCTTTCGGCTATGGCCCGGTTGGCATGTGGTTAATATTAGTTTTCACATCGAATTGCTTTATTTCGCCAAAAATGCATTTCTTGGCTTTGAATTGCCATTTCCTCAGCTCGGGGTGGTGCCCTGTGCTTTTACAAATAAGCCAGGTCCAAGTATCGTCAGGACAAGACAGTATAAATTGTTTTGCTCAGTCCCATTCACAAAAAAAATATAGAGATGGATTTTATTTTCTCTGGTGTCTATAGACTAGATTAGAAATAAATAAGAGGTTATGTCAATAGAAAATGCCAGGATCATTAAATTCCCTCTCGTTTTTCCTGAGCAGAGTGGGCGATGTGTTTTGGTGCTCACTGATTGGTAAATACATTTTCCAGCTTATTATTCTATTCATTGGCAAGGATGTAAAAATACTTCTTGATGGAGTCTGCCCATAAAAGCCTGCACAGATGGAGAGATATTAGTTCTTCGGGGCTGTAAACAAATTATTATTATTTTTTTCCTTCAATTACTGGCTTCTCGAAAATCTGACGTGTCCAAAATAAAGGGGACCTGTCCATATGGGTTCAGTCCAGCCTTTCTCAACCATTTCGGAAGACCTCCTTTGGAAAAAATTTGTGTCTCAGGGAACCAGTGCTAAAATGGTTTTATCTACCCCACATGAGGAGGGTTGTAACGCCGAACGCTCTGGGCATTCCCTCCACCCCGGAGCGCTCACGGCGTCCTCTGCCCTGCGGCGCCTCGGTCAGCTCCCCTGACCGCAGGCGCTGCTTTGTTTCCGGGATGCGATCCTCGGTCCGCCCGGGGATCGCATCCCGCTCCTCTCACCTGTCCCCTGCAGGCTCTCTTCGGCGTGCGCGCGCCCCGCTCCCCAGGCGCGCGCGCGCGACTCCGCCTCCAGTTAAAGGGCCAGTGCACAATCAATTAGTGCCTGGCCCAATTACAGTTTCCCCAAATCCCATTAAAAACCCACTTCCCCTTTCCTGTCCTCGCCGGATCTTGAGTTGCCTATAGTGCCCAGTGAAAGCGTGTTTTGTGTTTGCTCCTACTGTGTATCCAGACCTCTGCCGTTGCCCCCGACTACGAACCTTTGCTACCTGTCCTGACCTTTTGCTACGTCTGACCTTGCCTCTGCCTTATCCCTGTGTACCTCGCCTGTCTCAGCTGTCAGTGGGGTCGAGTTGCTATTGGAAGACACGACCTGGTTGCTACCGCCGCTGCAAGTCCATCCCGCCTTGCGGCGGGCTCTGGTGAAAACCAGTAGCAACATTAGAACCTGTCCTCCAATACAACCCGTGCTATCGCCTCATTGACATAGGGGATCCACCTCCTGTTCCCCGCCATACCCGGAACGTGACAAGGGTATAAAAGATGCCTTCCTGACCACCACTCCACCCTTTAGGCCTCATGCACACGGACGTTTTAAAAAACGGGCTGTAAAGCTAGGTCGGATGCCTGGAAAAAGCAGCCTAAAAAAACTTGACTTTTACCGCGTTTTGCATTGGCGTTTTTTTAGCGTCAGCGTTAATTAGCGTTTTACACATCTCTAATTTCCTATACAGGGATTACAGTGTCCAATCAACTTTTTGCAGCAAAAAAACGCTGCAGCTCAAAAACGCTGGTGCGCGTTTATGCGCCTTTATGCGCGTTTATGCGCGATTCGCGTTTTTACAGCTCTAGCGCCGCGCCACGGAACGCACTGATCCTGGTTTTTTTTTTTTACAGCTTAAAAACGCCTATGCCATTTGCAGCTCAAAAACGCCTAGGTGGGCATGAAGCCATAGACTAACATGGACAGGCGTTTTTAAGCTGCAAAAAATGCTCAAAAACGCGGCTGCAAAAACGTCCGTGTGCATGAGGCCTTACTGTCAGTAATCACACATAACACAAGTTGGAGTTCAATGGTCATAGAGGCCTTTTATTAACACATTTTAAATAACATATCAACATATTAACCTTCAGTACAGTATTAATGGGGTCCCAAGACCCTTGTAGACATCTACTTCAAGTACTGTACCTGAGTAAGCGCAATTAGGCCTCCAGCCTAATGTCCAATTCTTTTAACTACTTCAATACCGGGCACTTACACCCCCTTCCTGCCCAGGCCAATTTTTCAGCCTTCAGCGCTGTCGCTGTTTAAATGACAATTGCGCGGTCATGCTACGCTGTACACAAACAGAATTTTTATCATTTTGTTCCCACAAATAGAGCTTTCTTTTGGTGGTATTTGATCACCTCTGTGTTTTTTATTTTTTGCTAAACAAATAAAAAAAGACTTAAAATTTTGAAAAAAAATGTTTCTTTTGTTTCTGTTATAAAATTTGGTAAATAAGTAACTTTCCTCCTTTACTGATGGGCACTGAAAAGGCGGCACTGACGGGCACTGATAAGACGGCACTGATGAGGTGGCACTGACGATGGGCACTGATGGCCACTGGTAGGTGGCACTGATGGGTGCCACTGATATACAGCACTGATGGGCATTGATAGGCGGCACTAATGGGCACTCATGGGTGGCACCGGTGGGCACTGATAGGCAACACTGATGGGCACTGAAAGGCTGCACTGATGGGTACTTATGGGTGGCACTGATAGGTGGCACTGATGGGCCCTGATAGGTGGCACTGCTGGGCACTGATACATGGCACTGATAGGCACTGATATTCGGCACTGATAGATGGCATTGTCAGGAGAGCAGCCGATCGGCTCTCCTCTACTACCCTGATTCCCTGAAAATAAGACCTAGCGTGATTGTCGGTGATGGCTGCAATATAAGCCCTACCACCCAAATAAGCCCTACCCTGTTTCCCCAAAAATAAGCCCTAACCTGAAAATAAGACCTACAAGGACTTTAACTAGGGCTTATTTGGGGGGTAGGGCTTATATTGCAGCCATCACCGACAGTCACGCTAGGTCTTATTTTCGGGGAAACAGGGTAGCATCTGTTTTTCCTTTTTACATTGTGATCAGCCGTGATTGGACATGGCTGATCATGTGGTAAAGAGCCTCCGTCAGAGGCTCTTTACTGAGATCGGTGTAGCGGTGTGTCAGACTGACACCCTACACCACCGATCCCCGCGATGCGCGCCCCCACGGGCACACGAGAGTGGTCGTTCTGGAGGGCCTTCATATGACGTCCACCCAGAACAAGAGCCACGCTGCCCAGCCGTCATTTGATGGCCGGCGGGAAGTGGTTAAGTAACATACCTGGGGGGGAGGGGTGTCCTCATCTTGCCTGTGTAGGGGCATCTCTGTGATGTACAGAAAGTGCTGCAGCAGTACTGACATTTACAAAGAAACATTTTTTTACAATATCTAACAATTGCGCAGTCATGTCACGTTTTCCCCAAATATATGTCATTTTTTTCCCCACAAATAAAGCCTTCTTTTGGTGGCATTTGATTACCTCTGCATTTTTTTTATTTTTTTTTGCATTATAAACAAAAAAGACCGACAATTTTGAGAAAAATAAATTTTTTACTTTACGCTTTAAAAAATATCCTATAAAAAAAAAAAAGTGAAAATCAAATTTCTTTATGAATTTATGCCAATATGTATTCTGCTACATATTTTTGGTTTTAAAAAAAATCCCAAATACGCGTATATTGAATGGTTTGAGTAAAAGTTATAGCGTCTACAAACTATGGGATATATTCTGGAATTTTCATTTTGTTTATTTTTTTTTACTAGTAATTGCGGTGATCAGCGACTTATGCTGCGATGAATTGCGATGAACAATCTGACACTTTGTCAAAAATATGCACTATCACTGTACTAATGCCACTGGCTGGGAAGGGGTTAAACATCTAGGGCGATCAAAGGGTTAATTGTGTGCCTGGCCAGTGTGTTTGTGTACTGTGTTAAGTGCTTTTATTAAGGGAAGAGATGGATTTTATTCCCTGGTTTGTAGAGACACAAAATCCATCCCTTGTTTACGTAAGCAGAGCCCCGTTCTGTGTCTCTGCCTGAGGATCGGCGGGTGCCAGTGGACATCCATTACCTGGCACCTACAAAGCGGCTTCTGCTGTGAATATTCACAGCAGAAGTGGCCCTCCAGAAGTGTGTGAGCGCCCCCTGCAGGCAGAAGTGCAGAATCACGTATATATACGTGATTCTGCATTGGAGAGCTGCCCTGTAGCAGGAAAAGTGCTATGGGGCATTCAGTAAACTGGTTAAAATGAATGGTTAACAAGCAGAAAAAAAAACACATAGCATTAACAATGTAAATCAACTCAATGAAGTTCTTCTGAAGATCTCCAAAATAAATATCAAAATATCTAAAATTTGTGCTCAAAAGAACATTTGTGAGGTCAGGTACTGAGAAGACCTGACTTAAGCCCCATACACACGCGCGGACAATCCGTGGACCAGGTCCGTCGGACCATGTCCGTCATACTTTGTCTGATGTTGGTTTTGCGTACACACGATCGGACAAAGTTGTCGGAAAATCCGATCATTCTGAACGTGGTGACGTTTGTTGCCTACGACGGGACTACGTAGAGGCTAGTAGCCAATAGCTTTGGTCTTGTAATGTGATCTGAGCATGCGTAGCACTTTGTCCGGTCGGACAAGCGTACACACGCTCGGATTTGGTGTGATCGGACCGGGTTGACGGGAAATCTTTCCAGCAGGAGATAAGACTTTGTCCGACGGACAAACCGACGAACACTGTCCGATGGTGCATACACACGGTCTGATTTTTCAACAACCTTGTCCGATCGGACCAAATTGATGAAAAAGTCCGACCGTGTGTATGGGGCTTTACAATTGGCGTTCCAATTCATTCCAAAGGTGTTCATGTGCAATTCGTTTAGTTCCGAATCCAATACCTATAATTTAATAGTTAGTTATTATTTCAGATTTTCGCATTTACAATTTTTGCAAATTTACGAATTTTCGAATTTACGAACATTCGGAAAAATGTATTAAACAGGTTTTTCGTTAATTCGCATGTTTCTGAATTAACAAATTTGTCAAAATTCGTTAATTCAGAAACATGCGAATTAACGAAAAACCCATTTAATACATTTTTCCGAATATTCGTAAATTCGAAAATTCGTAAATTTTCAAAATTGTAAATTCGAAACTCTAAAATAATAACTAACTATTAAATTATAGGTATTGGATTTTTTTTTTTCAAATTTGTCTGTTAGTGAACATAACAAATACGAATTTATCCAAAGTTCCGAATTATCCGAAATAACGAATGCCGTATCTAAACAAATGGAACGTAACAAATTAATAATAATAAATAACAATAAAAATAATAGAAACTTTTTATTATGTTATTATTAATTCGTTCTGTTCCATTTGTTTAGTCGGGGATTCGTTATTTCGGATAATTCGTAACTTTGAATAACTTGGTATTCCTTACGTTCACTGACAGCCAAGGAAATTCCAATACAGTGGAACCTCGGATTGCGAGTAACGCGGTTAACGAGCGTTTCGCAATACGAGCACTGTATTTTTAAAGATCGTAACTCGGTTTGCGAGTGTTGTCTCGCAAAACGAGCACAATTCAGGCCAAAGCAGTGTGCAGAACCGCATTTGGCCTGAGGTGGGGGGGGCGCCGGAGCCGTGCTGAGCCGAACATCGCCAATCAGCGCCGGAAAATCTCGGGAACAAAGTCTTTCCGAGGTTTGCTGAGGTCAGCTTAGGTGTCCTCAGGCCCTTTCGGACATTTTCGAGGCTCTCCGGCGCCCCCTCCCAGCTCTGGCCACATGCGGTATTGCATGTCATTGAAGTCAATGCAGAACAAATAATTTTCGTTTCCATTGACTTCAATGGGGAAACTCACTTTGATATGCGAGTACTTTGGATTTCAAGCATTCTCCTGGAACGGAATATGCTCGTAATCCGAGGTTCCACTGTACCTATAATTTAACAGTTAGTTATTATTAGTTAGCTAGTTAGTTATTATTTAGAATTTTTTTTTTGTTCTTTCGAACTTTCGGATATTCTTTCTTATTTTCGGATTTTTTTTCTTGTTTTCGGATTTTCTTTCTTATTTTCGGATTTTAGATTTTTCGAATTTACGAATTTATGAATTGCGATCATAACAAATGACCCGAAAAACGAAAAAAGAAAAAAAAAAGAAAAAAAAACCAATGAAACAAAAATGAAAACTAACACATTTTTGTGCAGTGCACATGTCTAGTGTTCAGTAGGGTTGAGGTCAGGGCTCTGTGCAGGACACTTGAGTTCCTCCACACCAAACTCATCAACTTATTTCTTTATGGAGGTGGCTTTGTACACAGGGGCATAGTCATGCGAAAGCAGGTAAAGTTCTTCCAATAATTGGTTCCACAAGGTTGGAGGAGCACAATGGTATAACATTTCTTTGTATGGTGTAGTATTAACAGGACCCTTCACCTGGAAACACCTGAAATCAATCATTTGGAGGGGTCTCCTCATACTTTGGCCATATAGTAGGTATGATGGTTCGGTGGCCAGAAACATTTGGCCATATAGTGCATAAGTAACCTAAACACCTTATATGTTTATGCCTAGGTAGTCATTTTATATTTTATTATATGTTAACACATGACTTGATCAATCTGGATGCTAAATGAACTTAATCAATCATTCTCACAGATGGTTTTATTATGCCTTAGCCATTGCGAGATGATTAATGAAGGTTCTGGTATACACAAACCGGAAGGTCATTGCAATAGAAAAAAATAAATACATAGGGGTGTTTGTCCCCTGTCGAAGAGACGTGCGCACACAATCTGTAAATCACCAGCCACCCAGGGCCAAATGCATAGAGAGGGTCATTTGTAAAACTCAGCAAATACATCAACAGGCAATGAAAAATATTTTGTGTTCACCAAAACGCATCTTGACTTTTACGTATTGACAAATTAAAGGAAATCTAACCAAAAATGTACTGTTGTAAATACTAATAAAATTGTTAATATAAGTCTATTACATGTAAAACAAAATCCCAGAATTCGCCCTGCCTGCATTTCACGTACCCCTAATAAGACATGCTGTGCAGCACAAATTGGGTCAAACATACCCTCCAAATTTTTAAAAAGGCCCCCCAATACATAAGCTCTCCCATCACATCAAAGTGCCCTCCATTACCCCAGAGTCCCCCCATCACAGAGCTCCCCAATCACTTCCTCCTGTCGCAGAGCCCCCCCCCCCCCCAATCACGTCCCCCTGTCACAGAGCTCCCCAATTCTGCCTCCCCCCGCCACAGAGCCCCCCCAGTAACAAAGTTCCCCTGATCACAGCGATATCCAATCATATAGTCCCCAAATCAGAGAGCCCCCCGTATTGGCTCTTTTGGGCCTGTGTTCACCGCACACCCTGCACACATGGATGATACGCCACTGCTGACACTGGCTCAGCCAGGCCTTCGCAAATGCCTTTTGCAGGCAGGGACCACGGGCACCTATGGTGTAGCAAAAATACGGTAGTCCTTGGTGCTAGCTGTCCACCTGGCTACTGCATCCAGTACCACCTCTTCAGGCACTGCCAGCCCTCCAGGCTGCAGCTGCCCCTCTCCACTGGCCGCGCCACCACAGTCCACTCCAGTGGATCTGCACCCATCCCAGACTGCAATCTCCCAGTCCTCTCAGGCATGCCTCCCCAGTCCTCTCCTGACTGTGTGTCACTCACCAGCCCTCTTGGCTGTGATTTCTTGTTCCTCCCTGGGGACTTACCTGGCAGTGCTCTCTCCCTCTGTCCTCTCTTGCTCCTCCTGTGCCTCCTGTCCAGGACACCTCTGTGGGTTGTAAGAGGGTCCCGTCCGCACCCGAGCCCAGGCCCAAGGTCACCCCCCCACCAGACTGGGGAGCTCTCTCAAAGGCCATGATAGCCTAGCACTCCATCTCCAGCTTCCACCCGAACAAATCCTCCCCAGCTGGGCTGGCTTTGGGTATTTAAGGAGGCCTACCCCCTGCCAAGTTGGGGATTGGTCAAGGCTCCTCAGAATACCACAGCCAGCTCTACCTCTCCTCCTTCCTTTCCAAAATACACCAGAATATTCTGGAAAGAAGTGGGAAGTGTTGGTGATGTTGTGAGTCACCCAGCTCTATTCTCAGTCACTTCCTCCTCAGATCACAATACACACCCAGGCTTGGCTCACCTATTCTCATAAAAAGGTACGGTCAGCTTCTAACTTCACCTTGTTCAATTAAGCTTTGGAAATAAAACCTAGAAGCTGATTGGTTTCTTAGCAGAATAGTGACTTATTTTGCACTCTCTGGCTTTAGTAAATAAACCCCACATTCACTGCGTCTAATGACGTCTGATGACTAAACGCGTAAGGTGGAGCTTGGAACGCAATCACGTCACTTGCGGTTTTAGTACACCTGGTCTGTGAAACGCACGTTGTCCCAGAGCTATGGATTTCTGCTGTAATTGTCCCTGGCACTAGCTGTGTGCCTATTTTAAATTTGTGATTGACAAAATAAAATTCCTTTATTGGATTTATAAATCAAAAATTGTAGCGCTAATGCATATGCTGGGTGTGTATATTACAACACTCAAAAACAATGTGTAAATTGTGATGATGAATCTTGGTGCTGGAGTTAATTCCAGTAAAACTTAAATGCTACAGTCCATGTGGTAATGGCATTATAGTATAAGTCCTTCTGGTCCACTCAGTGAAGGTAGATTGAAATTTATACTTGACAGATGTCAGAAATTAAGGCGTAGGTACGCTTACCAGAAGAGTTGGATGTGACTACCATACGGCATACACATCGGACAGGCTTAGGGATGAAAGGTCTTGCATCACATGGGGAAACCACCGCAAACTGGAGCTCCAACGACCTCCGGAATTGTGTGCTGGATCAAACAGCAAGATGGACTGGCTCGGCATGCGATCATCCAATGGTCCCAAAATGGATAGTGGAAACCGGGAGAGAAAAATAAAAAACGGAGACCACTCCAATGGTGCAGGTCAGAAAGCAACGATTTATTCACATATGCATGTGAACATAAAAATGAAATAAAATAAAAATCTCGAGACAATTGGTAAAATATAAAATTCTGGCAATATGAGGGGCGTAGGATCCTACGCCCCTCATATTGCCAGAATTTTATATTTTACCAATTGTCTCGAGATTTTTATTTTATTTCATTTTTATGTTCACATGCATATGTGAATAAATCGTTGCTTTCTGACCTGCACCATTGGAGTGGTCTCCGTTTTTTATTTTTCTCTCCCGGTTTCCACTATCCATTTTGGGACCATTGGATGATCGCATGCCGAGCCAGTCCATCTTGCTGTTTGATCCAGCACACAATTCCGGAGGTCGTTGGAGCTCCAGTTTGCGGTGGTTTCCCCATGTGATGCAAGACCTTTCATCCCTAAGCCTGTCCGATGTGTATGCCGTATGGTAGTCACATCCAACTCTTCTGGTAAGCGTACCTACGCCTTAATTTCTGACATCTGTCAAGTATAAATTTCAATCTACCTTCACTGAGTGGACCAGAAGGACTTATACTATAATGCCATTACCACATGGACTGTAGCATTTAAGTTTTACTGGAATTAACTCCAGCACCAAGATTCATCATCACAATTTACACATTGTTTTTGAGTGTTGTAATATACACACCCAGCATATGCATTAGCGCTACAATTTTTGATTTATACGTATTTTGACTTTGTTTGTTTTGTTTGTTGGCAGCTTTTGTATAGCCTTCATTGATTAGCGCGGTTTTTCTCCAATTCACTTTATTGGATTTACACTATGAGTGTCAATATTTCCCATCCATTCACATGTGGACATCCCATTGTTTAACACGCTACGGAGGAGGCACTTCCATTGGACACCAAGACCAAAGACAGACTTGTTTACATGCATTTTACCCCTGCAGGGGTGTTGCTATCTGGTGAGTGTGGAACCGAGAGGGGAGCATGAGTGATATTCACTTTTCTGCACAAAAGTTGTGATCAATTTTCTGCATAAGTCACCTTGGATATTCTGCACAAGTTACTTTAAGGACATTATCTGCATAAGCCACTTTGGAAAGTCACCTATAAAGACATTATATATTTGTTATTATAATTATTTTTTCTGCCACCATATATATTTTATATATATATATATACATATATGTGTATTCAGGAGCAGGAGTCTGAAGCCAGAGGAGGACTTCACACCACAGCGTGCTGGGAAGACTGAGTGACCGGATCAGAGAAGATCCAGAGACACCTGTCGGAGCCATCAGAGGGACCAAGTTCATCTTGCAGAGCAGAGCGGTGTGACGGAGCCGACTGTACCGAAGCAGAGCTGTTCCATTCTTCAGAACCTGTTTGGTGAGAGGGCTGTTGCCCACAGTTTCTTACGCACTTGCACATACCTAGACTTTAACACAGTGTTGCTGGGACCGGTAGTCCCATGGTAGAGAACCAAAGTAAAGACTGAGTTTAAGCAGGCCTCAAGCCTATTCATCACAACACTATTAGCACTGTGTTATTCCAAAGCAATTACACCAGAGGGAATTACAAGTGGATCACTGTTGGATTACTGTTGGATTACAATTGTTACAAACACAAATAGCTAGCAGAAGACAGAAGACTAAAGAGACTGCATCTGTTATTACAAGGCCTTGCATCCTATTAAAGTAGGGGGAGCTCCCTTGTAGTTGTGTTGTATAATATTTATCATTCGTATTTCTGTATTCACCAGAGTGTGCTGGAAGTGGGAAGGTACCCAGAGTAAGGTGTAGTCCCTCGGAGCCCCAGTCCCAATTAGAGCCAGATTCTAAGAGGTCATCTAAGACACAGGTACAATCTGTTGTGTATACCTACTGTACTGTTAAATTATGTTCATGTGACAGTGCAAATGTTGTAATTACTATTTTACACTATTCAATACAAGTTCCAGTAAAAATACGTTCTTGGTTAAGTACAATTGGTGTGGAGTGTTGTTTCTTTTCCAGCAGGTGGAGCCTTGGATACCCAGGTAATAGCAAAGGTATATTGTTATTATATTGTATATTGTGGGGTTATTCTTCACCATTAGCTTCACACCAACATTGCACCACAGCTGTGTCAAGGGGACTGAGCCAAGTCAGTGGGGGTTTAATAGCAGAGTACAGACCCAAACAAATTCAGCAGCTCCTTCGGGGGTCAGTGCTACAAACATATAGGAGGATTCTTGTTTTGACTGATTGTAGTCACTACACTTTTGAGTTTTTGGCAGCGCCACCCACCCCTTTATACTTACACACTTACTTTACTTCACTTAGTGGAGTTCCTGGTGGAGGCAGCAGCCACATTTATACCTGTAGCACCGACACTTTACTAAAGTGTGCACTATGCATGTGTAAATTTAGTTTTCCAAAACTGTAACAGAGTTCTGGGGGTTAATTGTACAGGTTTTTACTTTGGCATCAGTTTGGCTGGGCTGTACTGAAGTTCCGCCTGGCAGTGAGGCACCTGTGACAGGCTGAGCACCAAGCCTGGTTGGACGTGTTAGGTACCAATCTTTTCTGGAGCCAATCAGTGGGCACGTCTGGCCCCGCTGTGTAGTCTGGGAAGGGGTATTAAAGGTGCTGAAGTCATGTGTTCATGGTTCAACTGCTGCTTTGATTCCTGGTTCCGGTCTGGGTCAGCCCCGTAAGGGGTCCCAGACCCAGGAGTGTCTGCCGTCCCCGCAAGCATGATCACCCTGACCAGCCCCAGAGGCGCTCATGGTTTGGGGTAGGGATCCGTCCGTTCCCAAGCCTCGGAACTGGCTAGTACGAAGGCCCAGTAACTGAAGGAGGATTCGAAGGCATCCCGGTGTGCTCTCGGTATTGGAGGGACGCGGCAACTCATACAAGTGACCAGGGGAGGACTCTTCGGAGGAGGGTCAACAAGCTGGCTGCTCGGTAAGAGCCTGGGAGTTGTATGGACACTAGAGAATCCACACTTCCCGCAGTATAGCCAAGAAGGCAGAGAGATCCAGGTACTGTGGGAAAGGTTCCTACTAGGGATGGGCCTGGCAGGCCGCAGGAAAAGAGGGGGGCGAGAGCGGCCCCCCCTCCCTCCTGAACCATACCAGGCCACATGCCCTCAACATTGGGAGGGTGCTCAAGGAGGGAGGGGGGGGGGGCGCTCTCGCCCCCCCCCCCCCCCTCTTTTCCTGCGGCCTGCCAGGTTGCATGCTCGGATAAGGCTCTGGTATGGATTTTGAGGGGGACCCCACGCCATTTTTTTTTTTTTGGCCAGGGTTCCCCTTACAATCCATCCCAGACCTCAAGGGTCTGGTATGGATTTTGAGGGGGACCCCACGCCATTTTTATTTTTATTTTTTAGCTGGGGTTCCCCTTAATATCCATCCCAGACCTGAAGGGCCTGGTAATTGAATTTGGGGGGACCCCCACGCTTTTTTTTTTTTTATCAATGACTTTTTTTTTATCAATGACTTTCAATGAATGACTGTTCTCTTTGTTACGGGAGCCGACAATTCATTAGCCGCGAGTGATTTTAAATAGCTTTTTTTCCTGAAAAAATGACACTTTGTGCAGGGACAGTTCTAAGCACGGGAAACATGCGCCCCTTCACAGGCATACTATAGACACCCCCCCAGGTACGAAATTTAAAGGAATATTACACTTTTATTGTTTCACTTTAAGCATTATTAAAATCACTGCTCCTGAAAAAACGGCTGTTTTAAAAAAAAAAATTGGCATCGATACATGTCCCCTGGGGCAGGACCCAGGTCCCCAAACACTTTTTATGACAATAACATGCATATTAGCCTTTAAAATTAGCACTTTTGATTTCGAACGTTCGCGTCCATTGTAACTAATAGGGTTCTTAAATTTACACGGACTTTAGGTCCGTTCGCGGGTTCTGGTGCGAACCGAACCCGGGGGTGTTCGGCTCATCCCTACCCACAAGGAAAAAAGAACACTCTGGAAAGGTGACCAAAATATTTATCATCTTCCCTACCTCTGAATAGGGGACCTCAGGAATTGGTTGGGTCAGATTCATGTTCAGAACCAAGTGATTGTCCTTCCCACTCTGATTACTGGAACCTCCTTCACAAGTTACAGCCAGAAGCAATCAGCACAACGATCTTAGGGGAACCAGCAGAACATAGAGAAAAATAAACAGGGCTCGGGCTGGTTGCGGCCTAGTTCCAAACCTTAACTAGGGACACAACATTTTAGGGCAGGGTGGCTTCATAAACTTTTGGCCAAAAAATAAACTCTCTACATTAAGCTAAATGTACAAACCTAGCACACCAGGATACAGATTCATGTTTTCAAATCAGTTATTTTCATATACGTCCAATGAGATTTGACAATTCCATTCACATGGCTCAATATAAAAATCCTTAACCTTGCATTACATCTTTGTGAATTGAGCCCTATTGACTATAAACAACACTTCAGTCTCTGGTCAGGCCCGGCCTAAAGCCTGCTCAAAGCTTGCTAAATCCTGCTGTTTTAAACCTACAGCCAGCTCTCTGTATTCAGCCCTCCCAAACTGCAACTGAAGGATGCGTTAAGGGCTTATAGAATGCTGCGTGAAGCTTGTCAAGTACTAACAAATGCCTTGTAAATGCATGCTTTACACGCTGTTTGGGTTTACAACCTAATGCCTTTGGGAACTAGGTCTTAACCAAACCAAATCCTGCAGGGAGGAGAACAAGACACGGGAAGCTTAATGTTCTACTCTAATGTGCTACAAGAGATTGTTGATATTCCGCTAGACAAAAAAATAAATAATCAAGTTGCGCTATAAAGTGAGTCTGTGCTATGAAATAAGATACTTCAACCTTACTATGGTGCAAAAATAAAATTAATCAAATTGTACATTATAAATAGTCCATTCAGATTGCTGGTTGATCTCCACTGTGAAAACAGCACACAATACACCGGAGAACGGTGATGAGAAAAAAAATCTCCCTTCCACCTCCACACACACCGCCGCTTACCGACTCCTGTTGATCTCTTATTATAGGAGATCACACGCGCTTGTGGCTCGATACCCAGACCGGGCCTTTATTCACACACAGCCAAGATCCCAGCGTCTTCACAGGAGTTGCAACTCTTATGCCCCGCACACACGGTCGGAAATTCCGACCACAAAATTTTGTCCGACACTGGTGTTGCATACACACGGTCGGACAAAGTTGTCGGAAAATCCGATCATCCTGAACGCGGTGACGTTCGTTGCGTACGACGGGACTATGTAGAGGCTAGTAGTCAATAGCTTTGGTCTTGTAATGTGATCTGAGCATGCGTGGCACTTTGTCAGTCGGAATTCGCTACACACGATCGGAAAAATTCCGATAGAACTTTGTTGTCGGAAAATTTGAGAGCAGGATCTCAAATTTTTTTCCGGCGGAAATTCCGATGGAAAAAGTCCGATGGAGCCCACACACGGTCGGAAATTCCGACAACATGGTCCGATAGGACATTTTCCGTCGGAAAATCCGACCGTGTGTACGGGGCAATACAGGTATGTTATACCAGATGTTTCCCAAAAGAGAGTACCGTATATACTGGAGTATAAGCCTACCCGAATATAAGCCGAGGCACCTAATTTTAACACAAAATCCTAGGGTGAGAAATGCGCAGCTACTGTAAGTGGAAAAGAGGGTCAACAATGCCCATTTGCAGCCTCACTGTGCCCATTTGCAGCCTCACTGTGCCCATTTGCAGCCTCACTGTGCCCATTTGCAGCCATAGGTCCCCCGAACTTCAAACTAGGTAGTTAAGGGTTCCTAGAGGCCCCCTAGCTGCAGCCAAAGGCTCCCGAAATGACATTGCTGCAGATGGACACAGTTGACTGACTTTCAGGTATGAAAGTAACTCAGTTAAAATAAACTGAGTTACGCAGTTACTTTAGAGGGTAACGAGTAATCTAACTGATTACTCTTCCCCTCATGGTAACGCAGTTCCCATTACTTGGGCGGCATTACTGCAATTACATCTACCGCCCGGGAGGCCCGCCGTGGCCGCGCTGCCTGGCCGTTCATTCCGCCGCGGGGAGGGGGGCTTTCGCCCGCTGAGCTCAGAAGAGGCTGAGACTCAGAGAGACTGTCTGGACCGCCCCATCCCGCCCCGCCTATCCAGAGAGAGAGAATGTAGGGAGGCGGGGCGGACACTGAAAAATTAAGTCAGCTGACCAGCTGACACCAATCGAGTGAAAGGGAGGGTCTCTCTCTCTCTCCCCATGAGGAAAGACATCCATGGAGGCATTCAAGTAAGACTGACGATTTGAATTGCAGTGCAATCGATCCATCCCAAGTCCTCCACCACCTCTGCTTCTTACTGATCCCATCCCTACCCACCCACCATCACTTCTACAACAGAGGTAATGGGGGGGGATAGGGTAGGGATGGGATCAGTGGTGGTGGGGGATGGGATCAGTAAGAGGCAGAGGTGGTGGTGGGAGAGGATGGCACCACCACCGCTGCCACCCCCCCAAGTACCACCGCTGCCTGCCACCCCCCCCCAAGTACCACCGCTGCCACCCCCCAAGTACTGTACACCACCACCACTGCCACCCCCCCCAAGTACACCACCACCACTGCCACCTCCCCAAGTACCACCACTGCCACCCCTCAAGTACCATCGCTGCCATCCCCTCAAGTACCACCGCTGCCACCCCTGTCACAGTTACTTTGCTGAGTAACTAATTACTTTTCCAATGTAGTAACTGAGTTACTAACGCAATTACTTTTTGGGAGAAGTAATTTGTAACTTAACTAATTACTTTTTTAAAGTAAGATGACCAACACTGTTGACTTTGGGGCCCCGTATCTCGGGGGCCACTTAGTGCTAGGAACCCCAAACCCAGTGGAACTAGCACTACAACATATCCAAAGATGGGGTTCCTAGCTCCAAGTGGCCCCGAGATACGGGGCCCCAAATTCGGGTCAGAAAATTTAATTGTCTGCTGCAGAAAAGTGCTTGACTCGAGTATAAGCCGAGGGGGGCATTTTCAGCACCAAAAAAAATGTGCTGAAAAACTCGGCTTATACTCGAGTATATACGGTAATAAAAGGCTTGTTTTGAATGTATCACTTATTCTTTGTGATTCTCTATGATCATGGCTGGTGGTGAGGGCTTAGCTTCCTAGTTCAAGTCCCGAACAAAGTCCCTTGTTTCAGACAAGGTTCCCCTCATCAGTAGTCCAAATCAGTAGTTGCCTTAGTGCCATAAGAGCCTGCTACTTGGACTACTGATGTTTCCAGAGGGGAACCTTGTCTGAAACAAGGGACTTTGTTCGGGACTTGACTTAGGAAGCTAAGCCCTCACCACCAGCCATGTGAAGGGAAATGTAGATAATCTAGGGGTCTCTGGTAAGGTGTGCTGTTTAATCCCCACAGGCCTGTGAGATTAGCCCATTGAGACAATGAAACAAGACAACTACGTCTCTCCGAGCAAATCTAATCTTTATTCTTGGGTGTGAATATTTAAAGGGGCTTTCAGAAAGTACCGCCCTTTGACAAATTATCCAATCATATACAAGTACAGTCTATTGCCCTGTACACACGGTCGGATTTTCCGACGGAAAATGTCCTATCGGACAATGTTGTCGGAAATTCCAACCGTGTGTAGGCTCCATCAGACTTTTTCCGTCGGATTTTCCGACGGACAAAGTTTTATCTCCTGCTCTCAATTTTTCCGACAACAAAGTCCTATCAGAATTTTTCCGATCGTGTGTAGCGAATTCCGACGGACAAAGTGCTACGCATGCTCAGATCACATTACAAGACCAAAGCTATTGGCTACTAGCCTCTACGTAGTCCCGTCGTAGGCAACAAACGTCACCACGTTCAGAATGATCGGATTTTCTGACAACTTTGTCCGACCGTGTGTATGCAACACCAGTGTCGGACAAAATCCGTCGGGAAAAAATCCGATGGATTTTGTGGTCCGATTTTCCGACCGTGTGTACGGGGCATATGACCAAAGTGAAACTAATTATTTCAAAAATTTCACGTGCTTTACAAGAAACGAAACTCAAAAGAAGATAACAGTAACATGAAGAAACAAAACTTGATTAGCAAGACTTGAGCATATCTATTTGTGGATGTTAGAGAGACACAAAATGGAAACTGACTATAATACAAAGAAGTAGTTAAGCTAAATATCCCTTCACCATGATCATAGAGAATCACAAAGACCTAGTGATAAGTTCAAAATAAGCCCTTATTTATTACTCTCTTTTGGGAAACATCTGGTATAACATACCTGTGTGAGTTGCAACTCCTGTGAAGACGCTGGGATCTTGGCTGTGTGTAAATAAAGGCCGGGGTTGGGTATCGAGCCGCAAGCGCGTGTGATCTCCTATAATAAGAGATCAACAGGAGTCGGTAAGTGGCGATGTGTGTGGAGGTGGAAGGCAGATCTTTTCTCTCATCACCGTTCTCCGGTGTATTGTGTGCTGTTTTCACAGTGGAGATCAACCAGCAATCTGAATGGACTACCGTATATACTCGAGTATAAGCTCTCACACTTTGAATGACAATTACTCAGTCATGCAACACTGTACCCAAATGAATTTTGTGTCCTTTTTTTCACACAAATAGAGCTTTCTTTTGGTGTTATTTAATCACCGCTGGGTTTTTTATTTTTTGCGCTATAAATCAAAAAATACTGAAAATTCGGTAAAAAAAAAAAAAAAATTATTTGTTTCTATTAAAATTTATTGCAGAGTATTGGCGAGTATTGGCAGAGTATTGCAGTGTTGCAGTGTTGCACAGTATTGGTAGAGTATTGCACAGTGTTGGCAGAGTATTGCACAGTGGTGGCAGAGTATTCCACAGTGGTGGCAGAGTATTCCACAGTGGTGGCAGAATATTGTACAGTGGTGTCAGAGTATTGCACAGTGGTGGCAGAGTATTCCACAGTGGTGGCAGAGTATTGTACAGTGGTGGCAGAGTATTGTACAGTGGTGTCAGAGTATTGTACAGTGGTGGCAGAGTATTGTACAGTGGTGGCAGAGTATTGTACAATGGTGGCAGAGTATTGCACAGTGGTGGCAGAGTATTGTACAGTGGTGGCAGAGTATTGTACAGTGGTGGCAGAGTATTGCACAGTGGTGGCAGAGTATTGTACAGTGGTGGCAGAGTATTCCACAGTGGTGGCAGAGTATTGTACAGTGGTGGCAGAGTATTGCACAGTGGTGGCAGAGTAGCTGTCACTGACCAGCGCTGTGGGCACTACACATCCAGCCCACAGCGCTGGTCCCAGCGATCAGTGCAGAGAGGGGAGGGAGGAACCGGTGTCATGATGTAGTTTGTGTACATGTGATCGCTCCGTCATTTGACAGAGCGATTACGTGGTAAACGTGATCCGTGATACGCCGGGTCCTCGGGACACAGCGGTCACAGATGTTCCCGAGTGCGCGCCCCAGGGGGGGCGCGCGGGAGCAAGTTTCTGGGAAGATGTCTGTAAGACGTCCACCCAGAATAAGCCGACCGCGCTGTAGCTGTCTTTCGGCTATGGCCCGGTCGGCATGTGGTTAAAATGCCCCCCCTCGGCTTATACTCAAGTCAAGCACTTTTCTGCAGCAGAGAATAACATTTTCCAACCTGACTTTGGGGCCCCCGTATCTTGGGGCCACTTGGTGCTAGGAACCCTAGCACCAAGTGGCCCCCGAGATACCGGGCCCCAAAGTCGGTTTTGGAAAATGTAATTCTCTGCTGCAGAAAAGTGCTTGACATTTTCCGAACCGAATTTGGGGCCCCGTATCTCGGGGCCACTTGGTGCTAGGAACCCCATCTTTGGATATGTTGTAGTACTAGTTCCACTGGGTTTGCACACCAAACCATTTGGGGTTCCTAGCACCAAGTGGCCCTGAGATACGGGGCCCCAAAATCGGTCAACTGTGTCCATCTGCAGCAATGTAATTTCAGGGCCCTTTGGGTGCAGCTAGGGGGCATCTAGGAACCCTTAACTACAGAGTTTGAAGTTTGGGGGACCAATGGCTGCAAATGGGCATTGTTGACCCTCTTTTCCGCTTACAGTAGCTGCGCATTTCTCACCCTAGGCTTATACTCGAGTCAATAAGTTTTCCCAGTTTTTTTGTGGTAAAATTAGGTGCCTCGGCTTATATTTAGGTCGGCTTATACTCGAGTATATACGGTATTTATAATGTACAATTTGATCAATTTTATTTTTTCACCATAATAAGGTTGAACTACCTTATTTCATAGCACGGACTCACTTTATAGTGTGACTTGATATCGGGAATTGTTGATTGATGTGTGTATCTTGCAGAGAAGTCACAGCTGGTTTTATTCTCCAATCTGTTATTAATCACAAATTTGTGTCACATATTATTAGGGACAGCGCAGTCATTTAAAATTATTATTGACATTCCTCTAAACATGCTTCCCCATTGTGTTGAGATAACGACTTCTCTGTTGGAAGTTGCGTACCAGACAGCTTTATCAGCCATGAGCCTGGGAGCCTATAAGGCGGAATGTTAATAAATGTTAGTAGAGTTCTCAGGGGACACCAGGAGCAAGCAAAAAAAAAAAAAAAAAAAGTTAAAGGTTTTGTTTGCACATTTGCTTGACTAAGTGGTGGGACACCCTGAAAACAAAAACTTAAAAAAAATGTTAGTAACAATTTAAAATGAAAAAAAAAAAAAAATATTTTTTTTTTTACTTACCAGAAATGGCTGTTGTTAGGCAGATCGTCCTAATCTGCCTCCTCCAGCGCCGCGGGGATCTTCTCTCCTTCCGTCTTCTAGTGAATGGGGCGCGGTGTGTTATGGGAACTGTGTCCCACAACACACCGCGTTCCCCATTCACAAATTAGACTTGCCCATGTGCAGTAGGCCGCGCGCCGACTCGCGCATGCGCAGTAGGAAACGGGAAGCCGTTTCCCTTACTGAGGATGGCGGCGCTGGAACCGGATCGCCGAGGGACAGCTCGTCCTCCACGACCGACATCGCGGGCGCCCTGGGAGGGTAAGTGTACTTATTAAAAGTCGGCAGCTACTTTTTTTTTAGCTGCTGACTTTTAAAAAAAAAATTTGTAAGGTGAAACACCCCTTTAAGCCTGGTACACACTATACGCTATTTTTCATTCAGAGCCCTGAACGACAGTAAAACTGAAGAGCTCAGGAGCCGCTGTACTAACAATCCAATGTTAGTACAGCAATTTCCCCTGCTGAGCTATTGTGTTCTGACAAGGAGACAGCCCCCCGTCAGAACACTCTGTTCAGCGCTCTCAGCCATTGGCCGAGAGCATTGATCAGATGCCGATCCGCAAAACTTTTTTCAGTCATGCCCCTTTGAAAGACATATGACATATAAAGTTTTAATCATATCGTATGTTTTATACTGTTTATGTGTGGGCCTTGCACAGATATACTGCGGCAGAAGGACACGTACAGGCAGAATCACGTACCTGTATGTTGCCCTTTAAGAGGCGGCCGGTGGGCGCGCGTGCGTGCCCGCGGCAAGCTCCGTGAGTCTGGTCGCGGGTCCTTCAGACTCGATCGCCGCAGAGATACCCATGATCGTTTCACGGAGAGTCAGAAGAGGGAGATACTAATTTAAACAAGCATCTCCCCGTTCTGCCTAGTGAGATCAGTGACGTGCCACCCACAGCCACGCCCCCCACAGTTAGAAACACGCCCCTAGGACACACTTAACCCCTACACTGCCACCTAGTGGTTAACCCCTTCACTGCCAGTGTCATTTACACAGGAATCAGTGCATTTGTATAGCACTGGTTGCTGTATAAATGACAATGGTCCCAAAAATGTGCCCTGTCCGATGAGTCCGCCATAATGCGCGGCCGACTTACAAACATTTCCGATTTAAGAACAGGAGGACAGTCCCTAATGAGTTCGTAACTCGGGGACCCCCTGTATACAGCTTTTTATAGCACCAACAGTTTACGCAGCGCTTTACAATATAAAAAGGAGACAATACATTTACAATAAAATACAAGAGGATTAAGAGGGTCCTGCTCAGAAGAGCGTACAATCTAATAGACCTACAGTTGTATTCCACCCCACCCCCTCCTCATATAAACTTAATCTAATGCCTAGTACACACAAAAGTACTGGTCACTGCCAGAAGTTTTTTCACCTTAATGCATAGGATGCAATAAGGTGAAAAAACACGAAGGTTTACAACCCCTTTAACCACTTCCCATCCCGCCCATTATCATATGACGTCCGCAGGAGGGATCTCCCATCCTGGGCGGGCGTCATATGACGTCCTGGGCTTCTCGGCTGTCTGGGGGGGGGGCGCGTCACTCGGGAGCCGATGTGCGTGCCCGGCGGCCGCAATGTCCGCCGGGCACCCGCGAATGCCCGTTAACAGAGCAGGATCGTGGATCTGTATGTGTAAACACACAGATCCATGTCCTGTCAGGTGAGAGGAGACCCCTCCCCCCACAGTTAGAATCACTCCCTAGGTAACACAGTTAACCCCTTGATCGCCCCCCTAGTGTTTATCCCCTTCCCTGCCAGTCACATTTATACAGTAATCAGTACATTTGTATAGCACTGATCGCTGTATAAATGTAAATGGTGTCAAAAGTGTCCGATATGTCCGCCGCAATGTCACAGTCACGATAAAAATCGCAGATCGCCGCCATTACTAGTAAAAAAAAAAAATGATAAAAATGCCATAAAACTATCCACTATTTTGTAGACACTCAACTTTTGCGCAAACCAATCAAAATACGCTTATTGCGATTTTTTTTAACCAAAAATATGTAGAAGAATACGTATCGGCCTAAACTGAGGAAAACAATTAGTTTAAAAAAAAAAAATTGGGATATTTATTAAAATATATTGTGTTTTTTTTTCAAACTTGTCGCTCTTCTTTTGTTTATAGCGCAAAAAATAGAGATGATCAAATACCACCAAAGGAAAGCTAAATTTGTGGGGAAATAATGATAAAAATGTCATTTGGGTACAGTGTTGTATGACCGCGAAATTGTCATTCAAATTGCGACAGCGCTGTAAAATGAAGATTGGCCTGGGCAGGATGGGGGTTAAAATGCCCTGTATTGAAGTGGTTAAGTAGCTCAATGAGTATTATTATTATTATTATGAGTACAATTGATAACTTCCAACAGGGAATTAGTAATCTCGCTTTCAAATCAATTTCACCGAAACCACTTCACTCTTTCTCTGTGAGAACATCTTAACCTCTTTAATCTGCTCCCTCACTCTCTTCATTGCTTTCATCCAACAATAGCTCTCTTCTGTCTTCATCCAAAAAAACATCTTATTCATTCAATCCTTTATGATACAAATGTAGCAAGGGCCCCGACCTCTAGAGGCCTAATGGTGACCTCCAGAGCAGAGGCGGCTCTAGGCTTTGTGAGGCCTTAGGCAAAACTTACACGAGGCCACACTCACGCCCGTAATAGGAAAAAAAATACAAGCACACAGAAAAGAGGGGGGGGGGGGGGGTGAGAGAGAATCAGTGATTGAGCACAGGCAAATTTGGAGGCCGTGAGGCCCCTGTGAGTGTGAGGCCTTAGGCGACCGTCTAATTTTCCTAATTAGAGAGCCGCCTCTGCTCCAGAGACAGGGACAGCTGACATCCTTTTTTGTAGAGTGGGTTACCAGGCATGGTGGGTGAAGTGCAAGAAAAAATGCTGGGCGCCAGTCACTTTTTGAACGCAAACAAGATATTTATTGTCTCTTAACAGAACTGTGGGAGAGAGGGTTAGGGCCAGGACACCCTTGAGTAGATGCAATGCTAATTAGCAAACTCCGAAACTTCTATAGGTAGACAGCTGTACAGTGGAAGGCCTCCAGCCAGATAACACTTCTGCTATAGGTAGGACTGCCGTCTCCTATGTCAACTAATCTTGCAACAGCCAATGAAAGGTGGTTGTACGTGTAGCGGCAGGTACCTCTCCCCGACGGCATAACACACAGCAATAAGCGGACTACTGCTCCCAGCCAGTCCATAACTGCAAACGTTGCCTTCCCCGGCCACAGCATTCTGTACTACTCTCAACAATTTTTCTTTTGCTTCTTCCTCACTGACCTTCTCCAAAGTGTAAGTCCCGTGTTCCCCGGTCACAGCAGCTTGACACTAACTCCATGGTGAAGATCTTTATCCTCCTCGCTCGGCGCGCCCCCCACGTGGGGACGTCCTGCGACAGCTACCTAAAGCTCCATTCTCCTTTTTCCTGCACCGTCAGAATCCCCCCCGGGCAGCATGTGACCCCAGGTTATATGGGAGGCCTGCCCCCTGCCAATACCGAATGGGGATTGGCCAGAGCTCCTCACATGAGCTGCCCGCTACTGCAACTTCAGGTCCAGCCTCTGTTCCAGAACAATCTTCCTGAAAGCAGGGGAGGCTCCTCTGAGTCAGAGCACAGACAGGGCTAGTCTGGGAAAGAAATGTGGCCCTAGACTTCATCCAGACCGGCCCACTTACATTTTAAGTGTCCCATCAGCAGCCCCTTACATCAGAGTCCCATCACCACCCCCTTACATCAGAGTGTCCCATCAGCAGCCCCTTACATCAGAGTGTCCCCCATCAGCAGCCCCTTACATCAGAGTGTCCCCATCAGCACCCCTTACATCAGAGTCCCATGAGCACCCCCTTACATCAGATTCCCATCAGCCACCCCTTACATCAGAGTCCCATCAGCAACCCCTTACATCAGAGTCCCATGAGCACCCCCTTACATCAGATTCCCATCAGCCACCCCTTACATCAGAGTCCCATGAGCACCCCCTTACATCAGATTCCCATCAGCCACCCCTTACATCAGAGTCCCATCAGCAGCCCCTTACATTAGAGTGTCCCATCAGTGCCCCCTTACATCAGAGTCACATGAGCACCCCTTACATCAGATTCCCATCAGCCACCCCTTACATCAGAGTCCCATCAGCAGCCCCTTACATTAGAGTGTCCCATCAGTGCCCCCTTACATCAGAGTCACATGAGCACCCCCTTACATCAGAGTCCCATCAGCCACCCCTTACATCAGAGTCCCATCAGCAGCCCCTTACATTAGAGTGTCCCATCAGTGCCCCCTTACATCAGAGTCCCATCAGCAGCCCCTTACATCAGATTCCCATCAGCCACTCCTTACATCAGAGTGTCCCATCAGCAGCCTCTTACATCAGAGTGTCCCATCAGCGCCCCCTTACATCAGAGTCCCATCACCAGCCCCTTACATCAGAGTCCCATCAGCAGCCCCTTACATCAGAGTGTCCCATCAGCAGCCCCTTACATCAGAGTGTCCCCTCAGCAGCCTCTTACATCAGATTGTCCCATCAGCGCCCCCTTACATCAGAGTCCCATCACCAGCCCCTTACATCAGAGTGTCCCGCTCCCACATGTACTCACAGTCCTGAAGGCAGCTTCTCTTCTTCCTCTCTCCAGTCAAGTGACAAGTGATAAGGGGAGAGAGGAAGGAAATTCTGCCGGCCGTCTATCTCCCCCTGCAGGCTGGAGGGAGCAAGAAGCCTAATACTCTCTCCAGCATATGACGGAAGCTGCTCCTCCTGACAGGAGTGAAATCGCGATCACTCACTGTCAGAGAGGAGCGGCTCCAGGACTGCACGTGACTGGCCCACCGAGCCATCGGCCCACCGGGAAACCTCCGGTAGTCCCGATGGCCAGTACATGCCGGAGCACAGGTGATCACACCCACCACTACACTAAACACTCCCAGAAAAATCCTATTCTAGCACCTACCTAAAGTTAGAGGGTGCTACATACGTAACACTTGGTAACACAGAACAGTCTGTTTCTTATCTCACAGTATCTCACTGTAAATCTTCACTCACTGAGGTCCCACTCTCTCACTAGACTTCCAGATCCCAGTCATCACTGGATCCCCCTGAGCTCTTCCACAGATATCCCGCTTTATACTCCTCAAGTGTCACCCCCGCTATCCTGCTGGGTCCCTGGCTTGGCACTTGCTAAAGCTTTCCCACTTCTTCACCATCGCCGGTTGGTGAGAAGACTGCTCTGGTACTTGCTCAAGCTTACTCACTGTAGTCTCCGGTAGGAAAATGGATGGTCCCTTAGTGGCGACAGCTTCCCTTCTACCTCCAACCACAACTGGTTCCCCGTTCGGCTGAACCTTCTCAACTTGGTTGGACTCCAATCCTGCAGTCCCAACCCTACGCTGCTTCTCCTGCTCCTGGAGAGGTCTCAGGCAGCCTAACAGCCAGGTGTCCCGGGATAGGCCTCAGGCTTCTGGCCTAGCAGCCCGGGGCGACATAACACACGTCCATCTAGACAGCCGTCCAGGTGGCACAGAACCCCGATCACCTGACTCTACCCAAATAAATAGGCTCTCCCAGCAGGCCAAGAGACTAAAGAAACCCCGCGAATTGGCTGAGACACCCCCTGCCATTCATACTCTGACCTTGCGAAGCCCCCTGTCATTGTAATGTCACCAGCCACAGTGCCACCTAGTGACAGAAGAGAAAAGGTGCAGCAATTTCAGAATTAGAGGGGGAATCAATTGATCTTCTAACAATTAGCCAGGAAAATTACCACCTGGCAAACTAAATTAATTCGAAACCCTGCCTAAACACGAGGTGCTACACAACCAAAATACCAATGCATGCCTTAATATTATTCTACCCTGACCTTTGCAGAATTTTACCTGTGGAGTCTTTTACTTAAAGCGGTTCTGCACACATTTCATTTAGTAAATCTCTTTGCCTATCAAATCAGGCAAAGAGTACTAAATGAAATGTGTTTTTTTTTTTTTTTTTTTCACTTACCTTGTAATCGCTGACTTCCTGTCCTCTGTCTCTGCGGGGGTGGGCGGGGTCTCTGCGTCGATCGTCGTCACGCCGCACTGTCTCCTGGGATCTGGTGTCATTGATCCTAGGAGACAGTGCGGCCATCTTCCGAAATCTCGCGAGATTTCGGTCACATCTTCCGAAATCTCGCGAGATTTCGGAAGATGTCCGGGAACGTGAGCTACTCTTTGCCGTTACTGCGCACGCGCGAGATCGGCGCAGTAACGGCGGTGCATGCTGGGCCATCTGAAGTGCCTGTGTGGGTTCACATGCCCACAGGCAAGATGGCCCCCAGCAGGACAAATTTTTTAAAATTATTTTAAATGACGAAAACCGGCAGCAGAGAGGCACAGAAATGGGACACGTGAGTACCTAATTTACATGTCATAATCTACTGCACTGCACTAAAGATAGGAAAACACTACAGACAGTGCAGAACAGCTTTAATAGACCAGAAAACGTCCTGTCTGTTATGAATGTGGGCCGCTCAGATCATAAATCTCTCCACCTGTCCCTTCCATGCTACTGCCTTTTGTCAGTGCCTGTACTATTTCAGAGTTGTAGGTCCAATTAATAAAGTTCTGAACAATTTGGTGCCTTCCCTTTATTAAAACTTTAACCATGGTAACCGTCTTTATAAAGGGAACTCTTTTTTTGGACATGTCCATTTGTGGTGGTATATGTTGGCTATTACCCCATTAACCACTTGTTTTTTCTTTGGGATGGAGGACATCTGATCCCCTAGTTGATATTGGCACTAGTATGTTTTCCCATCCCCTGATGACATTTGAGCAGCGTATACGTATAAGCCACTGGAACATAATCATATTTGGCACTGTTTACACCAGAGACTGTGCGCTTTGTATTTGAACTCTTTTTTGCTTGGTTTCAATGTCACTCGGTTAACATAGCAGCAGGAGCTTGGGATTTTTCAGCAATATTGAACCCATGATATACTATATTCCCAAAAGTATTGGGACACCTGCCTTAGTCCGTAGGGTTCAATATTGAGTTGGCCCACCCATTGCAGCTATAACAGCTTCAACTCTTGTGAGATCAGGCACTGATGTGGACAAGAAGGCCTGGCTCGCAGTCTCCGCTCTAATTCCTCCCAAAGGTGTTCTATCGGGTTGAGGTGCAGGCCAGTCAAGTTCCTCCACCCTAAACTCGCTCCTCCATGTCTTTATGGACCTTGCTTTGTGCACTGGTGTGCAGTCATGTTGGAACAGGAAGGGGCCGTCCCCAAACTGTTCCCACAAATTTGGGAGCATGAAATTGTCCAAAATGTCTTAGTATGCTGATGCCTTAATGCGGCGTACACACGGTCGGAATTTCCGATGGAAACAGTCCGATGGGAGCTTTTCATCGGATTTTCCGACCGTGTGTATGCCCAATGGTCTTTTTCTGTCGGAATTTCCGACGAACTTTGAATTGAGAACCTGTTCTCAATTTTTCCGACGGAAAACCTTTCTATCGGATTTTCCGATCGTGTGTATGCAATTCCGACACGCAAAATTCCGACGCATGCTCGAAAACAATTCGACGCATGCTCGGAAGCATTAAACTTCCCTTTTATAGTGCTGTCGAACGTGTTTTATGCCGCTGTGTTATTGACCATCGGAATTTGGTGTGATCGTGTGTAGGCAACACAGCTTGAGCGGAATTCCGTCGGAAAAACTGTCAACATTTTTTCCGAGGAGAATTCCGATCGTGTGTACGCGGCATAAGAGTTTCCTTTACAGGAACTAAGAGGCCAAGGCCAACCCCTGAAAAACAACCCCCACACCATAATCCCCCCTCCACCAAATGATTTGGACCAGTGCACAAAGCAAGGTCCATAAAGACACGGATGAGTGAGTTTCAGTTGGAGAAACTTGACTGGCCTGACCTCAACCCGATAGAACACCTTTGGGATGAATTAGAGCGGAGACTGAGAGTCAGGCCTTCCCTCCAACATCAGTGCCTGACCTCACAAATGCGCTTCTGGAAGAATGGTCCAACAGTCCCATAGACACACTCCTAAACCTTGTGGACGGCCTTCCCAGAAGAGTTGAAGCTGTTTATAGCTGCAAAGGGTGAGCCAACTCAATATTGAACCCTACAGACTAATGCCCCGTACACACGGTCGGATATTCCGATAGAAAAAGTCAGATCAGATTATGTTGTCTAGCGGGCTTTTTCCGTCGGAAATTTGAGAGCAGGATCTAAAATTTTCCGACAACAAAATCCGATCGGACTTTTTCCGATCATGTGTAGAGAATTCTGACGCACAAAGTGCAACGCTTGCTCATAAGAAATTTGAAGACGAAAGCTATTGGCTACCGGCCTCTATGTAGTCCCGTCGTATGTTTTGTACGTCACCTCATTCGGAATTGCCGGATTTTCCGACAACTTTGTCCCACCGTGTGTGTGCAACACAAGTGTCGTAAAAAGATCCAACGGATTTTGTGGTCGGAATGTCCGACCGTATGTACGGGGCATAAGACTGGGATGCCATTAAAGTTCATGTGTGTGTGAAGGCTGATTCCTGGTCTGGAGGAAGTTCACTAGTGCAGGACTTATCTAGGTTCTGTTTCTCTCCCATTTGAGTTTCATCTTGTGGCTGCTTTCTTTCTCTACAAACAGTGCCATTTTGTAGAACCCATCACAGACATTTACATGTGACTTATTTATCAAATATATTTAATATTTCTTTAGATGTTAATAGCGTATTAATTAGCTTGGTATACATCCCCTTAAAATAAAATAAATATATATTTCTTTTTTTTTTTTTCTTCTGTTTTGTGTCTGGGAAAGTTTTTTTTTTTTTGTCAGCATGGATTCACAGAGAACGGGAAAATTGAAGTCTAATTTTGATAGGTTTGATAGGTTCTCTTATGCCCTGTACACACGGTCGGATTTTCCGACGGAAAATGTCCTATCGGACCATGTTGTCGGAAATTCCGACCGCGTGTGGGCTCCATCGGACTTTTTCCGTCGGAAAAAGTTTGAGATCCTGCTCTCAAATTTTCCGACAACAAAGTCCTATCGGACTTTTTCGGATCGTGTGTAGCGAATTCCGACGGACAAAGTGCCACGCATGCTCAGATTACAAGACCAAAGCTATTGGCTACTAGCCTCTACATAGTCCAGTCATACGCAACGAACGTCACCACGTTCAGGATGATCGGATTTTCCAACAACTTTGTCCGACCGTGTGTATGCAACACCAGTGTCGGACAAAATCCGTCGGGAAAAATCTGACGGATTTTGTGGTCGGAATTTCCGACCGTGTGTATGGGGCATTAGAAGGCAATGGATGTTGTGGGCTCATCAGTGGAGGACTTAAGTGCTTTGGATGATGGAGCTAGCAAATCTCAACCACCCCATACACAGGAATTTGAGGTAAACATGCACAATGGTGGGACTCATCTTTCCTTATCAAATATCTAGACCTACACATAACCCCCAGAGGTTTAAGGATTAAAAAACAGTGTTATTTTCTAGATATGGACTTAGGAAAGATTGGCAATTATTGGCCAAATTTTTCACTATTATATGGATGAAATTGGTTGTTAACCACTTCCAGTCCAGGCCAATTCTGACATTCCTCTCCTACATGTATAAAACATCATTTTTTTTTTTAAACTACTTAGAACCCTTTAGAACATTAAGTTGGTGTTTCTTGATCTGGAGTTAACACATGAGGGAGATGCCATCATTACCATCATTACAAAGAACCATTGTAAACCCACTACCACCCAGCCACAACCACCTGTCTTGGTGTAACAACATCCCCATGGGCCAACTCAACATACTTAGATGGAATTGTACCAAAGTTGATGACTATAAAGAACAGTGTGGCCTTAATAAACAAATTTAGGGAAAAGGGCTATCCAGATGATAAAGTGATGGTGATGATAAAGTGATGGGCGCATATAATGGGTGTCTGCTTGATCAAGGAGAGAGTAAAGAGAAACAGACATACAATAATAGAATGGATTAATGGTTTTAATAGCAACTATTGTGCCATTACCAAGTTAATTAAAAAACACTGGCACATTTTTTGTCTGGACCCAAAGTTGAGCCCTGGAGGTTACTTTTAGAAAACCCCCGGAGTTTAAAAAATATCATTGCTCCCACTGTCACACTTACCCCAATGCAGGTGGTCGGAAACTATAGTTAGCTTTGGTGTTCTTCACCTATAGCAGCCCCCATTCTTATAAGGCAAACAGGCCTACCGGTATTCAGTTGCCCCCAGGACTTATACACAATGCTATAGTGCCTGGCCACCACACCGGGGCAGGCATGAACTGAGCAAGGCAAACAGGTACTTGTGGTTGGCAGACAGACAGAGTGGCTCAATGACAGTCCAGGTACAAGGCAGGCATGGTTCAGAATAGCAAGGGTCAATTCAAAGTCAAAAGACAGGCAGAATTCAGAGAATAGTGTGATATTTGATCTGAGGTCTTCAACAAGGGAATCCAAACAGCAGAGCAGGGCAGACAAACAGGCAGCTTGAGCTCATATAACCAGCTCTATCACAAGCTTAAGACTGCAGGCTTGGCTGGCTTAAATTATTTCTTCATTCGCATTCATATTTTTTTGGCCTAGTTCCATCTGTTATACTTTTAGATTATTTGATTACATATCATTTTCAAATGCAATCTGTCACCATTGCATATAAGTATATAGGGCTTGATTTGGTTACATCTAATGCCTTTGGCTGTGGGGTGACGCTGTGATGTTTGGAGCAGCTGAGGTAGCTGTCAATCATCCTGCCACTACCACACCTTGGTCCTAGCCTTTTTAAATTGGCCATTGGTCTCCATCTTCAGGACTTGATAAAGAGGCCACATCTCAAAATGCGTTGTCCCGTAGAGATGCAAGACGCTTCCATCCTTCCTGAGCATCCTTCCTGAACGTCACTTCTTGGTGTGACGCAGCTTCCAGTGACATAGCTTTTGCCTATGTGGTCCGGGTCCACTCAAAGGCCTTTACATCGACACTTCCCACAAGTGCATTGAAACCTTTTACCAGTGATATCCGCTTGCAAATGTCCCCCACAGGAGCAGCTGCCTTGGCAACTCCTTTTTTATTCTATCCACATGGCTTTACCAAACATTATGGTGATACCGGGTAGTATGTAAGCTCTCTATTTTCTTTTGATCATATGGTTGTGGACATGATACAGTTTTATTGTCAGTCTTATTAAAGTGAATATATTTTTGAAACATATCCATTTGTGGGGGTATATTTTGGCTATTACCGCATTAACCACTTGTTTTCTCTTTGGGATGGAGGACATTTGATCCCCTAGTTGATTTTGGCACTGGTATGCTTTCCCATCCCCTGATGATGACATTTAAGCAGTGTATAAGTATAAGCCATGGCAGCATAATCATATTAGGTACTGCTTACCCCAGAGACACTGTGCGCTTTGTATTTGAACTCATTTTTGTTGGTTTCAACGTCACTTGGTTGAATAACACATAGCAGCAAGAGCTTGGGTTTTTTTCAGTTCTATTGAACTCATGATATGTTAATTTAATTGCTGGTCTGGGGGAAGTTCACTAACTAACTTATCCAGGTTTTTTTTTTTTTTAAATAACTAAATTTACCTAACTTAGCTAGCATCTAACTAGGAGGGTGCTACATATACAGTATATTTGCACAGGCACTGGAGAGAAAGTTGATCTGGTAAGATGTCTTACATTACTTCATTGCCCTGCTTGTAGGCAGATGCCATTCGCATTAATACTCCACTATTTGCAAGTTGCTGCTGGTTTTGTTGGAGTTAAACCCCCAAATTTTTTTTTTTTGATGACATAATGTAGACAATAAGATTTCCTTTAACTTGAGCCCAGTCTTGACACACAGATTTACTCGAGGCCTGAGCAATCCTCTTTTATTGTTCAGTTAGAGAAATCTTGACAAAGTCTTGAAAACTTTGTAGGGCTGAAACAACTAATCGATTATGAAATTAATCGATTACTATTTTCATAATCGATTAATCGGCCAGTAACATAATGGGGTTAAAAAAACTAAAACGAGCCCTTTATAGTACAAAAAGAGCAAATAATTGCTACTGTAAATATTACTTTCACAGTTCTACAGTAAAAAAAAAAATTAACCCCTACAGTAGTGATTACCTGCTTTTTTTGTACTATAAAGGGCTTATTTTCATTTTTCTTTAACCCCCATTATGTTACTAAACGTCTAATGCCGCGTACACACGTTCGGACTTTGTCCGCCGGACCTAGTCCGGCAGGACTTCCCCACACACGCCCGGACTTCCGAGCGTGTGACTTGCCCACACACGCCCGGACTTCTCCGGCGGACAATCCGCTGGACAAAGTCCTCGGGGCTTTTGAAAATGAACGGACTTGCCCACACACGGAGCAGTCCGTTCATTTAGAACGTAACTGCAGGTAGACGGAGCTAGCGAAGGCAGCGAATGCCGCCGCGCTAGCCCCGTCACCCGGCATGGATTTAAAGGGACTCCCCAAATCCATCTCAGACCCTTATCCGAGCACGCAGCCCAGCAGGCCAGGAAAGGGGTGGGGACGAGCGAGTGCCCCCCCCTCCTGAGCCATACCAGGCCACGTGCCCTCAGCATGGGGGGTGCCCTGGGGAAAGGGGGGCCGTGCGGCCCCCCCACCCCAAAGCACCTTGTCCCCATGTTGATAAGGACAAGGGCCTCTTCCCGACAACCCTGGCCGTTGGTTGTCGGGGTCTGCGGGCGGGGGCTTATCGGAATCTGGGAGCCCCCTTTTATATCCCGGCCCCCCACCCTATGTGAATGAGTATGGGGTACGATGTACCCCTACCCATTCACCTAAGGTGTAAAATGTAAAGTAAAAAACCACACAATTTTGAAAAAATATTTTATTGCACTGCTCCGGGGGTCTTCTTCCGTCTTGGGGGGTCTTCTCACCGGACTCCTCCGCCATTTACCTAGCGCTTTTACCGAGCGGAGGAGGCCGGCTACCTTCTTCGTCGTCGACGCCGTCGTCTGGGGGTCTCGATCCGCCTTCGGGGGTCTTCCGGGGTCTTCCGGGGTCTCTTCTGTTCTTGCCGCGGTCGTCATTTCCGCGCCGCCGGCGCTGCCTTCTTCTTCTTCCGATGTTGACCCGTCGCTCTCTCTGGCCGGAATGCCAGAGCCGCGCTGTGCTGGGACTTATATAGGGACAAGGGGACAGGGTCACATGCTCATGTCACATGGTGACCCCACCCCCCTGTGATGTCACAGTCCCAGCATCCTCCGGGACTGTGACATCACAAGGGGGCGGGGTCACCATGAGACATGAGCATGCAAGAACAGAAGAGACCCCGGAAGACCCCGGAAGACCCCCGAAGGCGGATCGAGACCCCCAGACGATGGCGTCGACGACGAAGAAGGTAGCCGGCCTCCTCCGCTCGGTAAAAGAGCTAGGTAAATGGCGGAGGAGTCCGGCGAGAAGACCCCCCAAGACGGAAGAAGACCCCCGGAGCTGTGCAATAAAATATTTTTTTTTAAATTGTGTGTTTTTTTACTTTACATTTTACACCTTAGGTGAATGGGTAGGGGTACATCGTACCCCATACTCATTCACATAGGGTGGGGGGCCGGGATCTGAGGGCCCCCTTATAAAAGGGGGCTCCCAGATTCCGATAAGCCCCCGCCCACAGACCCCGACAACCAACGGCCAGGGTTGTTGGGAAGAGGCCCTTGTCCTCATCAACATGGGGACAAGGTGCTTTGGGGTGGGGGGGCCGCACGGCCCCCCTTTCCCCAGGGCACCCCCCATGTTGAGGGCACGCGGCCTGGTATGGCTCAGGAGGGGGGGGGGGCGCTCGCTCGTCCCCACCCCTTTCCTGGCCTGCCGAGCTGCGTGCTCGGATAAGGGTCTGAGATGGATTTGGGGGGGACCCCCACGCCGTTTTTTTTTTTCGGCGTGGGGAGTCCCTTTAAATCCATGCCAGGTGACGGGGCTAGCGCGGCGGCATTCACTGCCTTCGCTAGCTCTGTCTACCTGAAGTCACGTGCTAAATAAACAGACTTTCCGAAGTCCGGCGGACTAGCCTACTAACGGCGGGATTGTCCGCCGTACTGCCAAGTCCAGCGGACAATTTTAAAACAAAACTTAAAACCTAGTCCGCCGGACTTTTGGCGCCAAAAAGTCCGCCGGCGCCCACACATGAGGGGATTGTCCGGTGGACTTGAGTCCAGCGGACAATCGCGCGGGATAGTCCGCTCGTGTGTACGCGGCATTAGACCTGGTTCACATCTATGTGTTTTTTGGTGCTTTTTGCAGAAACGCACTATATTTCATTTACATTGTTTCCTATGGGACACGTTCACATCTACGCTTTTTTCAACCACTGCTGTTTGGAAAGGCACAGGGGCTTTTTTGCGTTAAAAAAAAAAAAAAAACTGTGCTTTTTTTGGTTCAATATACTTCAATGGAGAAGCTGCAGAAAAGCACGTAATGTGTTTTTGCAGCAATGTGTGTTTTTTAATCTGCCCAACGACTAATTGGCCAAAAAAAGTATCTCTTCTGTCTGTTATTCTCAGAGTGGATTCAATATTTTGCTCCCTAACCATATAGTTGGTTATTTATATTTACCACTGCATACAGATATTTAAGAATAAATTGCCTTTTTAATATTTTTAAAACTTTACGTATTAAAGCGGTTCTGCACTGTCTTTATGTTTTTGGTTTTTTTTACTGCAATGCAATGGCTTATGCAATGCAGTTTAGGTACTCACGTGTCCTTAGATGTAAACCGGCAGCAGCTTCTTTCAAATAGATTGATTATTTCTAGAATTTTTTTAATACTGGGGGCCATCTTGCCTGTGGGCATTTGAACCCACACAGGCACTCCAGATGGCCCAGCATGCACCGCCGTTACTGCGCCGATCTCGCACGTGCGCAGTAACGGCGAAGTGCAGCTCACGTTCTCCGAAATCTCGCGAGATGTCGGCACATCTGCCGACATCTCGCGAGATTTCGGAAGATGTGGCCGACATCTCGCGAGATTTCGGAAGATGTGGCCGACATCTCGCGAGATTTCGGAAGATGTGGCCGACATCTCGCGAGATTTCGGAAGATGTGGCCGAAATATCGCGAGATTTCAGAAGATGCCCGCACAGACTCCTGGGATCAATGACACCAGATCCCAGGAGACAGTGCGGCGTGACGAGGATCCCCGCACAGACCCCGCCCACCGCCGCAGAGACAGAGGACAGGAAGTCAGCGATTATCAAGGTAAGTGAAAAAAAAAAAAAAAAAACACATTTCATTTAGTACTCTTTGCCTGATTTGGAAGGCAAAGAGATTTACTAAATGAAATGTGTGCAGAACCGCTTTAACTAAAGTATACACCACACTTTTTTTTTTTTATAAGGTTATTAACCGATTAATCGATTATTCAAAACAATAATTGGCCAACTAATCGATTATGAAAATAATCGTTAGTTGCAGCCCTAAAACTTTGTCAAAAACGCCCCCTTGCTGTGAGTGACAGGTGATTTACATATCTCATGCACTAGCCTGAGACAGGCACATCCTGTGTAAAAAGTTCACAATTCCCACCCCCCTCCCCTCCCCTCCAGCTCTCCCAGCTTTACTGTGTTTTGACTGGATGTTTCTCATCATGGGATGCAGTGAACAGTCAGCAGACTATAGACAGACAAGTGATTTAGGGGACATGTATGTAGTCAGAGCTGGGCAGAGTAGAACATCCAGTGATCTGATGATAACCTGTCTCAAGCTAGTGCATGAGATATGTAAATCACCTGTCACTCACAGCAAGGGGGCGTTTTTGACAAAGTTTTAAAGACTTTGTCAAGATTTCTCTAATTGAACAATAAAAGAGGATTGCTCAGGCCTTGAGTAAATCTGTGTGGCAAGACTGGGCTCAGATGAAAGGACATCTTATTCTCTACACTATGACATAAAAAAAAAAAAAAATTGGGTTTACATCCACTTTAATATGGTGTTTCTGCTGTTTAACCTGCTAAGGGGGTTCTTTTTTTGGAGATTGGAAGGGGAACCATACAAAAAGAGATGTAGTGTTGCTCCAATGGCCGGGACCCTGAATGGGACTATTAGCAAAGGAACTACCAAGAGATGGAAACTATTAAGAGCTAAAGGTATGAGACACCACAGCATAGCCCTGAAGACTCTGCTTAACTCAAACAGGAAAGATGACCATGTGATGAACTGTTGAATGGCCATGTGAACGCTGAATCTAAATTTCTTGGGAGAAGTCCTGTACATTTTGCAAACTTTATTTACTGAATAATTGGTTATGTGAATCACCTGGTTTGATTTACTGGGGATGCTGAGTGAAATCCCACATTGGATAGGAAAGGGTAAGGAAGTATATGCCTAGGTATTAACTAAGTGTTAAGTGTTAACTTGTTGATTAATGAAGAGAGAAAGTAAAAGGAAGGAGGAGCAGCCAGTTCAGGAGAGGAGATGGTGGTGGCTGGTGATGGAGATTTTGATAGAGGGGTGAATTGGTGGCCCACTGCACAGTAGATGTCTACTATGGACTCAGGGCCATCTTTAATATTGATTGGACCCTGGGCAAACATTTTCTTGGGCCCTCCCAAATCCACTTGTCAACTATTTTCAGGCAGTGTAGTGTCAAGGAGCAGCTGCTTTGGGCCCCACAACAATGACTGGGCCCCGGGCAACTGCCCCTTTTGACCTGCCTTAAAGACAGCCCTGTATGGGCTGGACCTGGAGCATGAGTGTGCGAGGCCTTGCAAAATATATATTTCCCTCCATGCCTTTGGGTTGAAGAGTAAAGTGTAAAATGTGACATGTAATAAAGAACTGCTAGAGGAAGATCAGTGTTTTGTGCTATGTCCTTCAAAATAGCTTCATAGTCAGTGCTGGGACAGGTGTCACTGACGGGGAAAAAGGACGATATCCTTCTGGTGTGGGGCCCAGTGTAACAGGTTGGCCTCTGACCATGAGAGAGAGTCAACTCACACAGTGTATGGTATCATCATGCAAACACTAGGAAGTATTAAAAAAAAAAAGGGTCGTAGCATATTGGTTCCTTAACCTCCCTGGCGGTATGATTCTGTCTGGAATTTTGTGCTTAAAGCGGTACAATTATTTTGCATGGAAATTTGGCGTTTTTATATTGTAGGCATGCAATTCTTATGAATAACTCACTTAAATCTGTCCGAACCAGAGTCTAGTAGACATCCCGGGTATGATAAAGTTTGAAACACAAAATCATAAATTATAATCTAATAAAAATATATATAAAAATGATTCAATAATGTAATCAAATCAAAAACACTGAAAATTGCTCAGTTGCAGAATAGTCATTAAATTTAGTGTTTGATGATAAATTGTGATTCTAATTTATTATCGCTGTTTTCTAGCTGGTCTAAAATCACTTTTGACGTAAAGGGACACTTTTTGGTTGCTATGGACAATCTCCAGTTTCCAGGCAGAAAAAAAATCTATTTATTACATAAAATGACATGCAGGGCACTGGACAGACCTCTAGGGACAAATGGGATGTGTATTTGTTGTATACAGTACTGTAATCTGTAAGATTACAGTACTGTATGTGTTTTGTGTTTTTTAACTTTTTGGAATTTGGCACCGATCTCCGCTCCCGTGCGTCGTAACGTTGCAGGGAACGGAGATCAGCGGCACTCGGGCACTGTGTGAATCGAGCGAGCAGACGGCTCGCACACACAGCGGGGAGACATTGCAGGATCCAGGGGACAAGGTATGTAACTTCCCCCCCTGTATCCTGCAATGCAAGCCTGAGTCTGGCTCGTGGTTACCGCTTTTGGTACAGAAATCTCAACCCGAGCCAGACTCGGGAACACCGCCAGGGGGGTTAATGCTATTGGTGGCAGAACAACACGCTTGCTAACTTATTTTCTCTTCCACCAAGGTGAATGACTGTTTCAATACTTATAAGACACTCTAATGAATCAATGTAAGTTTATCCCAAGCCAAAGCCTTTATTTTTTGATTTAGATATGGTATCAACCTAAAAATGATATCTAATGCCGTGTACACACGGTCGGACATTCCGACAGAAAAAGTCAGATGGGAGCTTTTCATCGTATATTCTGACCGTGTGTATGCCCCATCGGACTTTTTCCGTTGAAAATTCAGACTTAGATAGAGAACATGTTTTATATTTTTCCGACGGAACTAATTACTATCGGATAAACCGCTCGTCTGTATGCTGTTCCGACGCACCAAAAACTACGCATGCTCTGAAGTACGAGACAGAAGCTATTGGCTACTGGCTATTGAACTTCCGTTTTCTAGTCCCATCGTACGTGTTGTACGTCACTGCGTTCTTGTACGTATGCAAGACAGCTTGAGCGGAATTCTGTTGGAAATTCCATTGGAAATTCCGTCGGAAATTCCGTCTGATAAACTGCTCGTGTGTACGCGGCATTAGTGTTTTGTTGATGCTGTAGAGTTAAACTAGCTGACAGTCTCTTCCATCTCTCAAGGCTGGTGAGATTTCTCCCTGAGTTCCCAGGTCTGCACACCTGATATGCCATTTATGAGGGGTTCACACCATCCTTGCACTGAATTATTAGGTCTGCACACCTGCTGTGCCCAATATGAGGGGCTCGCACTATACCTGTGCTGGGCTCCTGAGTTTGTACACCTGCTGTGCCCAATATGAGGGGGCTCCCACCATACCTGTCTTGAGTTTCCAGGTCAACACACCTGCTGTGCCCATTATGAGTGTCTCCCACCATCCTTGCACTGAATTTCAAGGTCTTCACACTTGTTATGCCCAATATGAGGTGTCCCTACCTTCCCTGAGCTGAGTTCCCCTGTCTACACACTTGTTGTGCCATTATGAGGGGTTCACACTATCCCTGCACTGTGTTCCCATGTCTGCACACTTGCTGTGCCCATTAAGAGAGGTTCCATCTATCCCTGCACTGAATTCCTGGGTCTGTACACCTGCTATACTCATGAGTTTCCACCATCCCTAAGCTGAGTTCCCGGGCCTGTTCACCTGTTGTGCCCATTAAGAGAGGTTCCTTCCATCCCTGGGCTGAGTTTCCGGGGTATGTGCACCTGCTGTGCCCATTATGAGGGACTCCCACCATTCTTATTGGACTTATTATTTATTTTATATTATGAAGAATGTGTGAGGAGAAGCTGGAACAAACAAAGGTGGATGGTATCTTCTAAAACTCCCAGGTGGAAAGGAATCCTGACAAGGAGGTCTTACTATTTGAGTGTCCAAGACATGCCAAGAAGAGCTGCCTCAACCTAGCTATAAGAAAATCATTTCTTTTGGCTGGACTGTCCATATACAGTACATCCATGGTTTCAAAATTATATCACCTTGAACCAAACAATTGCTCTCTCAACCCCTGAATATATTGACCAAGGGGCCTGTGCTGATGAAGGTACTGGAGGGGCAGGGGGGGTCATACTCAGTTGGCAGTCGAGCGTTAAAAAACAGACCTGTGAAGTGGATCCCTAGTTGTGTTTCACTGGATTGCCAGCAGAGAAAATCCTTATGGCTACTTACACGTACTCGTGAATCCCCCTCATCTCCAGTGTATCATTCTTCCTCATTGGAGGATTGGCATTTTTAGGGTTTGATGTATTTGTGTAATTGATGTTGTTATTGTTATAGACATCAGATGCTCATCTTGTACAGGAAGATGTTGATTGTCTCCATCCATTGTACATCTGGCTATATCATCTCTCCGGAATGTAAAGTTTTGGCAGTTTTATTCTTGATGTACACATCATTGTACATATGCAGCTGTTTGTATTTACACATTCTTTCGGCCTTCCGAAGATGTCAACATCTTTACATTCCATCAGCATTCTAAGGGGGTCACCGTCTTTGAGTAAATCTTAAAGCCTCACACATAAAATGAGACCTAAGATGGGGAAGATGCATTTCTGTGCCTTGACATCATGAAAGGTGCGTAATGCTGGTGGACCACCCATGGACGGCTGATTTGCCTTCATGTTCCAAGTTAGAGACTCAGTACAGACGAGCAGTTCGTTTTGAAACGGTTAAGGAGAAATGTGACTGATGATACAGTATATACAGATAAATACATGTTACTGGTTGGTTGACACATTAACCTCTAGCCCAGTGGTCTCCGAACTGCAGACCAGGGGCCGGATGTGGCCCTTTGCTTGCCTTTATCTGGCCCTTGGGGCACTCACTATTCCTCCCACTGATGCAAGACACTATTCTGCCAACTGGCATAAACAATAGGGCACCATTTCTCCCACAGACACCAACAATGGAGCATTATTCCTCCCAATGATACCAAAGATGGGGCACTATTCTCCACCTGATACCAATGATGGGGCACTATTCCCTGCCTGATACCAATGATGGGGCACTATTCCTCCCACTGACACCAATGATGGGGCACTATTCCCCACCTGATACCAATGATGGGGCACTATTCCCCACCTGATACCAATGGTGGGGCACTATTCCTCCCACTGCCATCAACAATGGGGCACCATTTCTCCCACAGACACCAACAATGGGCAGTATTTCCCCCACTGATACCAATGATGGGGCACTATTCCTCCCACTGACACCAATGATGGGGCACTATTCCTCCCACTGACACCAATGATGGGGCACTATTCCTCCCACTGATACCAATGAATACATGTTACTGGTTGGTCTTCAAACTGCAGACCAGGGGCTGGATGTGACCCTTTGCTTGCCTTTATCTGGCCCTTGGGGAAACTCACTATTCCTCCTACTCATACAAGACACTATTCTGCCAACTGACATCAACAATGGGGCACCATTTCTCCCACAGACACCAACAATGGGGCACCATTCCTCCCAATGATACCAAAGATGGGGCACTATTCCTCCCAATGATACCAAAGATGGGGCACTATTCCTCCCACTGACACCAATGATGGGGCACTATTCCTCCCACTGACACCAATGATGGGGCACTATTCCTCCCACTGATACCAATGATGGGGCACTATTCCTCCCACTGATACCAAATGTGGTGATGTTTACTCCCACTGATGCCAGGAAAAACTTCCGCTGGCCAGTCCGGCCCCCCTAAAAATCTGAAGGACAATAAACTGGCCCTTTGTTTAAAAAGTTTGTAGACCCCTGCTCTAGCCAACCGTTTAATGCATTTATGTGTCAGCAATTAGAGCAGGCTCTTCTCTCCAGAAGAATTGCACTGAGTTCCCAGGTCTTCATCTTTGTTCAGACTGGGTTACCATTTCCTTCTGGGGCTGAGATGCCATGTCAGAGATGACATAATTATGTAAATCCCAGGCTGGCACTTCTTTGAAGTGTTCACAAATGTCTGAACCATATCAGCCCCTGCTGCAACCTCTCACCTTGTGACTTGCTACAAAGTTACAACGCTGCAGTCTGAGCAATGGGAGAGAGGAGACTGAAGAAATGCTTCTTCCAGCCTGCAACAAACTGATGACATCTCCCCATTCTAGGCAAAGTCATTGGAGCTCAAGGGGGAGACATCCAGGGTCCGGATGTCTCATTAAAGAGAACTTGTCAAAAAATAATCACATTTGTCCCCTGTCCATGTGATAAAAAAAAAAAAGTTACGTGTAGCACGGCCTCCTAAGGGACTGCTTGAAATTACCTGCTCATCTGCACAGCCATGACCTGGTGAACATTCCAACCCACCTGGCACTCTGGGTTCAGACATCCTTGTATCACTGTAGAGCAATAAATCAGACAATTTATGTTCTGAGAATATTTACTTGAACCAATTAAAGGAGATGTTGTCACAAAAAGGAGGTAATAGATCTGAGTTCTAGGCAAACAGCGCCACCTCAGCAAAAGAATTCCTTTGAAAGGCACAAAACAAATATTAACAATGACAATGTTATATACCATCTTCCTTAAGAAATAATGTTACCCCCTAACGAGATGTTTCAGCTAACTAATGATACTGACACTCTGTAGAAGATGGAACCTGACCAGCCTATACTTATATCCCAAAGAGAGAGCAGATACAGAAATTATAATATAGTGGCCTTTCTATCAGTAATGGTAAATACAGTCCACGTTGCAGATCTGATATTCCTCACTGGTACGTAGGAGCTTGTTAACTGTAATCCGATTAGGTGTAGTGGCAAACAATAGGTTTCTTGTAGTGAGGAAAGCTAAAGATGTCTAAGCACAGTGTTCGAACAGGTTCAGTAAAGTGTTACTAGAGTAGAGACGTCTGTGCAAAGTGTCCCAATGTAGCTGTGACAAAGGAAGGATGGGTAAAGGTTGGGCGATTGCCCTCTCACCAACGACCAGACCGATACAATGTCTTCCGGACAGTAACTCATGTAGCGACACTCGTGCAGCGGATCCGCCGCCTTGATCTCCCGATGTGAAGCTTGATACACCGACTGCCAGGTGACCGGAGTGGTGCTGGAAGGAAGTTCGATGGCAAACGGCAGAGCTAGGCCCCTCAGATATAGGTTGGAAGGTGGTACTCTATGTGGTAGGCCGCGACACCTCTCTTCTGGCACAGAGAGGTCTGCATTGCGTCAGGCCTGGGAGAAAGAGAACTCCATGCAGGCTTTTGCTTCTTTTATAGCTACTCCCAGCAATCTCCCCAATGGCAGCAAAGATCCCTGGGATATGTAGTCCTGTCAAATAATTGTGGAAAGCAATTATCTGACGGGAGGACTATTTATCCTACAATCCTTTTGTTTGGCACACAAATATGATGTCACCTGATACTAGGGTTGCCACCTTTTCTTCAAGCCAAACCCGAATACTTTCTATAGTATACACTATAGGATTATAAAAGACCCGGGACACCTTTGGGTGCCCCAAGGAGAGTATTAACTATGCGGCGAACAGTGGGTGTGACCAAACTGCTCCTGCTGACATTTTTTTGTACACTTCAGGCTTAAAAGGAATTTCGAAACGTGTGCAAAAAATGCAAAAACAGCTCTGGCAGCAAAAGGGTTAAATAAAACTATAATCCTTCCTACCAGTACCTGGTGTTTTTAGTCTGCATAACATGTGTATTGATCCTGTAGTTTCATGGTGTCATTTGTTGCCCTGTACAAACAGATATAATAGAGTAAATCTTCACATTTCTGTGTCAAAAGTTTGTGTCTGTGTTCAAACATGAGGTAATCAGCATGGCACAACACAGGTTCATGCATGACCTCTGTAGTCTATGAACTGACACTTCCTGTGAACAAACTATTCTAGACATATGCGATTAGTTTCGTACGAATCGGAAATTCTTACAAATTTTTCGAAAAATTCGTACATTCGTATGAATCCGAATTACGAATTTTTACGAATTACGAATTCTGTACGAAATACGAAATTTCGTTTACGAATTTTGAATCCAAATTATCCGAATCCAAACTACCAAATAACGAATTTCAACTAATACGAAAGAAATTATAGCGGATATAACGAATGATTCGAATGAATTTGAGATTCAGTATAACGAATATCGACACTCTATGAATAATAACGAATTATCCGAAAACGTATTAACGTTACATAACACAAGTCTATTGTCTACCAATCATCGAAATTTCGTATTCGTAAAAGAAATTTCGTATTTCGTACTTCCTCTGAGTGATTGGTGAACAATAGACAATAGACTTGTGTTATGTAACGTTAATACGTTTTCGGATAATTCGTTATTATTCGTAGAGTGTCGATATTCGTTATCCAAATTATCAGAAACATTTAAAATTTACGATTCATACGAAATTCGTATTTCATATGAATCCGAATTAAATTTCGTGAACAATAGACAATAGACTTGTGTTATGTAACGTTAATACGTTTTCGGATAATTCGTTATTATTCGTAGAGTGTCGCTATTCGTTATCCAAATTAACGATTCGTACGAAATTCGTATTTCGTACGAATCCGAATTAAATTTCGTACAGGAATTACGAATTTTTTTTTATACGGAACGAAACAAAACAAATTTTTTGATGGCTCCCATGTCTAAACTATACATCTCACGATCCCTGGGTCTCTAAGTCTAATGCTCTGCAGGTGAGAGCTTCACAGTAGTTAGACCTGACACAGACACAAAGAGGCAGAGCAGTTAACCAAGCGATCATTATACCAGAAGACCCCTTTCTCACCAGCGGACCAATCGGGTCCGCCTGTCCATTTTTCAGGCAGACCCAATAGGACCAATCATGTTTTCAATGGGCCAGCGGATGTCAGCGGACATGTGTCCCGGTCGGCATCCAATCCGGTCTCTTAAAAACAGACAGATGGGGATACGTTTGCATTCCGTCCATCGGATCGGATGACAATCGGATGGAGACGGACATCCGTTTTCATCCGACTGCCCCATAGAGAACAGCGGGCTGTGTCCGCTCTGCATAGTGGCGCGGACACAGACATGTCATTGCCCTGCTTAGCGGGGATCAGTGGAGAGATGGACACTGTGTTTTAATAGGGACAAGCTAGGTGAATGAATACATGCACTGGTGACTTGTACTCCTCCAAGAGTCAAAAGCTACACAGTCACTTTCCTTCAGCATAGGGGTCTTCTACTCACATATCGTAGCCATTGGTGAATATTTGTTTGGGTCTGGCTCCCAGCAGGCTACGGACCAGCACCGGTCCGCGGCCCGGTGGTTGGGGACCTCTTCTTTAGAAGACAGGGGTAAAGTCCTGGATAATCAACCCCTGCTCCACTGAGTACAGAGGAGCCAGACTAAATTTACCTAGCTCTATACAAGGAGGATGCTTCAAACAGTACAGGGAATAGAACTACAGGAGTACCTAGTTAAAACAACCCTATACGTATCTACAAAATGATTTTTTGTATGTAAGAGACTAAAATTGAAATGTTATTGATCCAGCTGTTTCCATGTCTATGCAACAACGTATCCGCCGGTTTTGTGTAAAAGTTACAGTAACAGTTTTTGTTACAGTAAGTTTTTGTTCTAATCGGCTAATCATCATCTATGGAGGAAAAACAGCTTTAGACACACCAATAAGCTGAATAAAGAGCGGGAGCAGCATATTGCCCATTGTCTCACGGGACATTCTGTAATGTTTGAAGGATAAATCTATTAGGGGCCGTGTAATATTCAATCTAATCCCTGCCTTTCGTTTCAAAAAAAAGGTCAGCGTCGTGTCATTGTCACTGTGACCGGAACATTGCTGTCACTCCATATGTTCTTCACAGCTTTGATAGTTAAACTCCAAGCACAGGCAGATATAATGAAAAAAACACAAATGAATATATTTCTCTATCCAGTAATACATGATTACATTTATATTTTAAATACAAGCATAGTAAGCATGTAGGCAGGCGCAGTCTGCTTTCTCCACTGCAGGTGGTGCTCAAACCGCAGCAGCCTTTCAAAGGGAGAGGAAGTCAAGAGGAACTTGGTTCCTCTATGGTTTCCTGGGTCACTGGGGGAGCTTCCGATTGGATGCTGGCACCCCATGTGACTCTTGCGGCCATCTTGAGTTAGGCAGAGTCTATTTTAAGTGGATGTAAACCCTCACATATACCCAATGAAGTGAACAGCCTCAAATGATGCACAGAGATGAAACTCCCAGCTTTCCAGATTCTTTAGAACAGGGGTCTCAAACTGAAGACCCTCCAGCTGTTGCAAAACTACAAGTCCCATGAGGCATTGCAAGGCTGACAGTTACAAGCATGACTCCCACAGGCAAAGGCATGATGGGACTTGTAGTTTCGCAACAGCTGGAGGGCCGCCAGTTTGAGACCCCTGCTTTAGAAAGTGCACATCCTGTTATAATTTTTTCTTCCTGTTTCAGCAGTGGGTGTGGAGTCTGGGCATATCCTATGTGTGAGCTGATTGGAGGAAAGGCACCCCCCCTCCACATATGCAGAGGAATAAAGAAACTTGCAGAGCCATGCTCTGAATAGACAAGCTTTCTGCTTGTCTATCTCTAAGCACCCCCCCCCCCCGACACAAATTTCCAGCTGCTTTTATCTCCTGTGTCGAAGAGCTTGTCACAATGTATGCTGATAACAGAGGAAAGGAGCAGCAGAAAGACACAGGACTTAGGGCATTGGCGAGAGATATGTAAACACTACAGATATATGTGCCCAGGTCATATTTCATGAATGGGATTTACATCCACTTTAAGACCCTGGCTCCTGGGCTTGGTGTGCATTTCGCGTGTGGGTAGTGTAGGGACAGGTCAGCGGCAGGTAGAGGTTCCAGACAAGTAGGGAAAGTGCAGTGCACCATCCTTCCTGGAAGCCTCACCGATTGGGTACGGACCTTCCAGGCTGTATTCTGCCCCCCGAGACAGACGCTCTTGGCGCATCTAAAACCCACTCAACGCTGTAACCTGTGAGGGTGGACCCAGCGTTGTACTTTGCTGAACTTTAATACAGTTCTGTTTCTATAATTGGAGTGGCACCACGTTATACCTCCTCACAAGCACTTGGATGTGGCCTGATTTCAGCCTCCAGCAGTCCCTATGCAGCAGAGCTTAGATTGAGATAGCAACACAAGGGGCTAATCAGTTCTGTCCTGAGAAGGCGCATGCTGAAAGGAGTAGAGAACAGAACGATGATGTAAGGTAAACCGGATCTCCAGCACCAGAAAACCAGTACAGATCTAAGCTCATGCTCGTGTACATGCACATACATATTGGGGTGTGTACTTGGCACCCAGTGGACTATTTAAACTGATCTGTTACTATGAGCAGTTGCTGAATGATCTTCAGCTTGTTCCTGAGACCTGATCGTCTTTACCTGCTTACCTGTGTATGACCTGGCTTTACTTTGGACTTCGCTTTTGCTCCTGCCTCAACTTTTTTCACCCGATTACTCTTACCTCGGCCTGCTTACTGGACTTGTCTTTGCCTGCTGATTTTGTACCACTTGCCTGGCTGTTACTGACCATTGGCCTGCTTCCTGGACTTACTCTGCCTGTCGATTTTGTCCCCCACAGCCTGGTTGTTGCTGACCGCTGGTCCGGCTTCTGGCTCCTGTTTTGGTGCCAAGCTGCTTCTGCATCCTGTTCTGAGGACTGCGACTACCAACTCTACCCACTTGAAAAGTGGATATCACCAGCCAGTTACTCCGGCACTCATGCCACTCCTTGCCCTCACACTCTGTCTCCATCTCAAAGAGTGCTGGGTGGAAGGTGCAAGGGAGGCCTCCACAAAATTCCAGTCTTCGCCAAGTACGTGCTAGATGAAGAGGCAAACTCATCCCTGTGCTTGATTTGCCCCACGTTCATGTATTTTTTCCTGTCCTGTGTTGAATTGCATGTGGTTATCATTTTTTTTGTAGTATGCTGATGTGGTGGTGGTTTTGGGCCACTATAACTTGTTTACTATTGTGATTTTGGTATATTCCTCTGTCCTCCCCTCCTGTTTAGGACTAGATAGTTTAGCCTTAGCTAGACCCTCCCCACTTCTTTCTGGTCCCCACAGTCAGTGTTAGTTCTTTGCAGAGACAGGACTTAGGGAAGCCATTGTCTTCTTACATCTCAAAAGACTGGAAAACATTCCCTGTACTGCAATTAGCTGAAGTCAAATTGTGTTGGATTCAACTTCTGTGTCTTATTGAAGAGTGAAGCTGTCTGTGGATGGTGTCAAGTCAAAAAGTGACCAACACTGTCCAGAAAGACTGGGTCTAAGGAAATAAAGTGCCTTGAAAAAGTATTCAGACCCCTTGACATTTTCCACATTTTGTCATGTTACAACCAAAAACGTAAATGTATTTTATTGGGATTTTATGTGATGGACCAACACAAAGTGGCACATAATTGTGAAGTGTTAGGAAAATTATAAATGGTTTTCAATTTTTTTACAAATAAATATGTGGAAAGTGTGGGGGGCATTTGTATTCAGCCTCCTTTACTCTGATACCCCTAACTAAAATCTAGTGGAACCAATTGCCTTCAGAAGTCACCCAATTAGTAAATACAGTCCACCTGTGCGTAATTTAATCTCAGTATAAATACAGCTGTTCTGTGAAGCCCTCAGAGGTTTGTTAGAGACCCTTAGTGAACAAACAGCATCATGAAGGCCAAGGAACACACCAGACAGGTCAGGGATGAAGTTGTGGAGAAGTATAAAGCAGGGTTAGGTTAAAAAAAATATCCCAAGCTTTGAACATCTCACAGAGCTCTGTTCAATCCATCATAAAGATGGAAAGAGTATGGCACAACTGCAAACCTGTGAAAAAATAAGAAAATGAACCAAAGCGCCAAAGGATGAAAGTAAGTGAAAAAACCTCATGTATGTGTTAATATGGATATAGTGAACGCATTGCTTTACCACATAATTAAAGAAGCTGCAGTGTGAAATTGGTGTGAACAATTAATAAATGATAAAAAGTATTCTGCGCTAAATGCTAAAAAAAATTACATACAGGTAATAAATGATACACTGGTATCAATTAATAAAATTAATCAAACAGTACCCAGTGAAAAAAAGGTGCTTGTGCTAGTGAAACAATATCCAGTGCTGTGACTTGAATAATATATGGATGATTCCATGATTTATAAGTGCTTTACATAGGGTGCCCCCCTAATAGATGTGCACTTACCCCTGGGAGTGGACCAACTATCGCTAGTTAGGTCAAATGCGCGTGTGGGGCGACCCCTATGGATATCCTCTGGACCGATGATTGGCAGCAGTGAATGTTCCTCATATAAATAGATGTAATAGAAAATGCCTCATTGCGCAGTACCGTTGATAAAGAGCTTTTTATTCCAAAAAATATAAAGGTATTCAACTCACATGTATGAGTGCCTAATGTCCTGGCACCCGGAGTGAACAGCAGGTATAAGTAAATCCGTAAAAAAACGCCTGGTTGGTTCATGCAGTTGCTGGCTGAGTAAAGGCTTGATTTCCGGATTGAATGTGTGGGTGAAAGTGTGTTGCAAACCTACCAAGACATGGCATCCACCTAAACTGACAGAGAAGAGCCAAGAGGTCCATGGTAACTCTGGAGGAGCTGCAGAGATCCACAGCTCAGGTGGGAGAATCTGTCCACAGGACAACTATTAGTCGTGCACTCCACAAATCTGACCTTTATGGAAGAGTGGCAAAAAGAAAGACATTGTTGAAAGAAAGCCATAAGAAGTTCCGTTTGCAGTTTGCGAGAAGCAACAGCAACATGTGGAAGAAGGTGCTCTGGTCTGATGAGACCAAAATTGAACTTTTTGGCCCAGAAGCAAAATGCAATGTGTGGCGGAAAACTAACACTGCACATCACCCTGAACACACCATCCCCACCGTGAAACATGGTGGTGGCAGCATCATGTTGATGGTTTTCTTCAGCAGGGACAGGGAAGCTGGTCAGAGTTGATGGAAAGATGGATGGAGCCAAATACAGGGCAATCTTAGAAGAAAACCTGTAATGCCCCGTACACACGGTAGGACATTCCGACCACAAAATCCGTCAGATTTTTTATGATGGATTTTGTCCGAAACTTGTGTTGCACACACACGGTTAGACAAAGTTGTCGGAAAATCCAAACGTTCCGAACAAGGTGACGTACAACACGTACGACGGGACTACGTATAGGCCAGTAGCCAATAGATTTCGTCTTCAAATTTCTTCTGAGCATGCGTGGCACTTTGTGCATCAGAATTCTCTACACACGATCGTAAAAAGTCCAATCGGATTTTGTTGTCGGAAAATTTTAGATCCTGCTCTCAAATTTTTTCAGTCGGAATTTCCGCTAGAGTCCACACACGATCGGATTTTTCTAACATAATCCGATCGGACTTTTTCCATCGGAATATCCGAACGTGTGTACGGGGCATTAGAGTCTGCAAAAGACTTGAGACTGGGGCGGAGGTTAACCTTCCAGCAGGACAACGACCCTAAACATACAGCAAGATCTACAATAGAATGGTTTAGATCAAAGCATATTCATGTGTTAGAATGGCCCTGTCACAGTCCAGACATAAATCCAATTGAGAATCTGTGGCAAGACTTGAAAATTGCTGTTCACAGATGCTCTCCATCCAATCTGACAGAGCTTGAGATATTTTGCAAAGAAGAATGGGCAAAAATATCACTCTCTAGATGTGCAAAGCTGGTAGAGACATCCCCAAAAAGACTTGCAGCTGTAATTGCAGAGAAAGGCGGTTCTACAAAGTATTGACTCCGGGGGGCGCCATACAAATGCCCCCCACACTTTTTACATATTTATCTGTTAAAATTTTAAAAACTATAATTTTCCTTCCACTTCACAATTATGTGCCACTTTGTGTTGGTCTATCACCTAAAATTCCAATAAAATACATTTACGTTTTTGGTTGGAACATGACAAAATGTGGAAAACTTCAAGGGGTATGAATACTTTTTCAAGGCACTGTATGATGGGGCGGGGGGGGGGGGGGGGGGACACACTATACCAAGGGTGGCTTCTCCAGAATGTAGCCACCCTAAACAGGAATTGTGTTACTGACCGGATCTCCAGGTGAGATAAAAAAAAATAAAAAAGCCTAAAAAAAGAAAATAAATGCAGCCACCACATGTACAGATAGGTAAGCTGCACTATATTACATTTTTGTTTTTCAGCTTATTAGTGTCTTAACTTTAGGCTCAAACTTTTTTTCCGCTTCTATAATACGTTTAATGATGAGATGTTTTTTCTTTTCATTGTCCTTTGAATTTTAAAGACCGAGATGAATGAGTTTGACCACGCACATAAATAAAATAAAAACACAATAAAAAATTGCTTGAAAATAATTAGCAGAAGATGTTAACAATTTCAGAGAAAATTACACTTTGAAAGTTTCCTTTTTGATCTTCTGACGACAGAGAGGAAACAATGACACAAAGAAAATTTGCAGTTATTACGTTGCCGCAGCAACCAAAAAAAACGCCATTAACAACAACAAAAAAAAAAATTTAGATAAGACAGCAAGCTTAAAGGAGAGGGAGCGAGTGGTAAGTGTATATAATGGTGGATTATGTGAATTGCCGATGACAATAACATTAAAAGCTCTCTATTATTATACAGTTATCTGGTAGCGAGCTGCTGGATACAAGGGCTGTTTATACAATGACGGCTGCATTAACTATACAAATATAAACCAATGACACTTCTAAAGATGCACTGCAAAGTGAAAGAAAAAAAAATTGTTTTGCAAAGACGTCTCATAAAAATGCCTTCCTATTTTTATTGCTACAAAAAATGCAAATTGGACAAAAGCACGCAATGTTAAAGAATAAATAGCAAGCAGTTATGCCGCGTACACACGGTCGGACTTTCTGACAGAAAAAGTCAGACGGAATCTTTTCATCGGATATTCCGATCGTGTGTGGGCCTCATCAGACTTTTTTTTTTTTTTAAATTCTGACGGACCTAGAAATAAAACATGTTTAAAATCTTTCCGACGGAACCTATTCCTATCGGGAAAACCGCTAGTCTGTAGGCTGGTCCGACAGACCAAAAACGACGCATGCTCTGAAGCAAGTACGAGACGGGAAGCTATTGGCTATTGAACTTCCTTTTTCTAGCCCCGTCGTACGTGTTGTACGTCACCGCGTTTGAGACAGTCGGACTTTGGTGTGATCGTGTGTAGGCAAGACAGTTTCAGCGGAACTCGGTTGGAAAAAAACGCCAGAGTTTATTCCGACGAAAAAAAACAGTCGTGTGTACGCAGCATAGGCTGTTATGAAGGCATTTACCAAAACACATGGGCATCCTTCTGTTGATGTTGTGGATACTCTGGTTAACTTGCTTTTAAAATATTTTAATAAATAGAAGAAAAAATATTTGTAATATTAAAGCGTATTTATGGTCAAAATGTAAAATCGTAAAATGATTTCTGCATTGTATTCCAATTATTTCTAGCCTGTTCCTATTTATCTGAACAATCTTGAAGTTTGTTAACTTGAGGATTCCTCAAACATACACTATATTGTCAAAAGTATTGCCTTTACATGCACATGAACTGTAATGGCATCCCAGTCTTAGTCCATAGGGTTCAATATTGAGTTGGCCCACCCTTTGCAGCTATAACAGCTTTGACTCTTCTGGGAAGGCCGTCCACAAGGTTTAGGAGTGTGTCTATGGTGTCTAAGGTCAGGCACTGATGTGGACTAGAAGGCCTGGCTCGCAGTCTCCGCTCTAGTTCATTCAAAAAGTGTTCTATCTGGTTGAGGTCGGGATTCTGTACAGGCCAGTCAAGTTCCTCCACCCCAAACTCACTCATCCATGTCTTAATGGACTTCTGCTTTGTGCACTGGTCCAAATCATTTGGTGGAGGGGGATTATGGTGTGGGGTTGTCTTTCAGGGGTTGGCTTGGCCCCTTAGTTCCAGTGAAGGGAACTCTTAAAGTGGTTGTACACACTGTACAACCACTTTTACCTACAGGTAAGCCTATATTAAGGCTTGATAACAAAAAACTTGTCACCGCCCTCATCTATAGCTGGCTATCGCAGTAAGCGGCATTAGAAGGCTAAAACAGGTAACAACAAAGCCTGGGGAATGCCCAGGAAAAAAACCCAAGCCTCTTACCAAGGACTGGGGGTCCGCTAATTGAATATCCCTGACCTACAGGGTGACTGATGTAGACACAGCCTCTGGGTGGAGTCCAAACCTATTTTAAGCCTGCCAAGTCCTTAGTGTCATGCTTGTGATAGTGTTTGCAACATGTGCTTCAAGCACCCTATTTAACTGCTTTGTTCCCATGCCTTGACCTTTATCGTCGCCCGATCCCCTCCCTGACAGCTAGCTTGATTTTCCTTTTCATCCATCTCGGATCTCACTTTGGACTACTCTATGAACTCAGCCTGCCTTTTGACCACAGATTTGACCCTGACTACTCTCTGAACATTGCCTGCCCTGAACCCGAACTGCCAATGAATCCAGGGCCGGGACAAGAGGTGGGCAGGAAGGGCGGCTGCCCTGGGCACTGTGATATCATGTGAGGTGGGGGGTGCCATAAGGAGATTAGGGGGAGGGGATTTGTTTTGGAAGGGGGGATTTGGGGGGCGACAGGGGGTAAGTATTGTTCTAGGAGGGAACATTTGGGAGTGGGTGCTAAGACTCATGGTTTAGGGGGATTTGTGTTGGGAGGGGGGGTGAAGATTTGTACTAGGAGGGGGAATTGGGGGGAATTTGTGCTGGGAGGTGGGGGGTAAGATTTGTGCTAGGAGGGAGGATTTGGTGGGAATTTGTGCTGAGAGGGGGGATATGGAGCGGGGGGGAGAAGATGTATACTAGGAGGGGAAGTTTATGCTTAGGGGGTTAGCATGCAGATTAGTGCTCAGTGTTTTTGTGCCAGGATTTTTACTAACACATAATGCTCATACATCTGGGGGGGCCTAGTTTGGCATATTCGCCCTGGACACTAGGTGACCTTGTCCTGGCACTGATTGAACCACTCTGTCTGTCTGTGTACCGCAAGTACCTGTTTGCTGTGCTTAGCCAGTGCCGGCCCCAGCGTGGTAGCCAGACACTAAAGCATTGTGTGTAAGACCTAGGGGCAACCGAGTACTGGTTGGCCTAATTGCCTTGGGGAAAGGGAGCTGCTATAGGTGAAAAACACAGGGCCAGCTATACTGCCTGACCACCAACGCTAGTACAGGAATCACAGTTTGCAGGCGGCAAGGTACCATGGGATATATAGAAATGGAGGTGAAGTTGCAAAGCATGCAGGGAAGCTAGGAGGTTGTAAAAAGAGATGACCAGCAAACAGGCAGAACCCAGAACTAGTGTTTGTATTGTTATTATGCTTATGTTATAAAATGAAAATGTACGCTGTGACCATAGATTTTCTCTAACATTTTGCCGTAATACTGCTTTGCCATGGTCACTTAGCCATTATTATTGCTTGTAGTTGTTCTATAATGTCAGGCACTTTTAATTATACCCTTGCTTGTCCTTGGGTGCAGTGCTTTTAACTGATACAATGTGTAAGTAAACAGGTTTGCATTAAAAAGCATAAAAAATGTGAAATGGGGAGGCGTGGTCTGCCGAAGCTGTAAATTGGCCACTTTAGCATACAGCTTGTCAGCAAGTGGAGAGAACCAAAGCAAACAGAGTCTACAGCTGAGCACAATCCTCAGCCATCCTCACCCCAGGCCATCCCACAAACGGATGAACAATTACCGGCCAAAAAGCTGACATCCTTCTTCTTCAAGCCGGTGGCTCAGGCCAGTGAATTCAAAGATGGCGCCGACCCTGGGGTTATCCATGCCACCTCCACTCCCTGCATCCCCTACACACCTCACAGAGGGGAATCCCCTCACAGGCAGCCCAGCAAGAGCCAGAATGCAGATAGATGTGCCGCCACTGAGGTCACAAATTGAGGCCCAGGCTTTCAATCCCCTGATGTCCAACCAGGCCCTGAACTCATCCATGGCATCTTTCCCTACAACAGGACAGCCTGTTTTGGACACAACCCTCAAAGACATGCTGCTGTCCCTTCAAACCTCTCTAATGACTATTCTCTCATCACTCTTCACCAAATTTACAAAGTAGATGAGGTGAAGGAGAAACAATCATGGGTACAGGCCAAACTGGCAGATTTTGAAGACAGATTGCGACACAACAACATTAAATTACGTGAAGTACCCGAATCTGTCTAACAGGTTGACCTATCTAAATACGCCTAAGAAATAATTTGCACTAAATTGCCAGACGCATTCCCAAGTGACGCCATTATAGATCGCATTCATGGGATCGAAAAAAAACACCTCACTTGGCGGCATCATTTCCCAGAGACATACTGATGAGAGTCAAGAATTGCATCTCCGTTCCCTTCACCGTATGACGGCATTCAACTCTTCCCAGATCTTTAAAAATACAGCTTCCAACTAAGAAGACAGCTCAACCCAGTCACAAAAATCCTCCACAACCATAACATTTTATTCAAGTGGAGATACCCAGCAACGCTGCTTATTACAAGAAACGGCACTTCACACATGATCACCAATCTCAAAGATGGCTTACAAATCCTGCACAAGTGGGGCATCATCTCGGATCCTCCTGCTGGAACCACTAAACCTTTAAACCAAGATAAATTTCCAAAGATTCAGCGCAACCATGGAAAACAACACACCTGACCCCAACCTCGAATCAACCACACGTTGGGCCAAGCTCACATCAGTAACCATTCTCTCCCCAGCTACAAGCTACTGGATCTACAGTTTTACCTTCCAACTAACTGTTTTTCCGCCACAGCTAATTATCTGAGGTCAGCATTATTTTACTCCGCCTACGGATCTTAGCGGTGACAGTTTCACCTAACCACACTGGTTAAGAGTTCCACTTTATACTATTAACTTTGTTTATCCATCAACTCTAGCGTCACGTCCTGAGATCACTCATCCACAGAAGTCAGAACTCCCAGAGATCTTAATATCTACAATATCTCTCTCGGTGCAGTCCACCGCGACTAACTTAAAGTGCTGGTGAACTATCCCCTCATCTGACATCTATTGAAAATGCCACTCATCATACTTTCATTGAATGTTAACAGGCTCAACCACTCAGCAAAATGATACTCATTATGGAAAGCGGCCCAAGTAATGAAATGTGATATCTTGTGCGTTCAAGAGACACATTTTCTAGAGTCAGCACCACCTTCATGCTCAAACAAACGCTTCCCCAACATATTCACAGCCTCATTTATAAACCAAGAAGAGAGGCGTCTTAATAGCAGTGAAAGACACAGTCACCTTTCTCCTCAAACAATCAATCATAGACCCACATGGCAGATTCATAATTCTAGTATGCAACATCATAAACCAAACCTATATGCTCCCAACACCTACCAAATGCATTTCCTTCGCAAAGTTATGCACATTACCAAATAAATTTAATAGGGTCACCTAATCGTCTGCGGAAACTTCTACCTGGTAGCAGTAAAAAAAAGATACTAAAGCGCTGGTATGTATAAAAAGACAATAAAACCTGATAAAATCAAATAAGATGGCTAAATGAAATGCAGCTCCCACCAAAAAGTGTTCCCACACTTAAAAAGATATAGTAAAATATACAAAGTTTGTATAGATGGTGCGCAAAATCAACCTTATTGATGTAATAGATCGAAATTATAAGTATGACAATGTTAATGCATCCAATGCATACTGTGCATATACACTATTGCCAGCAGGTCCAAAGTGGTCAATAATATCTGAAGAAAATATATATAGTCTAAGTCAGGGGTCTTCAAACTACGGCCCTCCAGTTGTTCACAAACTACAATTCCCATCATGCCTAGTCATGTCTGTGAATGTCAGAGTTTTACAATGCCTCATGGAAGGTGTAGTTTCGCAACAGCTGGAGGGCCGTAGTTTGAGGATCCCTGGTCTAAGTGGATAAGTGATCCAAGTGACTGATGAATAAAATATGCGTATAAAAACGGTGAATAAATAAATAAAATATATCAAACGTGCAGATAGAAAATACTCCAAAAAATGACACTAGGCAGCTTAATGTCATTAATATGTGTGGTGAAAAGATGTGCTCAAAGGTGAACAAACCAGTATTAAAATATTTGATACAATAATAAATAAATTGATCAATCAATATTGGTTATTTCCTTTAAACAATAAAGGATTGGATGTGTATGTGTGCTCCGTGAATAAAGAGCACCTGGTGTTTGTTCCACAAATGTGATTAGTACTTCCTTAAAACGATGAGTGAAGAGAGTGAAAACAGCTGATGTGTAGTCTGCAGACAATCAGCTAAACATATACTTAGTAACAAAAACAATTATATGTATCACATTAATTCCCACAATGTTACTATGTATCATTTATGCAGTTAATGCAAGCAGTGGGGAATGTTGAATTGCTGCTATACATCTAAATAGGGATAAATAAAAAGGAAACAGGTAAAACTTCCCTTTACTTTTCCTGATTTTTGTTGTGGGTATGTTCTTCTGAAAAAGATTATTTTTCAAGTGCTGAAAAAAAGAAAATACAAAAAACCATTGCGCAGCCTCCCTGAACTGAATAAAACATGAAGTGCCTGTGTATGTTGTTGCACTCACGTGTACCCAAGAAATCAGATCGCGGTTAACTGTATTCAATGGTCAGGCTTCTTAGCTGGGGCTGTCCGCCCTTCTCCTCTTAGCTGAGATCCGTGTCTTACACGGCGTCACTTTAGGCTCCTCCTCCCAGGGAGTTCTAACAATTTTATCATTCAACGGACCAGATTACGCACCAGAAATATCCGCTCAAATAAATGAATTTGTTGAATTCAACACAGGATCAGTGTCCGGACCCGGAGTTGTGTGGAACGCACATAAAGCCTATGTAAGAGGAATGTTGATTAAGCTAAGCTCACACTGTAAAAAGAAGAGGAAGCAGCGCCTTGATACCCTCATATCACAAATATACACTCTAGATAAACAAAATAAAGCCAACCCCAATCTGGCGCGCTCGGCACAAATAATGACCCTAAGCCAGGAACTTAGGACACTACTACTCCACTCCTTTGAACACATACAACATAAACTAAAAGCCACCTCATACTCTACATCCAAGAAAGTGGGCAAAGTCCTAGCAAACCGCATTAACCACCTGATTACTTTGCACTTAAACCCCCCTCGTGACCAGACCAATTTTCAGCTTTCGGCGCTGACGCACTTTGAATGACAATTGCGCGGTTATACAACACTGTACCCAAATGAAATTTTTCCCATTTTTTTCCCACAAATAGAGCTTTCTTTTGGTGGTATTTAATCACAGCTGGGGTTTTTATTTTTTGCTAAACAAAAAAAAGATGGAAAATTTAAAAACAAAATAAAATTATGTTTAATAGTTTGTTATAAAATTTTGCAAACAGGTAATTTTTCTGCTTCATTGATATGCACTGATGAGGCGGCACTGGTGGGCACTGATAGGCTGCACTGGTGGGCACTGATAAGCTGCACTGGTGGCCACTGATAAGCTGCACTGGTGGGCACTGATAGGCTGCACTGGTGGGGACAGATAAGTCGGTACTGATGGGCACAGCAAAGATGACACTGATGGGCACGGATGGGTGGCATGGATGGGTGGCACGGATGGGTGGCACCGATGGGCACTGATGGATGGCACTGATAGATGGCACTGATGGGCACTGATAGGTGGCACTGATGGGCACTGATAGATGGCACTGATGGGCACTGGTAGGGGACACTGATGGGCACTGGTAGGGGACACTGATGAGCACTGGTAGGTGAGACTGGTGAGCACTGGTAGGTGACACTGAATGTGCAGCACTGGCACTGTGGGCACTGACAGATGGCACTGTGGGCACTGACTGATGGCACTGTGGGCATTGACAGGTGGAGCTAGTGGGCACTTTATTTTGAAAATGTGGGCACCGTGGACGCTGGGCATATTGCAGTGAGAGGGACTGATGTCCCTCTCACTGCTGCCGGTGATCGGCTTTTTTTTTTCTCCTCGCGCTGTCAGCGCGAGCAGGAAAAAAAGCCGATTACCGGCTCGGTTATTTTCGCATGATCAGCTGTCATTGGCTGACAGCTGATCACGTGGTAAGGGGTCGGGATCGACCCCTTACTCGGATCTGTGATCCAGCGAGTCTCACAGACTCGCGGATCACAGAGCGCGTGGCGCGCGCCCTTCAGGGGGCGCGCAGGCAGCTCGTTGCCGGGACGACGTCTATAGACGTCGTCCCGGCACATCAGATCCGCGCTGTAGCCGTCATTTGGCTATGGCGCGGATCTCAGCTGGTTAAAGGGAAATCCAAAACTAAAATTGATCATTTATTCCACCCTCATTCCACCCCCATTCCACCCCCATTCCAAAGTCAAACGCCTTCAGTGATTATTATAGTGACTTATACAACATCAAAAATAACCCCACAACAGTCCAGCCAACACCAGACGATATAAACCTTTTCCTGGAACAAATCAAACCCCTACCATTTCACAAAAAAAATGTAAAAAATTACAAGAGACAGTTTTTGACAATTCCTTTATTTAAAGTCTTCTTTCCATCTTCTTTGGGTCTTCTTCCTTCTTCCTTCCTTCATCCTTCGGTTTCTTCCTCCATCTTCTTCTTCCTCTGCTTCTTCCTCCGATTATCTGCTTCTTGCTCCGGTGTTCTCGTCCAGCAGTCTTCTTCCCCGCTTCGTTCTTGGGCCGCTTCGCATCAATGGTGTGACGCTTCTCTTCTTCTGACACTTCTTATATAACGGAGGGCGGGGCCACCCGGTGACCCCGCCCCCTCTGACGCACGGTTCCGTTATATAAGTGTCAGAAGAAGAGAAGCGTCACACAGCGGGAGCCTCCCATTGATGCGGAGCGGGTCAAAGACGAAGCGGGGAAGAAGACACCGTGGAGGAAGACGCAGTTCTAAATGTACTTGCAGGTGCAGCAGGCTTGTTCAAAAAAAGTTACTTTCTCATTCTATTTTGGGCATATTTGTTACTTGGGCAGTTATAACTCACATCACATCCTCACATCAGCCACATCACCCCCATAATATTGGCACTTCCAGCTTCTTTAAATTTTGAGTTGAAGTTGCTGTGCGCCATGTCTATAGTGGCGCACCGATTGCCTCCTCCCGTGCACCGAGAATACTATCGTAAATGGGGAATTTGCGCTGTGTTACAGGCGCAAATGTTTTGTAAATACGAAAACGGCCGCTGCGCATCGGCGTGTGCCGCAACTCATGGCGCAAACTGTTCGCAAATCAGCCCCTATGTGTTTTCCAGTTACACAGCCTGATCACAGTACAAACTCCTGTAGGACTTACTTCAAAAGAGGACTTATTTCAAAAGAGGGGCTCATTTCAGAACATTGCTTTCCTGTTTTTTCAAAACTAGGTCTAACCCACTGATAAATTCAGAGTTGGCCAGTGGACAGAAGGGACAGGACTCTCTGTAACCCCCCTGACACAAGACTCTGGAGCTTCTTCAACAGAGTGACTGGCAGGTTAAATAATAAAGATTATTCCTGGATGCAATGCTCTGACAAACAGTAAAAAAAAAGTGATAGCAAAATAAAACACAGCAAGACTGTTGGGGAGCACATCCCTGCACAATAAAAAGTAGACATAAAACAAGGCTAGAGGAATCTGAATGACGGTAAATTGACACAGAACATATTAAGAAACAAAAAGGAAGTGAATGAGAAAAAAAAAAAATGAAAGAGCAGAGTAACAAGAACATCTCCGGCTGGATCAGGATAGGCTGGTCAGGTTGGAAGACAGCAGACAAGCCAAGGTCAAGGCAGGCAGTAGAGAAGTGATGACCCGAAGACAAGCAGAGGTCAAGAATGGAAGCAGAGGAGCAGTGGTCAGAAAACACACCAAGGGAGAGAAGGCAGAGCACTGGTCAAAATTGAAAAATCAGACAAAGGCAAGAGGCACAAAAGTGTTGGTCAGAAAAGAAACCAAGGTCAGGCAGGCACCACAAAAGTAATGCTGCGTACACATGGTCGGAATTTCCGACAACAAATGTTCGATGTGAGCTTGTCGTCGGAAATTCCGATCGTGTGTATGCTCCATCGGACATTTGCTGTCGGAATTTCCGACAACAAATGTTTGAGAGCTGGTTCTCAAATTTTCTGACAACAAAACTTGTTGTCGGGAAATTCCAAGCGTGTGTACACAATTCCGACGCATAAAAGTCCACGCATGCTCGGAATCAAGCAGAAGAGCCGCACTGGCTATTGAACTTAATTTTTCAAGGCTCATTGTACTTGTTGTACGTCACCGCGTTCTTAGCGATCGGAATTTCCGAAACATTTGTGTGACCGCGTGTATGCAAGACAAGTTTGAGCCAACATCGGAAAAAAATCCACGGTTTTGTTGTCGGAAAATCCGATCGTCTGTAGGTGGCATTAGAGGCATGATGAGATTAGGACAGTTAGCAGAGAAACAGTGGTCAGAAAACAAGGATAGAGCAGACAGTAGAGAATCAAGAGAAAAAGAAGCAGAGGACCAACAGTAAGGCCCCATGCACACGAGACGCAGATGCAAACTCTGCTGAACGCATGTTTTAAAAAGCAGAAACCTGTGTTTAAAAACGCACGTTTTCATGCCGCGTTTAGCCGCGTTTTACCGCGTTTGCGTCTATAAGCGTTTGTAAAGATAACATCATATAGACCCTCCCCAAGCTCAGAAAGCGTGTATTATTAACTATTTCTGCCATTTTGATCAGAGTGAGCAGCAGCAGAGAGAGCAGTTGTACACTTGCATTTGCCTCTCTTTCTGTGTTTTTTTTTTTGGAAATGGATCCCATATTGAATATATGTCAGGAAATGCTCCTGATGTCGCTCTTGATGAGGCAGCAACGTCGTCGCAAATTGCGTGAGAGGACCAGAGTCAGAGCTGGTCGATATTGGACCCATCCGTTGATGGCACAGCGAATGTCCGTTGGATATTTCACAAACATGGTGGGGGGTTGGGGCTGACTAGACATTGGTATGCAGGTTTTTCTTTGTGAAAAAAAGACATTGCTATGCTTTGGTCAGACTAGGCGGAGTCACTGATTAGATTAGATATTGGATGAAGGGTTGGGGCAAAGAAGTGGAGGCATTCCTCATTGTCTAAGCTACCTAAAAAAATAGAGTTTTAAAGTAATTACAACATTTTTAACTATTATTTTTTATTAACAATTTTTTTAGTATTTTTTATGGTTTACCATCATATTAATGAGTTTTCTGGTCCAAAAAATTGGGTTCCTTTAAAAACGCTCATAAACGCAAACGCTCGCGTTTAGCCGCATTTAGCAGAGTTTTGCGTCTGAAACGTGGAAAAGCAAAGTGTCTGAACCCATTATTTTGCTTCTCGAAAAACTAGATAAACCGCAACTTCATAAAAACAGGAAAAAATTTGACTGTGTACATGGACACATAGGATAACATTGCATGCGTTCAAAGTGTCCAACTGCCTCTGAACGCGCGTTTAACAGCATCTCGTGTGCATGGGGCCTAAGGAGACAAGCCAGGGTCAAGGTGGGCAGCAGTAAGAAGACAAGGCATCAAATCTGGCAGCAGAGGAGCAATCAAAAGGCAATTGGACATCAGGGCAGTTAGCAGAGAAGCTGGAATTAATGGGAATGGAATGACGTGAAGATGGGAAAGCAAAGGAGGCGTGATTACGTAGGGGGAAAGGTAAGGAGAGGAGAAGAGAGAAGAGATGAGGTGAGGAGAGGAGAAGGAAAAGAGAAGGAGAGGAGAAAGAGAGGAGAAGGAAAGGAGAAGAAGAGGTGGAGAGGAGGAGAAGAGATGGAGAGGAGAAGAGATGGAGAGGAGGACAGGAGAAAGAAAGGAATGGCCTTTACCAACTTAAAAATATAATGCTATTGGGAAAATATGACATTAATTTGCCCAAATATAATTAGGCTCTAGATATCTATATTTTTCTGGTACGGAATGTGCATTGAACAAAAAAAAACCTTGTATTCTGGCATCCTTTAGCTGGTCCTTGTCACTGGTCCTGCTCGTCCCATCTGAGGATGACCATGGGGGTCAGAGAAAGAAATGTATTCTACAACAATAGAGGAAACTGAACATTCTGTGCTGTGCAAATTGCGTGAGAGGACCAGAGTCAGAGCTGGTCGATATTGGACCCATCCGTTGATGGCACAGCGAATGTCCGTTGGATATTTCACAAACATGGTGGGGGGTTGGGGCTGACTAGACATTGGTATGCAGGTTTTTCTTTGTGAAAAAAAGACATTGCTATGCTTTGGTCAGACTAGGCGGAGTCACTGATTAGATTAGATATTGGATGAAGGGTTGGGGCAAAGAAGTGGAGGCATTCCTCATTGTCTAAGCTACCTAAAAAAATAGAGTTTTAAAGTAATTACAACATTTTTAACCTATTTTTTTAGTATTTTTTATGGTTTACCATCATATTAATGAGTTTTCTGGTCCAAAAAATTGGGTTCCTTTAAAAACGCTCATAAACGCAAACGCTCGCGTTTAGCCGCATTTAGCCGAGTTTTGCGTCTGAAATGTGGAAAAGCAAAGTGTCTGAACCCATTTTTTTGCGTCTCGAAAAACTAGATAAACCGCAACTTCATAAAAACAGGAAAAAATTTGACTGTGTACATGGACACATAGGATAACATTGCATGCGTTCAAAGTGTCCAACTGCCTCTGAACGCGCGTTTAACAGCATCTCGTGTGCATGGGGCCTAAGGAGACAAGCCAGGGTCAAGGTGGGCAGCAGTAAGAAGACAAGGCATCAAATCTGGCAGCAGAGGAGCAATCAAAAGGCAATTGGACATCAGGGCAGTTAGCAGAGAAGCTGGAATTAATGGGAATGGAATGACGTGAAGATGGGAAAGCAAAGGAGGCGTGATTACGTAGGGGGAAAGGTAAGGAGAGGAGAAGAGAGAAGAGATGAGGTGAGGAGAGGAGAAGGAAAAGAGAAGGAGAGGAGAAAGAGAGGAGAAGGAAAGGAGAAGAAGAGGTGAAGAGAAGGAGAGGAGGAGAAGAGAAGGAGAAGAGATGGAGAGGAGAAGAGATGGAGAGGAGGACAGGAGAAAGAAAGGAATGGCCTTTACCAACTTAAAAATATAATGCTATTGGGAAAATATGACATTAATTTGCCCAAATATAATTAGGCTCTAGATATCTATATTTTTCTGGTACGGAATGTGCATTGAACAAAAAAAAACCTTGTATTCTGGCATCCTTTAGCTGGTCCTTGTCACTGGTCCTGCTCGTCCCATCTGAGGATGACCATGGGGGTCAGAGAAAGAAATGTATTCTACAACAATAGAGGAAACTGAACATTCTGTGCTGTGAACTTTATCTGTACAAGAGGAGTCATGGATTTTCGGCTCTTTCCATTTATGAAAGCTCTAAGGAAAACATTCAGAATTCAGCTTATTAAAAAAAAAAGTTCTTATTTTGACGTTTTATTTTTGCTAAGGCTAATTATATGTTCTGTTCCTTCACAGGACTCTGGTTTCGGCTAGAGATCCTATATCAGAAAATTGTTCCTCTTACCAAGCTGGTGTATATCATCACTGACAAGGTCATCATTCTGAATTTACAATGATAGGATGTAGAAAAAAGCAGTGGGTAGAAGGGGACTCAGGAGCGAGCAGAGACCTTTTGACCTTGGAGGTAAACACAACCAGCTAGTATTTTCAGGGTAGGGACAATTTTCTGTGGACTAGAGATGCAAAATTGGAAAAATGTGGACGTTGTCATAAAGCATAAGTGTACTTTTCTATAGGGCTGTGTCCTGAGCAAATGCCCCCAAAAAAAATAAATATATGGGCCTGTAATGCACCGGCGTGGCCTGGACACTGAGTTGCAACAGAAGTTAATGCTAGAAGGCCTTCTCTCTGCCAGGTGTCTCATTGAAGGTCTGGACAAGCAGCAGGAAGCTATACAAACCCCAGTATGTGTCACTGACTGGTGGTATCGCTCTGAATGAGGACCGAATGAGGTAGTATCTCCACTCAGGGCCATCAAATTAAACCCAACACATTGTATTAGTAATAGCCCAGGAGAAAATGCTATCCTATCTCCTAAAGAGAGTTTTCCTCTAGAAGAGGCCGGTGAGTATTCTATGCAAATTGCTAATACATGATTAGGAGGCCATAAAATAGTGTGTCAGGACCTGGATTTGTAGTTTGTAGTTCCAATGTCCACCAGCGGATGTGAGCAGCCAGCAGATCCCAGTAAATAGTTACACCTGGTAATGGTTACTGGGAGGGTATTTAGTCCCTCTTCTGCTGTTACACCTTGCTCCTGTGTTTTTTTTTCTGCCAGATATTGCTAGTCATTATCTTGTTTCCTGCTCTTTGATCATTCTCTCTGCCTAGTACCTTTACCACAAACCCTGCTGCCTTGTTCTTACTCCCTAAACCCTACTGTCCTTGTTTCTGATCCTAGTTTTGGTTTCCCCTACCTATATATTTTCTGAACCTCCAATTTTACCCTGCTTTCCTTTGTTCCCAATTTGTATGTATTGTATATATATAGTTAGTCCGGCAGTCAGATGTGGCCCCTCCATTAAGGGAGCATGGGCGCCGTCCCCCATCCATACGTCCGGCCCTAATAGGCTTCAAAATAAGATGAGCTTGGAGCGCAGAGAATGCAAACGGAGCCCACCCAGGTGTGTTACAATAGCCAATGAATATTCGCTATTGTAACACTGATCCTCCTCCTGGCCAATCAGGAAGAGGGTTTTGAGACCTGTCACATGATTGGCTGAAAGGACAAGCGATCCTATTGGACGTCTAGGAGGAGTGGCACAGGAGCCACTGCCCATGCCCGCTGCCAATGCCCGCTGCCGATGCCCGCTGCCCGCCACCTACTACCTAGATGGGGTAAGTGCCAGACCGACTGGCAGACAGCGAGCAGGCAGAGTAGGGAGTGAGCAGTGGTTGTTTGCTCCCCCCCCAAAAAAAAAAAAACACCAGCCGCCACTGCTGCTGACAGTTAGGATTTCTCCTGTTAGGTTATTTAGTTAGGTCTTTTGTCACTTGGGTTTTGGTTCACTTATATCTATATACTGTGTGAGGATAGACCAAAAAATTGCCGCCCTTCGGGTCTACCACTCCGCGCTCCTGGATCAAGATCTCTTAAGGTAGGATAACAAATAAATATATAAGAACAATAAAATGACTATTGATCCTATAAAAGCAGCTACTATATAGTAAAAACAGAATCGGTGATAAGACAATATTAAAATCTAGGTAAAAGCATCTCTTTCATAAATAGGATACTGTCCCTTTAAATATTGCAGCAGCGCTAAATGTCTTTTATATTTCCTTGATTTCTTTTTAAAAGAGTTCATAAAAGCACATCATGATAACCAAAATACAGTCCCCTTTGGGGATGCACTCACCAGAATTATGACAAATATGGGCATTTCAATCAATATCCCTGCCATCAGCCATCTCCTTAGCACGTCCACCTCTTAACCGCCTGCAGGTACCAGAGCAGATCCACTCCAAACCCCAGCATAAAAGGATATATTCCCCCCAGTAAAAAACATGCGTACCACAATAAAAATTATAAACAGCTTGTAAAATATAAGTGGAGTGCACTCTGCCTGTTTGCTGTGTTCCGTCCACCGGAAACTAGCGCCAAAACCGCTGTGTAGAAGCCGCTCACACACTTCCTGGTACAATTGGCCCGGCTGGAGCGCACTCTGGAGCGCAAACGTCACTTTCTGCGAGGTCACGACCCCGGCGCGTTTCGTCACTTCCGGACAACGTCTGAGGGTGTCCGGAACACAGCAAACAGGCAGAGTGCACTCCACTTATATTTTACAAGCTGTTTATAATTTTTATTTTATTTTTATAATTTATCTATCTGCACCATTTGTTTCCTTTTATGCTGGGGTTTGGAGTGGATCTGCTCTGGTACCTGCAGGCGGTTAAGAGGTGGACGTGCTGAGGAGATGGCTGATGGCAGGGATATGATTGAAATGCCCATATTTGTCATAATTCTGGTGAGTGCATCCCCAAAGGGGAGTGTGATCTGCACGTGGTGTCAAAAGTGATTATCGGGTGGAAGTTTCACTGCTTTATCACGAGAAGGACTTTTTGATGCTCCAATTCAGACTGTATTTTGGTTATCATGATGTGCTTTTATGAACTCTTTTAAAAAGAAATCAAGGAAATATAAAAGACATTTAGCGCTGCTGCAATATTTAAAGGGACAGTATCCTATTTATGAAAGAGGTGCTTTTACCTAGGTTTTAATATTGTCTTATCACCACTTATATCTATATGTTTGCTGTTTGCTGGTGTTTAGATGTTTTTGTTTTACTATGAATAAATTTACAGGACGAGACTCTGTCACCGTGAGAGGATAGGAAAACATGATACAGGATTCAAATTTATTGTAAATTCAAAGTTCCGGACTGGTTTTTCTGGGCAGAGAAAGCTGTGGATTTGGCTTTCTCTTGATTCATACCCCTCTTTATTTTCCACATTTTGTCATGTTACAACCAAAAACATAAATGTATTTTATTGGGGTTTTGTGTGATAGACCAACACAAAGTTGTCACTGTGTAATTGTGAAGTGGAAAGGAAAATGATAAATGTTTTTCAACACTGTTTACAAATAAATATGTGAAAAGTGTCGAGGGCATTTGTATGGCGCCCCCCGGAGTCAATACTTTGTAGAACCGCCTTTCACTGCAATTACAGCTGCAAGTCTTTTTGGGGATGTCTCTACCAGCTTTGCACATCTAGAGAGGGACATTTTTGCCCCATTCTTCTTTGGTAAATTTCTTAAGATTTGTCAGATTGGATGGAGAGCGTCTGTGAACAGCAATTTCCAAGTCATCTCACAGATTCTCAATTGGATTTAGGTCTGGACTTTGACTGGGCCATTCTAACACATGAATGTGCTTTGATCTAAACCATTCCATTGTAGCTCTGGCTGTATGTTTAGGGTCATTGTCCTGCTGGAAGGTAACCCAGTCTCAAGTCTTTTGCAAACTCCATCCATCTTCCCATCAACTCTGACCAGCTTCCCTGTTCCTGCCAAAGAAAAGCATCCCTACAACATGATGCAACCACCACCATGTTTCACGGTGGGGATGGTGTGTTCAGGGTGATGTGCAGTGTTAGTTTTCCGCCACACATAGCGTTTTGCTTTTAGGCCAAAAAAGTTCTCTGTAAACCCGTGAGATGGTTGTATGTGAAAATCTCAGTAGATCAGCAGTTTTTTAAATACTCAGACCAGCCCGTCTGGCACCAACAGCCATGCCACATTCAAAGTCATTTAAATCCCCTTTCTTCCCCATTATGATGCTCTGATGTTTGAAATTTAGCAAGTCATCTTCCCTGCATCTAGATGCCTAAATGCATTGAGTCACTGCCATGTGATTGGCTGATTAGCAATTTACGAGTGTGAGAGGAGCAGGAGGTAACTGTGTTATAATATTAAATACTGATTATTTGGAATGTGGTCTCCTTGAAGACAATTTATAAAGATTTTTTAGAGTGATCTCTGAACATTCAATGCATGGATAGAGTCTGGAAAGCTTAGAACCAATATTGGGTATTTACTGCTGTCTGTGTTCCTATTGGCACCATTGCTTCTTGTCCCATTGGCAACATTTATGAAGGACAGGAAGTGAGCTAAAATCCCCACAATGGAGGCACAGACTTCAGTAAAAACCTTACATAGATTGTGAAGTGAAGCTTGGAGTACCAACCATTTATTTTTTCAAATGCAAAAATCTTTATTGTAGCAAAAATATTATATCCAAAAACTGGTTGATCAAAAGACACACACAAATATCATTAATCGCTTGTTCACTCGGCACTTAAACTCCCTTCCTGCCCAGACCAATTTTTAGCTTTCAGCACTCTCACAATTTGGATGACAATTGCGCGGTCATACAACACTGTACCCAAATTACATTTTTATAATTTTTTTCCCCACAAATAGAGCTTTCTTTTGGTGGTATTTATTCGCTGCTGGATTTTTTATTTTTTGTTAAAAAAAAGCCCGAAAATTTTGAAAAAAAAAAAATAACAGTTTTCTATATTGTGAGAAAATTTTGCAAACAGGTAATTTCTCTCCTCCATTGATGTACGCTGATGAGGCTGCACTGATGGGCACTGATAGGCTGCACTGGTGGACACTGATAGGCTGCACTGGTGGACACTGATAGGCTGTACTGGTGGGCACTGATAGGCTGTACTGGTGGGCACTGATAGTCTGCACTGGTGGGCACTGATAGTCTGCACTGGTGGGCACTGATAGTCTGCACTGATAGGCGGCACTGGTGGACACTGATAGGCGGTACTGGTGAACATTGATAGGTGGCACTGGTGTGCACTAAGAGGTGGCACTGATGGGCACTGATTGGTGGCACTGAAGGGAATTGATAGGTGGCACTGATAGGGGACACTGATGAGTGGCAGCAATGAGCACTGATGGGTACCAGTGATTGGCACTAATGGGCAGCTGGTAGGTGACACTGATAGGCAGCACTGCTAGGTGGCACTGATGATGAGGCACTGGTGGGCACTGATTGGCACCACTGGTGGGCATTGATAGGTGGCATGGTGGGCATTGATAGAAGACACTGCTTGGTGGCACTGATATGCTCTGGTGGGCACTGATTGGTGGCACAAATATGCACTGGTGGGCACTGGCAGGTGAAATTGGGTGGCAGCACTGGTGGGCACAGATGATGTGTCTGTGCCTCTTCCTCTTTAGGACCGATGTCCCTTTTCACAAAAGTCAGTGATCGGCTTTTTTTCTTCTCACGTTGACAGCGCAAGGAGAAAAAAAAGATTACAGATCTTCTGTTTACATCACGTGATCAGCTGTCATTGGCTGACAGCTGATCACGTGGTAAGGGGCCGGGACCGGCCCCTTACTCTGATCTATGATCAGCCGAGTCTCATTGACTTGGTGATCACAGATCGACCTGCAGGGAGCGAGCGGGGAGCGTGCAAAGGGGCAGATGTCATATGATAGTGTCCTGGCAAAGTAGGTCTGCGCTGTAGCTGTCATTCGGCTATAGCGCGGACGCAAAGGAGTTAAAACCTGACAGGGGTTTATCTCCTTGCTTAGCAACGCTAGGTTCTCCTATAAGTGCCACCTAGTTTGTCTATTTCTAATCTTCCCTGTTCACTTAAACTAATGCTTTTCACTTCTTGGAAGGTCAGCTAATCCTTTCAATTCTTTTTTTTTTTTTTTCATAAAAGTTTTATTTTCAAAAATAAGTGGTGTACAAAGTGTATAAACAAACACGTTGAGTCCAGATAACAGAAGCTAATGAAATCGTGTTACAATCTTACTCTCAAGTTGTTGTCCTTATATTAGCGATTAAACAGTATTAAGAGTTCCCTATGTTCTGAGATCCTTTGTGGAGGTCGGAGTTATATTTGTCGGGAGCTAGGCTTCTGTGGTGTCGAGCCCGATGCCTCAGCGGGTTCGTCTTGCATGGGGGTGTCATTCTGATTGTCTGGGTATGAGTAAAGTAAAGTCTACGCTTTGGGGAGGTCTCTTCTTGGCGTCTAGTGTGAGGAGTAAAAAGGAAAGTGTTGAGCTAAATTGAGGAGGTCGTTGGTTCTGAGTCTGGAATATCTATCTGTCAGGGCGATGTTGGGGTATGGGGAAACTGAAGGGGCGGGGGGCGAGAGGTGGGTAGGGGGAGGGAGAAGAGGGTGTGAGGGGGTGGAGGAGCAAGGGGGGGTCCTGGGCGGGACAGGGTCGAGGGGGGGGTGTGTGTGGGTCAGTGGTCTGAGGGGATTGTCTCTCAGGGCTCCATTGAAAAAGGTTGATTCAATTGTCTACCCGTGTATCCTTTCAATTCTATTGCAGAAGGTGTTCATAATGTAGACAAGCCACTAAATAAGAAAATTAGAGTGTTGCTAATGTCAAGAGGATACTTTGACTAGACATGTGCACTGCCAAAAAATTTTTGTTCTTCGTTTCATTCGTTTTTTGTTTTTTTTTCGGGTCATTCGTACATTCGTACATTTATAAATTTGTACATTCGTAAATTAGAAAATTTATATTCGTAAATTCGTACATTCGTGAATTTGAAAATTCATATTCGTAAATTAGAAAATTCATATTCAAAAATTCGTAAATTAGAAAATTCATATTCGTAAATTCGTACATTCGTAAATTAGAAAATTCATAAATTTGGAAATTAGAAAATCCGAAAATTAGAAAATCTGAAAAAGTAAATAACTATTAAATTAGGTATAGGTATTGTAATTTCTTTTCAAATTTGGCTGTTAGTGAACGTAACAAAATATTATTATTGTTATTTATTATTATTAATTCATTACGTTCCATTTGGTTTTTTTTTTTAACAGAGATGTTTTATTGAAATCAAAACAGGTTTACAGATATATCACATCAGAAAACGTTCCATTTGTTTAGATACGGCATTCGTTATTTCAGATAATTTGAACTTGGGATAAATTTGTATTTGTTACATTCACTAACAGACAAATTTGAAAGGGAATTATAATACCTATAATTTAATAGTTAAGTTATTATTAGGTAATTATTATTTTAGATTTCCGAATTAATGAATGTACAAATTTCCGAATGTACAAATTTCCGAATGTACGAATTTACGAATGTGATAATGTACGAATTTACAAATTTTAGAATATTCGTAAAAATTTGTTAAACGGGTTTTCGTTAATTCGGATATTTCTGAATTAACGAATTCGTCGAAATTCGTTAAAAAACGAATACGAAACGAATTGCACATGTCTAACTTTGACTGCAAAATGATTCCTTCAACATCTACTCTATAGTGAAGTAGGATAGTCAAGTGCAACCATAACAAATTAATTGTACAACTTTTCATAAGGGGATATGTGGGCTTCATAGCAGTTGTTTTTAACACTTTGGGATTTAAAGTGGAGATCCAGAAAGAACAATTCTTGTACAGTAGTTACAGGAATTACAGTAGTTGGAGGAATTATTCTGCAGTCAATGTACCCTCTTCCCCACTTTATCCACCCATTAAAAAATGTTCTGTTTGGATTTCCACTTTAAATTTCAAAGATATTGTGTGTTTATCCCAAAACAACTGCCATGAAGTCAACATATCCACTTACGAAACTTTCTACATTCAATTTGTTATGTTTGTTCTTGACCCTTTGACTTCAGTACTGTAGAGTAGATGCCTTAAAGCGGAGTTCTGCCTGGGAAACAAATACTGCATCTGCTGACCTTCACCATAAGGACACTTACCTGTCAAGGGAGCCTGCGATGTCTTCACCCGAAGCCAACCCGTCCCTCAGCTCTCGGTGCAGGCGCCGACATCCTTACTAAGGGAAACAGGAAGTGAAGCCTTATGGCTTCACAGCCTGTTTCCTAGTTGTGCTGCACGATCTGAATGGTCCCTGCTGTCTTCTGGGACCTGTGTGTCAAGTTCCTCACAAACTCGCTCCATGTTTTTATGGACCTTGCTTTGTGCACTGGTGCGCAGTCATGTTGGAACAGGAAGGGCCCATCCCCAAACTGTTCCCACAAAGTTGGGAGCATGAAATTGTCAAAATTGTCTTGGTATGCTAAAGCCTGGAGTTTCCCTCACTGGAACTAGGGGCCAAGCCAACACCTGAAAAACAACCCCACACCATAATCCCCCCTCCACCAAATGATTTGGACCAGTGCACAAAGCAAGGTCCATAAAGACATGGATGAGCGAGTTTATGGTGGAGGAACTTGACTGGCCTGAGTCATTACCTCAACCCAATCTCTCCCCCCTCCCCTACTGCTTTGATTCCTGCATATATGCCATATCCTATACGATATTATATTGATGTTAATTATACTTCTTTATACATTTAATAGATATTGCAGTCTCTCTCTGAGAGAGAAGAAGGAATTAAATATATAAAAATATAAATCCGAAACATGTTGGGTATTAGGAACATAATGAATTATGCCCTTATCACTTAGAGCTTTTATAGCTTTTATATTATCCTAATCAGAGTCTCTGCACATATATTGTTGATTGTTATCTGCAATTTTTTATTGTTGTTTTTCTCCTTTTTCTCTTGTTACAATGATGTATTAATAAAATTTATATATTTTTATATTGGTTTATATACTCGTTTCTAGTGTGCTATCTAACCCCACCTCCACAAATACCTTGGGGCAACCTTTCCCCTTTTTTTAACAATATTTTTAGGAATATGGTGTTGGTTAGTATCAACTGCTGGTTGATTTCCCTTTTGTTCCTATACCTCAACCCAATAGAACACCTTTGGGATGAATTGGAGTGGAGAGTAAGAGCTAGGCCTTCTCATCCACATCAGTGCCTGACCTCACAAATGCACTGCTGGAAGAATGGTCAAACATTCCCATAGACACACTTCTAAACCTTGTGGACGGCCTTCCCAGAAGAGTTAAAGCTGTTATAGCTGCAAAGGGTGGGCCAACTCAATATTGAACCCTACAGACTAAAGCTGGCCATACACGGGTCGAATTTCGAAAGAACTTTCTTTCGAAAATCTTATCTAAGAATTTTCGTACGAATTTCGCACCCCCTAGTGGGCTGCAGCAACGGCCGATTTTCGTGCGGCCATAGAATTTTAAAAATCCGACATGTTGGAAATTTTTTTCAAAAACAAATGATTTTCGAACCAATGATGGGAGAATCGTGCGAGAAATGTAATCAAAAAAGAAATGCGCATGTGCAAAAAAAGAAAATTCATGGAAAGAAAAGAAGATTCCCAGCCACGAAAATTCTTTTCTGTAGGAACATGAGGTGAAATTGAAGGTTTGGTTGGTCGAATTTTGAAATCAATGGTGGCACCAATCGAATCACAAAATGCACAAATTTTCTGATTTTCAAAAGAAAGTTCTTTCATGTGTATGGCCAGCATTAGACTGGGATGCTATTAAAGTTCATGTGCGTGTAGGCAGGCATCCCAATACTTTTACTATATAGTGTATGTGAGGGTTTACAACCACTTTAACAATTTTAGCAAACTAAAGTATCTGTAATAGAGAAAAAGAGGGTGCCATTTTGGGCCATAATGGCATGTCGGAGTTGGTTATATTGGTAAAACACCCTCTTATGCCACGTGCACACGAGCGGATTTTCCGCCAGAAAAATCTTGGATGGTTTCTCTGACGGAATTCCGCTCAAGCTTCGCTTGCATACACACGGTCACACAAAAGTTTGCTAAACTTTCAACCGCCAAGAATGCGGTGGCGTACAACACTACGACGAGCCGAAAAAATTAAGTTCAATGCTTCCAAGCATGCATTTAATTGTTTCCGAGCATGTATAGGAATTTTGCGCGTCGGAATTGCTACAGACGATCGGCATTTCCGATCGGAACTTTTCTCTGACCGGAAAATTGAGAACCTGCTCTCAATCTTTTGCTGGCTGGAATTCGGCCAGCAAAAGTCTGATGGAGAATACCCACGGTCGCAATTTCCAACCAAAAGCTCTCATCGGTCTTTTGCTGTCCGAATTTCCGATCGCGTGTACGCAGCATTATCTAAGTTTAATTTTTCTTGAAGCTGTTAAAGAATTTCAATCTCTTACTTGCACACGTTCAGGAGATTGAAAGGATGCCATGTTTAGCCCAATTTAGCGGCAGGAGTAGATCATTAAGCCATATAGGGAGGAACCGAGTGTACCTGGTTATCCCAAGAAGATTTTTGAAGTCCAAATACGTCCCTCAGCTGTACAGTGAGAAAACTGCAGGTGCGACTAATGCCGCGTACACACTACCAAACTTTCCGGTAGACTAGGTCCGACGGACAATCCGATCGTGTGTGGGGCTAATCCGATTGTTTTTCGTTAAAAAAAATCTGACGGACCTAGAAATAGAACATGTTTCAAATCTGTCCGATGGACTCAATTCCTATCGGGAAAACCGTTCATCTTTATGCTGGTCCGACGGACCAAATACGACGCAAGGGAAGCTATTGGCTACTGGCTATTGAACTTCCTTTTTTAGTCCCGTTTACGTCATCACGTTCAAAACTAATGGACTTTCGAACGGACTTAGCCCCCGTACACACGGTCGGAAATTCCGACCACAAAATCCGTTGTATGTTTTCCGACGGATTTTGTCCAACACTGGTGTTGCATACACACGGTCGGACAAAGTTGTCGGAAAATCCGATCATTCTGAACGTGGTGACGTTCGTTGCGTACGACGGAACTACGTAGAGGCTAGTAGCCAATAGCTTTGGTCTCATAATTTGATCTGAGCATGCGTGGCACTTTGTCCGTCGGAATTCTCTACACGCGATCGGAAAAAGTCTGATCGGATTTTGTTGTCAGAAAATTTGAGAACAGGATCTCAAATTTTTACCGTCGTATATTCCGAAGGAAAAAGTCCGATGGAGCCCACACACGGTCCGATTTTCCGACAACATGGTCTGGTCGGACATTTTCCGTCTGAATTTCCGACCGCGTGTACGGGGAATTAGTCCGTTCGTGTATGGCCAAGTCCGTTCATTCGGAAAGTCCGTCGGAACTCCGCCGAAAGTCCATCGGGAAGACCGTCGGACCTAGTCTGCCAGGAAGTCCGGTCGTGTGTACGCAGCATTAGAATTAGCATGAGATTCCAGCGCATGCAGAGGGCTTAGCTTCTGCAAACGTCCACTTATCTACTCATAAAACTTTGTACATTTAATTTGTTATGTTTGCTCTTGGCTCTTCAACTTCAGTACTGTAGAGTAGAAGTTGCAGGAATTTTTATGAAGTCACCATACTTTATTCCTTTACTTTATTTACGACTTGGGTACATTTTTTAACACCTTCCGCAATAGCATTTAAAGGATTATCCGGCCTGCCAGCAACCAGAAATCATCAGCTTAAGTGAACAGAGAAGATTAGAACTAGACAAACTACGCGGCACTTATACAGACGCCCAGCGGCGCTAAGCATCACACAAGGATAAAAAAAGAGTTCTACATTTTTTCTTTCCTTTGCTAAGTTTTTCTTTTTTGCTAAGCACAAATTTGTAAGGTTGCTTCTTTCACACAGCTTGACAAACAGATTCCGCTTGGTGCTGACGACATTCAACCCTATTTGCAAAAAAAAGCCACCAAAGTCATATAAAAGGTACTTCGAACAATACATTATCTAAGGTTCGCAGCGGCCATGCCAGGCTAATTTAAAAGGCTCATTCAGAACGATTACGCCCGGGGTTGAGTCTCACCCCTGGTCTCGGCGACTGACAACCCAGCAAGCTCCTGACTCACTAAAAGCCATCTTGAGGATTAGGTAACTGCTGACGACTGTTTCGGGAAGTAGGAGAATACGTTGGATATAACCATCACACACGATGAATCAAGAATGGAAGGCTTCACAATTGTGCCGTCAGCTTTCCCACAGATTTTGAGAAAATGGGAAGAAAGTAACGTCACCGCAATACTTGTTTGTAAAACAACGGGGGTTTTTTTTCGAATGGTTTTGATACTGGTGGGAGTAAAGAAGCTGAGAAGCTGGAAAAACGGTCTCCTTGGCAACTGCTGCTACAATATTGCAAGTCCTGTCACTTTTTTTGGTACAAGAAGGATAAAAAGATAAGATAAATTTATCTTGATTTATTGACTGCCCGAGGAATGACCTTTGTGCCATCTGGCCGCCAAGTCATAGAAAGCCCATTCTACTTCTGGACTATATATTTAATATATATGTTGGCTATCATTTTGGTCAGATGTGTTTAACTGCAATCTCCCAGCCACCTTAATAGAGTGTTTTGTTTTAATAGTAGTTTTTGTGATTTAAATATTTTTATTAGCAATTTTTCATACAAAACAATAATAGTTGAGCATAACAGTGTGTACCGTATTTATAGGCGTATAACACGCACCCCAAGTTTAGGAGGGAATTTTAAGGAAAAAAACTTTTAGGAGGTAAGTTTAAGGAAAATAAAACTTACATTTAAAATGCCCATCAATGCAGCCTTATCAGTGTCCATCTGCAGCCTTGTCCATCATTGCACCCTTATCAGTGTCATATGCAGCTTTGTCATGCAGCCTTGTCCATCGTTGCAACCTTGTCAGTTTCCTTTTTAAGCTTTGCCTTTTAAAATTGGTGCAGCTGAGATACAGAGCCGGATGTCCTGTGTATCTTGGCGGCGCTCCGTAGCTCTCGACGGCTTTCGGACGCTCCCGGCTGTTCTCGGCAGCTTTCGGGCGTTCTCAGCGGGTTTGGGCCGCTTTCGGACGCCTTTGGCCGCACTCGGCCGCCGAGAGCGGCCGAAAGCTGCCAAATGCTGCCGAGAACATCCGAGAGCGGCCGGAAGCCGACGAGAGCAGCCAAAAGTGCCCAAAAGCCGATGAGAACGGCCGAAGGAGGCCAAAAGCTGCCAAGAATGGCCGAAAGCCGCCGAGAACGGCCGAAGGAGGCCGAAAGCCGCAGAGAATGGCCGAAAGCCGCCGAGAACTCACAATCGGCGGGGGATCGGCATATAACACGCACCCACGATTTTCCCCTGATTTTAAGGGGAAAAAAGTGCATATTATACGCTAATAAATATGGTATGTAAAATCACAGCGACAAATCCAGTACAGCTTCAACAGGTAGATAAAATGAGAGAAGTGGATAATCTGTAATCCAACTGAAAGGCACTACGTGTACTCTTTGGGTGAACAGGACAGGATTATCAGGGTGGTCTAGTATGGATCTCTATTGACGAGATTTGATGCAAAGGAATATCCCAACTGCTTGTGGCTCCTGATCTAAAACCACCCTGTTTATGGAACACTAACCGGGGGAAGTATGAGTTTTAACTGATGGATAGTCACTGGTCCTCCCCAGGGGCTCCACACGTCCCACCCCTCTGGGATCATACTTTGGAAGCGTGGGTCACCTCTTGGGCGCCCACGACCAACCTCTTCCTAGGTGGTGCTACCTGCCCTCTGTTGAGCGTCGGGGAGCCTCATCCCTCCAAATTAAGGGTGAGTTTGAAGGAGATTAAATTGTTCTTGGGGGGGATTTCAGGTGTTCTAAACCCTGATAACCTGTCCACAACTTATTGCCATTTCCGCAACAAAGAAAACAGTGGCTATGGTGTAACTTAAAATATGAGTGGGAGCAGAGTGTCCCAGTTAGGAGGAAGGAAAAGGGTGTGAAAAAGAGAGGGTGAGGAGTAGGAAAGGGAAAGAGTCAACATAGAGTAAGTGCTTTCATTGGTCCCTGTGGTACTCCGGGAAGAATAGAAATATTAGAGTACATTGCCCAAGGTTCCCAAGTTTCGGTGAACTTTACTATTTGGTCATTAAGTTTCGCAACTATTTGTTCCTGTGCCATGATCCAGGAGACTTTTCTCCTGAGCCCCCTGAAGGAGACTGCGGGTTGTTTCCAGGCTTTGGCAATGATCATTTTGGCTCCCAATAAAATGAAGTAGACCTAGTAGTAGTTTTTGGTGCCAAGATCTCAGTACTAGTGCATGGAAATGGTAGATTGGTAGAAACCCCAAACCCACGCTTAGCTAATTAGGCTTTTTAAAAATGCTTTATAAACCTGTAATTACTTACCTCAATCCACAGTCACATGACCCTCTTTATTAATGTTTAACATTATACATTTTTTTTCCTAACACCCTAGAGAATAAATGGAGGTCTTTGCAATACTTTCTATCACACCGTATTTGCGCAGCGGTCTTACAAGCGCACTTTTTTTTGGAAAAAATACACTTTTATGCATTCAAAAATAAGACAACAGTAAAGTTAGCAAATTTTTTTTTTATATTGTGAAAGATAATGTTATGTTGAGTAAATTGATACCCAACATGTCATGCTTGAAATTTGCGCCCGCTCATGGAACGGTGACAAACTTTTACCCTTAAAAATCTCCATAGGCGACGTTTAAAAAAAATTCTATAGGTTGCATGTTTTGTGTTACAGAGAAGGTCTAGGGCTAATATTATTGCTCTCACTCTACCAATCACGGCGATACCTCACATGTGTGGTTTGAACACCGTTTTCATATGCTGGCGCTACTCACGTATGCGTGAAGTTAGGCCAAGTAGCCAAACATGTCACACTATAAAATTGCGCACGTGCGTGCAGTGGCGACACGCGACTTCAATTTTACCATTCATAGGTGACGCTTTAAAAGCATTTACAGGTTACCATTTTACTGGCTATGATCTGATGTTTGCGATGATACCTCACATGTGTGGGACGATCGCTCTTTGCATGCGCAGGGGACCAAAGCACGCCCATGCATTTGCACGCAAGCACGAGAGGTATCAGTGTCCCAATTATTAGTACAGTCTAAACAGTGCCAACCAGTGCTGCCAATCTGTGCCCACCAGTGCTGCCACTGTGGGCCCACCAGTGCTGTCACTGTGGGCCCACCAGTGCTGCCAATGTGTGCCCACCAGTGCTGCCAATGTGTGCCCACCAGTGCTGCCAATGTGTGCCCACCAGTGTTGCCAATCTGTGCCCACCAGTGTTGCCAATCTGTGCCCACCAGTGCTGCCAATCTGTGCCCACCAGTGTTGCCAATGTGTGTCCACCAGTGCTGCCAATCAGTGCCTCCTCATCAGTGTCGCCTGTCAGTGTTGCCTACTGTATCAGTGCCCATCAGTGCTGCCCTTCAGTGTCGCCTCATCAGTACCCATCAGTGCCGCCTCATCAGCACACATCAGCGAAGGAGAAAAATTACCTGTTTCCAAAATTATATAACAAATTATGAAAAAGTTTTTGTTTTTTTTAATCAAAGTTTTCTAGTCTTTATTCATTTATTTAGCAAAAAAAAAACAAAAAACCCAGTGTTATTTTAATACCTATAATAAATAAATAATATAATAAATAAATAATATATATAATGCATATTAAGAAAGCTCTACTTGTGTGGAAAAAATGATAAAAATGTGTTTTTCGGTACAGTGTTGCATGACCAAGAAATTGTCATTCAAATGCGACAGCGCTGAAAGCTGAAAATTGGTCTGGGAAGGAAGGGGGTAAAAGTGCCCTGTAGGCTAAGTGGTTAATATGAACGAGGTACCCACATAAATAGCCGATTATTTCTATTTTCTTTGCACATCACTTCCACTGTATCAAAAACTGAAGAAAAAAAAAAGTTTTGTGTTCAGTTACACTTTGGGAAATCTGCATTAGACTTTGTGCACACTTTTATATCTGCTTCTTTTTGACCAAAAGTCTTATTTATAAAATTTACCAGTGCCATATTTGTTGGTGCCATCACCTAATTTACTGTGAAAATTGGAAAGTGTTTGTAATAGCTGGGAGAGACAGAAACCCAACAAATGCAATAGGGTTGATTTACTAAAACTGGAGAGTGCAAAATCTGGTGCAGCTCTGCATGGTAGCCAATCAGCTTCTAACTTCAGTTTGTTCAACTTAACCACTTCAGCCCCGGACCAATTGGCAGCCAAAGGCCCAGCCCCCTTTTTGCAATTTGGCACTGCGTCGTTTTAACTGACAATTGCACGGTCATACGACGTGGCTCCCAAACAAAATTGGCGTCCTTTTTTTCCCACAAATAGAGCTTTCTTTTGGTGGTATTTGATCGCCCCTGCGGTTTTTATTTTTTGCGCTATAAATAAAAATAGAGCGACAATTTTGAAAAAAATGCAATATTTTTTGCTTTTTAATATAATAAATATCCCCAAAAAATATATAAAAATACTTTTTTTTCCTCAATTTAGGCCGATACGTATTCTTCTACATATTTTTGGTAAAAAAAATCACAATTAGCGATTATTGATTGGTTTGCGCAAAAGTTATAGCGTTTACAAAATAGGGCATAGTTTTATAGCATTTTTATTAATATTTTTTTTTTTACTAGTAATGGCGGTGATCAGTGATTTTTATTGTGACTGCGACATTATGGCGGACACATCGGACATTTTTGACACATTTTTGGGACCATTGTCATTTATACTGCAATCAATGCTATTTAAATGCATTGATTTCTGTATAAATGACACTGGCAGTGAAAGAGTTAACCACTAGGGGGAGGGGAGGGGTTATGGGCTGTGACGTGTGTGTGTTTTTTTACATTAGGGGGCGGGGCTGACGTCTGACGTCATTGATCGGCTTTCCTGATGACCGGGAACAGCCGATCAATGACAGGCAGAGTAGGAAGCGCGGGGAGAGGTTTGTTTACACAGACCTCTCCCCGTTCTTCAGCTCTGTGACCCGATCGCGGGACACCACCCGCAAACGGGTCCGCTGTTCCCGCGGCCGGGGTCACGGAGCTCGGTCGATGGGGTCGCGCGACCCACGGGCAGGCAATTAAAGGGCCACGTACCGGTACGTGATTTTGCCTGCCCGTGCCATTCTGCCGCAGTATAAATGTGCAGGACCGCCTCCTGCACATTTATGACGGCAGAATGGCACGGCTGGGCATATCAACGTACAGGTACATTGCTCTTTAAGTGTCCAGCCGTGGGTCGCGCGCGTGACCGTGGTCGCAGGACCCGCGAACCCGATTGCCGCTGGTGTTCTGCGATCGGTCACAGAGCTGCTTCCTAGTGACACTGTCACTGATCGTCTGTTCCCTGTCATAGGAAAAAACGATCAGTGATGTTGAATGTCAAGCCACACCCCCCTACAGTAAAAAAAACACACACACGTCAACCCCTTCACTGACAGTGTCATTTACACAGGAATCAGTGCATTTAAATAGCATTGATTGCTGTATAAATGACAATGGTCCCAAAAATGTGTCAAAAATGTCCGAGTCCGCCATAATGTTGCAGTCACAATAAAAATCGCTGATCGCCGCCATTACTAGTAAAAAAAAAAATATATTAATAAAAATGCTATAAAACTATCCCCTATTTTGTAAACGCTATAACTTTTGCGCAAACCAATCAATAATCTCTTATTGCGTTTTTTTTTTTTTTTTTAAAACAAAAATATGTAGAAGAATACGTATCGGCCTAAACTGAGGAAGAAAAATGTATTTTTTATATATTTTTTGGGGATATTTACTATAGCAAAAAGTAAAAAATATTGTATTTTTTTTTTCAAAATTGTCGCTAAAAACCGCAAAGGTGATCAAATACCACCAAAAGAAAGCTCTATTTGTGGGGAAACAAGGACGTCAATTTTGTTTTGGTGTAACGTCGCACGACCGCACAATTGTCAGTTAAAGCGACGCAGTGCCGAATCGCAAAAAGGGGCCTGGTCCTTTGGCTGCAAATTGGTCCGGGGCTTAAGTGGTTAAGCTTTGACAATAAAACCTGAAAACTGATTGGCCGCCATGCACAGCTGCACCAGATTTTGCACTCTCCAGTTTTAGTAAATCAGCCCCCCCATGTATTCTTCTGGTACCTTATTTCGGTCAGCACTAACATGGTGCAGATCGGTCTTCCATACCAGATTAGATGAACTCTAATTGAATTTTTTGTTAAATATTCCGGATCACACGTCTGTCTGCGGGATTCAGTGAGGACGCAGGAAATGTGTGTTTCTCATAATTTTAAGGAATTTAAAACAAACAAGCCAAATTTATTTTCCTGGGAATCCATGTTTTATTTACTCCTCCGATCTTCTTTTTTTTAGAGCTTTTTGATATCGTGCCGCGGCCTTTCCTGGGATTCTGCTGGGATCTATTAATATGCAAGGAGCGGCACATGATCAAGGACACATTGCTTTGCCCCACAAGAAGGAAAGCTAAAATAGAAGCCCAGAGGTCTGCTGGTATCTGGTATGTGTTTTCCCTGCAATGCCGAATTGCCTCTGTGCATTCTGCTCGGCCCTGTGATGTTTCACAAATTAGAAGCTCTATAAACACACAGGAAGGGTCATGGCTTCCCAGAAATATGACTGAGGCTGGGTTCACATATATGCATACCTCCCAACTTTTTGAGATGGGAATGAGGGACACCTGCAGTGGCGGTGCATCCATAAAGGACGCAGGAGCGCCGCCCGCTCTCTCCTGTCACCTCTCTCCTGTCAACTCTCTCGCACCATAGATAGATTCATGCATTGCATGAATCTATCTATGGTCGCCGCTGACGCTCCCTATTTAGGTGCCCTTGTCGAGTGCTGGGCACCTGAATTACACCGGCGGGGTATTTTTTGGAAGCTGTGGGCTCTAATAGGCTTCCAAAATGGTAAACAGCGGGCGCAATGCTGTGCGTTCGCTGTTTACTCAGTGTTGTGTTAGGAAAGCGAATAAATCGCTTTCCTAACACTGACCCGCCTCTCAGCCAATCATTTGCTCGGGTCTGGGTACCTGTCACCTGATTGGCTGAAACAACAGGCGCTGTGATTGGACACCTAATAGAGAGGACCAGAAACATCGAGGAGCGTGGACGCGGAGGATGCCACTGTGACCCGCTGCGAGACAGGTAAGTCCCGACTCCCGGGCGATGCACACTGGCAGCAGTTGATGGGGCACAGCAGCAGCAATTGATGGGCACACTGGCAGCAATTGATGGGACACAGTAGTGGCAATTGATGGGCACAGTAGCGGCAATTGATGGGCACACTGGCAGCAATTGATGGGACACAGTAATGGCAATTGATGGGCACAGTAGCGGCAATTGATGGGACACACTGGCAGCAATTTATGGGACACAGTAGTGGCAATTGATGGGCACAGTAGCTGCAATTGATGGCACACTGGCAGCAATTGATGGGCACAGTGGCTGTGTTTGATGGGCACTGTAGCTGTGTTTGATGGGCACTGTAGCTGTGTTTGATGGGCACTGTAGCTGCAATTGATGTTTTTTTCTTTCAGTTTGTTTGTGCCCCCCCCCCCCGTACCGTGTTTCCCCAAAAATAAGCCTGGGTCTTATATTAATTTTGTCAGCCAAAAACACACTAGGGCTTATTTTTGGGGTAGGGCTTGCCATGCAATGTGCTATCTTCCCAGTGGTTGCAAAATGACAGAATCCCCGCTATCACAGATTCACATAATGCAAAATACAACAGTGCAAATACCTTCTTCCATGGCCTGCCTGAGCTGTCTTCCACCACTCTGAGCACTGCAGAGGTGGGGGGGGGGGGGGGTGAGAATTCCCCGCTGACACCCGCTTCAATGGCCCTGCCTGAGCCGTATTCCACAAGAAGAAAGATAAAAAGTGCATTTTATATACAACTATACAGATCAGACTAAAATGAGGGACAAATGAGGAGGAATGAGGGACAGTGGGACTTTGTTCTAAATCAGGGACAGTCCCTCAAAATCAGGGACAGTTGGGAGCTATGCATATGAGCCGCATGTGGCTCACAGCAGGGATCCGGTGCGTCCTGGTTTACTGTTTCAGGTTAGATTTCAGCCTGAATTTTGGGCTGAATTCGGACCTGAAACAGACCAAAAGACGCAGATACAAATCACACCGGACCCGCTGCAGAGATATGTGAACCGGCTCCATAGAGAGCCGGTCAAAATCTCCTGCTATTACGAATTGGATCCGGGGAAACCACATCCAAATCGCAATGGTGTGAACCCAGCCTGACTCTTGTTATCCTAAGTCTTGACCAACTGCCTCCAGTGCCGGATTAAGACCTTGGGGCCCGGGGCATTTCAAGTTCGGGGCCTCTCAACATAGGAATGGCATTTTATGACAAATAAAAAAGTGAACTGAAATGAATGATAAACTGCATTTGTTCGAAAAAAAAAAAAAAGTCATAGTCCCGCTAAAAATCAATAAAAACAATTAAAAAAAATGAAATTCCATAAATCTATCCCATAGTTTGTAGACGCTATAACTTTTGCGCAAACCAATCGATATATGTTTATTGGGATTATTTTTTTACAAAAAATATATAATTGAATATATATAGGCCTAAATTGATGAAAACATTTTTATTTTTTTTTTATTTTTTTATTGGATGTTTTATAGCAGAAAGTAAAAAATATTTTTTTTTTTTTTCAAAATTATCGCTCTTTTTTTGTTTATAGCGCAAAAAAGAAATACCGCAGAGGTGATCAAATACCACCAAAAGAAAGCTCTATTTGTGGGGAAAAAGGATGTCAATTTTGTTCGGGTACAGCGTCGCACGACCCGCGCAATTGTCAGTTAAATCGACGCAGTGCCGAATCACAAAAAATGGCCTGGTCACTTTGCCTTTTGACCACTAGGGCCCGCAGTGTGTGCCCGGAGTCGATGCGATGGCTGCCGGGCACCCGCGATCGCTCATGACAGAGTGAGAACCGGGTGTAAACACACAAATCCCGGTTCTTTCAGGGGAGTAGAGGCAGATCGTGTGTTCCTACTAAGTATGAATACCGATCTCTCTCTCCTCCTAGACAGTCCCGTCCCCCCCACAGTTAGAACACACACTAGGGAACACAGTTAACCCCTTGATAGCCCCCTAGTGATAACCCCTTCCCGACCCGTGACATTTATACAGTAATCAGTGCATTTTTATAGCATGTATATTGTCAATGGTCCCAAAAATTTGTCAAAAGTGTCCAATTAGTCCGCCGCAATATCGCAGTCTCGATAAAAATCACTGGTCGCCGCCATTACTAGTGAAAAATAAAAATTATAATAAAAATGCCATAAATCTATCCCCTATTTTGTAGACGCCATAACTTTTGCGCAAACCAATTAATATAAACTTTTTTTTTTTTTTTTTAAACAAAAATATGTAGAAGAATACATATCAGCTTAAACTTAGGAGTAAATTTGTTTTTTTGATAAAAAATGTGGGATATTTATTATAGCAAATAGTAAAAGATATTGGGGTTGATTTACTAAAGGCAAATCCACTCTGCACTGCAAGTACACTTGTAAATGCAGTCGCTTTAGATCTGAGGGGTAGATCTGAAATGAAGGGAAGCTCTGCTGATTTTATTATCCAATCATGTGCAAGCAAAAACAAATGCTGTTTTTTTATTTTCCTTGCATGTCCCCCTCAGATCTACAGCGACTGCACTTCCAAGTGCACTTGTAGTGCAAAGTGGATTTGTCTTTAGTAAATAACCCTCATTGTGTTTTCAATTTTCGCTATTCTTTTGTTTAAAGCGCATAAAATAAAAACCGCAGAGATGATCAAATACCACCAAAAGAAAGCTCTATTTGTGGGAAAAAAATGAACGTCAATTTTGTTTGGGTACAGAATCGTATGACCGCGCAATTGTCAGTTAAATTGACGCAGTGCCGAATCGCAGAAAATGGCCCGGTCATTGAGCAGCCAAATCTTCTGGGGCTGAAGTGGTTAACTCATCAAATTGTATCACCCTGAGGACATGACTCTCCAGAGCCAGTAGGCACAGAGCACTTTCATGGGTCATCGTGGTTCTCAGATAATTTATTATCCGTGCCAATTTGCTAGAGGACCTTTCTCCAGAACAACTAGTGACCATCATGTTCATATATAAGTACTACAGTAACACCTGGAAGGATATCAGCAAGACCTTCATCATGTAATAAAACTGCCTGTTGAGATGGAGTGAGACATGACCAGAGCTTGGCAAAGGTTGCAAACTCGACAATTTCCTCAACAAAAAAGTGGTTGTAAACCCGAAAAAAATAAATAAAAATAAAACCATGTAGGACAAAGGCATAATGAGCTAGTATGCATCGGATACTAGCTCTTTATTAAATACTTACCTTAGAACAAAGTCGCCCGCACCGCCTCCCGTTCACTGATGTGACCGATGACATGTCTCCCGGAGTTATTTCCTGGTTCGCTGGCTCCGGCGCTGTGATTCTTTCTTATTCTATCTATCTATCTATCTATCTATCTATCTATCTATCTATCTATCTATCTATCTATCTATCTATTTATCATTAGAGAAGTCGCATACCTTCAGCTCTGGGGTGACTCAGAACAGAATCATTCTGATCCCTGTAATCCTGGCATCCTCTACACGGCTCGGAATGTTCCTTGAATACACGGAGCCGGAGTCACATAGTTAAATAGTAGGTGAGGTCGAAAAAAGATACAAGTCCATCAAGTCCAACCTATGTCTGTGATTATATGTCAGTATTACATTGTATATCCCTGTATGTTGCGGTCGTTCAGGTGCTTATCTAATAGTTTCTTGAAACTATCGATGCCCCCCGCTGAGGCCACCGCCTGTGGAAGGGAATTCCACATCCTTGCCGCTCTTACAGTAAAGAACCCTCTACGCAGTTTAAGGTTAGACCTCTTTTCTTCTAATTTTAATGAGTGGCCACGTGTCCTATTAAACTCCCTTCCGCGGAAACGTTTTATCCCTATTGTGGGGTCACCAGTACGGTATTTATAAATTGAAATCATATCCCCTCTCAAGCTATTTACTTGGCAAAACCACATCTTTATATTTGGGGAGCTGAATTAGGAGCTCCAATTTATGACATGGAGCTTAACCAGGGGCTGAGGACTCTTTTGCTGCCCCATGTGACAGCTATGGGTGCCTGAACAACCAATTATCAAGCACCAGTGCTGAAAAGGGGGGAGGTCAGAAGGGAGTCACATTTCTACTCCAGTACCAAGTAAGTCACTTTACTTCTCTGATTCAAAAGAGCTCCTGGAGATCAAAATGAAAGCTATACTATAAGACCAAAAAGCCGTAAACATCTGGCCATTCCACCTGCTTTTTGCCCAAAAGTTGGTGGATCCCCTCCATGTTACTGAGTTCTGATGTTTCCAGTGGAGGCTAAAGTATACAAAGACATTTTGTAGACTGTGACGAACCCCTATCCTCAACTATATGACCAAAAAGTGGTAGACATCTGGCCATTCCACCTGATTTATGCCCAAAAGTTGGTGGATCCCCTCCATGTTACTGAGTTCTGATGTTTCCAGTGGAGGCTAAAGTATACAAAGACTTCCAACTTTGTGGTAACAATTTGGTGAAGGACCTTTTTTGATCCAGAAAGTCTGTGCTCCTGTACACAAAGCCAGCTGCATAAAGACATGGTTGGAAGACCCTGGTGTGGAGGAGCTTGTGTGTCCTGCACAGAGCTCTGACCTCAACCCTAGTGACCCTGCAAAATCTTAAAAGAATTCCCAGAAGAGTGGATACTGTTATAGCCACATAAAATAAGTGGTCAGCTCCATATTAATGTCCATGATTTTGTACTGGGATGTCCAGAAACCTCAAAAGGGTTACAGTTTGGGGACATCCCTTTTCTGCTCCAGCATGACTATGCCCCCCCCCCCCCCATACACAAAACCAGCTCCATAAAGACACAGTTGGAAGGGTTTGGTGTGGAGGAACTCAAGTGTCCTGCACAGAGCCTTGACCTCAACCCTACTGAACACCTTTGAGATTAATTTGAATGCCAGTTGGTTGTGAGCCAGGTCTTCTCAACCACCATCAGTACTTAACCTAAATTATCTGTTGGCTGAATGGACACAAATCTTTCTCCAGACACCCTCCAAAATCTTGTGGAAAGTCTTTCCAGAAGAGTAGAGGCTGTTATAGCAGCAGAAGGGGGACCCACACTATATTAATGACCATTGTTTTAGAATGGAGTGTCCAACAAGCTCATATAGGCAGTGGCGGTGCATCCATAGAGAGGCGCAGGAGCACCGCCCCCTCTCTCCTGCACCTGTCAATCTTCAATAGATAGATAGATTCATGCATTGCATGAATCTATCTATTGTCGCCGCTGCCACCCCCCTATTCAGGTGTCTGGTCCCTTGTCGGGCACCGGGCTTCTGAATTACAGTGGCGGGGGTGTTTTCGGAAGTGCCTAATTAGAGCTGTCGGCTCTAATAGGCATCCTGATTAGAGCCGTGGGCTCTAATAGGCTTCCAAATTGGTAAACAGAGGGCGCACTGCTGTGCGTTCACTGCTTACGTAGTGCTGTGTTAGGGAATCAAATAAATCGCTTCCCTAACACTGACCCGCCTCTCAGCCAATCAGGTGCACCGGGTCTGGTTACCTGTCACCTGATTAGCTGAAGCGACAGGCGCTGTGATGCCTATCGGGAGTCCAATCATAGCAGAAGAGGACGGGAGAAGACATCGAGGACTCGGAGGGAGCGTGGAGGAATGCACTGACTGGGGACAGGTAAGTGCCGGGTGGGGGGGACACTGGCAGAATTTGATGGGGCAAACTGGTGGCAATTAATGGGGCAAACTTGTGGCAATTGATGGGGCACACTGGCGGCAATTGATAGGGAAAACTGGCGGCAATTGATGGGGCACACTGGCGGCAATTGATGGGGCAAACTATCAGCAATTGATGGGGCACATTGGCGGAAATTGATGGTTACAGTGGCTGCGCTTGATGGCACAGTGGTGGCAATTTATTGGTACAGTGGCAGCATTTGAAGGCACAGTGGCTACATTTGATGGGAACTGTGGCTGTGTTTGATGGGCATAGTGGCGGCAATTGATGGGCACAGTAGCTGCATTTGATGGGCACAGTGAGGCTGCAATTGATGATTTTTTTTTGGTTTGCGCCCCCCCCCCCCTAAAATTTTTAGCACCAGCCGCCACTGCATATAGGTGTGATGAATGATGGTCAGGTGTCCACCAACCTTGGGTCATGTAGTAGAGAAACAGAGAGAGAGAGAAAGCATTTTTTTTAAATAGCACAGGTTCATTTTAGTAGACATAGAGCTACTGCAATTCTTTTTAGCACTCTCTTTACGAATACAATCTAGAGTTTGTCTTCCTTGGGCTGACAAATGACCATTATTAGCTAAGGTAGGTGTACTAACCTCTTTGTCCGATTAGAGCCCATCAAAGCCTGCAGACATCTAAGATATAAACAGAAGCAGGCTTATTAAATGCTTATCTCTAGCTGTGGTAATTGAAAATAAAGAGCGATAGAAATAGCTGCTGAGCCAAGATTGTGTCTGCGTTTTTTCGTAACTTCTTTTTGGCGGAGGCCAGGAGAGATGTGTTTCTAGACACAAAGGATACAGGATTTCTGTCTCAATTCATTTCTCAGCATGCAATATAAGAATATAAAAGCCACAAAACAAAGTAAACACTATCCATAAACAATCGCTACCAACAGAGGACATTAGTGTAATCAAAACTGTTCAGGTTTATATAACAAACCATATAATAGCACCACTTTAAAATCCACCATGCCTGAAGCCATTATTTTTTAAACATGTGTATAGAAAAAGAAACAGGATTTTAAAAGGTGCCAACGCACTTGGTATAAAAATATCCAACATTTTATTATAAATACATATTTTAAAATGTATAAAACCATCACAGAGGATCCAATGCGGCTATAATGCATGCAGCAGCTTCAGCTCTCAACATGTTTCACTAATCACTGGCTTCTTCAGGAGATTTTTAGAAATTTAGAATTTCAAAATGTCCTGAAGAAGCCAGTCATTAGTGAAACATGTTGAAAGCTGGAAAGGATATTTTTATAACAAGTGCGTTGGCACCTAAATGTTTCTTTTTCTATACACATGTTTAGAATTTTTCTTAAGTAAACTTCCTTTACTGACTTTTACCTATAGGTAAGCGCTGACATCCTTGCTTACTAATGTGTGCTTCATGCTATAATCAAAAGTCTATGGACATTTTCTTTGGTCTAGTATTTGGCGCCATCATGCGGCCAAATACTGGTAATGCACTTATATGATTATTGTTTGAAGAAAGCACAAAAGACATATACAGGAAGTGACTGTTGTTTTGAGTAGAAGGTTGACCCTTTTTACCCAGGAGGCTTAGTGACCTACCCATGAACACTCTCTCAAGCAGTGCATGCTGGGTAGGACATAAAAGGAACCCGAGCAGCGATTTTAGCTCTCTTGGGATCGCATGGCCTGCCTGTGAGGATCTGTGCAGAGGCCTCCCGGAGACAGCGGCCTACTGGCTTTGCGGAGCGCAGCCTGTTTGTTTGTGCAAGTGAACTGACGGTGCCTGAGAGACAGTGACCGGATAGAAAAGATCCAGAAACACTCATCCGAGCATCGAAGGATCGGGCTCAGCCAGCGGAGCTGAACGGAGCGACGGGCCCAGCTGATGGAAAAGCAAGCTGCAGTCACCGGACCAAAGTTATTACACGGAGCCCTGATCCAGTTGGTGAGCGGGCCACGGCCCACATTTTGTTAACATTCACACGCAGTTAGACTCATACACAGGCCTCACTGGGATTTATAGTTCCACGGAGGAGGAGCAGAGCAACTGACATTGAACAGGCTTGAGGCCTATTTACTCTGACATCTAAAGCTTTGTAATATAATTACTACAGTTACACCCGGAGCAACTTTACCTCAACTTAATTCACTTTAACCTGTGGATTACAAAATCACAAGGAATTACTTTAGCTAGTGAAGAAAAGAAGATCAAAGACCAAGTACTTTAAGTGAGGTCCCATGCATAGCTTATAAAGTAGGGGGAGCTCCCGGGTATATACATACATATATATATATATATATATATATATATTTGAACTTGTTTATATTGAAATCCATTGTCAACATCTGTCGTCCTATGTTGGACAAACAGCACAATTACTGTAATTACCTCTTTCAATATATTAACAGTAAAATATTTTTGGTTAAAGCGGTTCAACACTGTGTTAGAAGTTTTTTTTTTTTTTCGTCAATTGTGCAGTAATGTGCTTTGCATATTTATCACTCACTTGTTTTAGTTCTGGGTGTTACTGCTGCCGTTTTTCGTCCGCAATGTGAAGTTTTAAAACCGGTTCATGACGGCTTCCATCTTCCGTGTGGGCACCTGAAACCACACAGGCCCCTTTCTTCCGGGTTGCTGGCCCACAATGCCGACATCTCGCGAGATTTCGGAAGATATGACCGAAATCTCGCGAGATTTCGGAAGATGTGACCGAAATCTCGCGAGATTTCAGAAGATGTGACCGAAATCTCGCGATTTGGAAGGCAAAGAGATTTACTAAATGAAATGTGTGCAGAACCGCTTTAAGTATCCAGTTGTGTGGCGTACTGTTTTCCCAGCAGGTGGAGCCAGTGGATCCTGAGGTTACAATACAGGTACCTTCCATTATATTGTATTGCATTGCACCAAAGCTGTGCCAAGGGGATTGAGCCAAGTTAGTGGGGTTTATTGGTAGAGTTCAGACCCAAATCAAACCAGCAGCTCCTTCGGGGGTCAGTGCTACACCTATAATAAGGCTTACCTATAGGTAGTGGAAATACCTCCTAAAAGTGCGCTGTGCCCTGTTCCGTGAATGGCGGCTCCCGCGCACATGCGCAGGAGTGACGTCATCGTGCCTCCGGCCAGTCACAGAGCTGGAGCCCACGAAACCCGGAAGTAAGACAGGTAAAGATGGAAGCTGCTGTAGTGCTGACAGTGCGGCACTGGAACAGCTTCGTTTTAAGGTAAGGTTCACATAATGTGCAAGTATGCGATGCATACTAGCACATTATGACTTTACCTTGCAGGGGGGAAAAAACAAAAACCTTTGAGTCTCAGACACCAGAAAATTCTACTTTTTTTTCATACAAAGTAGACATAGCTTTAGATATACAGTATGCACCTTTCATACAGAGATTTCCCCTGCAGTCATTTTTTTCTGGCACAAGTCTTCTGTCTGATGGTCAATACTGTACCACCCACTTCCTCTGTGCCAAGACTGTCCTGAACCTGCCCCCCCCCCCAGCCTGTGACTGGACAGTGAAAAAAGAAGCAGCACATTGATGAGCTCAATGCAATGTCACAGTGGCTTCTTCTGGAGCTTTTGTAGAACCTTGTTATTTAATAGACATGTGCAATTCGTTCCGTTTTTTTTAGTTTTCCGTAAAAATTCGTTATATTCGTTCATTCGTTATCGTACGAATGAACGAATGATTCGCTAAAAATTTTAACGAATAACGAATTATAGAATCGAACGAATACGAAAAACAACGAAAATCCGAAATAACCAAATTAGAAACAACGAAACTACGAAAGAAGAAAATCTGAAAAACGAAAACAGGAACAACGAAAATCAAAATGAACGAAAAAATTTGTACATTCGTAACTTTTTTTTTTTTTCGATTCGTAATTTTCCGTGTCTCTTACAATGGCGCTGCTTAACGTGCTTCCAATGGATTGAATGAAAAAATTCGTACATTCGTAATTTTTTTTTTCGATTCGTAATTTTCCGTGTCTCTTACAATGTAATAATAACATACACATTACATAAAATTATGAATTATGCTCCGATTACGAATCTACGAAAACAATGTTACGAAAGTACGAATAAATCAATCTTACGAAAGTACGAATGTGACTAAATCTACGAAAATACGAATGCGTCCGAATTTCGAACAAAAAACTAAAATTAAACTAACGGAAAAACGAATCAACGAAAAAATAACTCTTACGAAAATACGAATCGTTACGAATACGAACACCGACGAATTACGAATTGTTACGAATCAACGGAAACGAACAGAAACGAAACGAAAATAAACAAATTTTTCTATTGTGCACATGTCTATTATTTAATATTTACCACCTTTAAAAAATGGTCTTGATTCCAAATGACTCATCAAAAGGTTTTATGGGGAACGTCCCATCAAAAGGTTTTATGGGGAGCGCCCCCACAGCTGCTTGCTGTGGGGGGCACGCAAAGGGAGGGAGGGGCCAGGAGAGCCAAAGAGGGACCCGAGAAGATGAAACACTTTAATTGAACAAGCTGAAGTTAGAATTTGATTGGCTAACATGCACAGCTGCACCAGATTTTGCACTTTTAAGTTTTAGTAAATCAACCCCACTCTGTCCATTCATAACTGAAGCCCAGTAAAGTGTGGATCCCATGCGTCAGTTTGTGAATGAACGGGAACCTCTGTACTAAGCTGTTCCTGTCCATTAATTATGTGTGGCTGAAGCTGATGGAGGTTGAGGGCTGTGCCCATAATTTTCCTTTCTCTTTCTCAAAGGTAGAACATCAGAGGTCTGTTTAGACCCCTAATATCTCACCAAAGCCCACTAACCGGGCTCTTAAAAAACTAAAAAAATAATACAAAATAAAATTGTAAAAATAAATTAATAAAATGGTCAAAAATAATACAAAAATAAAACAACAAAAAAAAAAAAAACGACTTACACCAGTGGGGGAACTACCAGGGTCAAAAAGGTTGCACTTGCGCCTACTTTCCCTTGATGAGAAAACCAAAATAGTGGATGTGAAACACAATATCCCCAGTCATGTGAGATAACAATCTGTAAGTAGCCTGTGGTTGGCACAATCACAATACCAAGGAGAATACTGCATGGAGGTATGTGCAATACCCATCCACGTGCCATTGCCCATAAGTTGCTTGACTACTATTTAGCTGGAGCTGGATGCTTTGATTTGGGTAATTGCACTTTATTAGGACACAGTGGCGGCTGGTGGGTTCTTCTTTGGGGGGGGGGGGGTGGCAAACAAAAAACATCCCCCCCAAATGCGTGGCACAGCACCCCCCCAAGCGGGTGGTCCGGCCCGACACTTACCCCGCTCGTGTGGTGGGGCTGTAGTGTCCGCGGTGGCTCCGGTGTACGCTCCTACAGCTTCCTCCGCCATGTGTCTTCCGCCAAAGCGATAGGCATCCAATAGGCTCGCCTGACGCTTTGGCCAATCGGGAAACAGGTTTTACAGACCTGTCTCCTGATTGGTGGGGAGGAACTTTAGTGTGATAATAGCGGAAATTCATTTGCTATGGTCACACAACTGGGTGGGCTTGGAGCGCAATGCTGTGCACTCTGAGCTCACCCTTTTTTGAAGCCTACTGGGGCCTCTGGCTCTAATCTGGTGCTTCAAAATAACACCCCACTGCATTGGAATCCATGGTCCGGCCCCACTGATATGTAGATCAGGGGGCCGGACGCATGGATAGGGGAGGTGGCGCCCGTACGCCCTCTATGGACGGGCCGCCATTGTTAGGACATCGTTTTTGGTGCCTGCTGCATTCTTCCATACTAATAACAATTTTACAGCTGTATGTGTCTGGGGGGGATGTAAATGAACAATAACTCCATTATGAGGTTTGCAGCTCTTTGAATGCTGATTTGTTTGCTGACAGTTCTATGGGGTCTTGCTGAGAATACATAGGAGTCTGGAGGAACTGTGTATGGTTGTAACATATCTTTGCATAAGAAATAATTTTGCATGTGGACAGCATATCTTGTCTGCATACATTTAAGTTTTGAGAAAGAATTACATTTAACCACTTCAGCCCCGGACCATTTGGCTGCCCAAAGACCAGGGCACTTTTTGCGATTCTGCACTGCTTCGCTTTAACTGACAATTGCGCGGTCGTGCGACGTGGCTCTCAAACAAAACTGACGTCCTTTTTTTCCCACAAATAGAGCTTTCTTTTGGTGGTATTTGATCACCTCTGCGGTTTTTATTTTTTGCACTAGAAACAAAAAAACTGCGAAAATTTAAAAAAAAAAGCAATATTTTTTACTTTTTGCTATAATAAATATCTCACAAAATATATAAAAACTATTTTTTTTCCTCTGTTTAGGCCGATACGTTATCTTTTTTTTTACATTTCAGCTGTTTGTGGGGAAACCCGCTGACAGCTAATGAGTCAATGGTTCTTAAGGACGCGGCGGCAGCAACTTACTAACTAGCTATTCTTCACATAGAATTTGAATTGGTCGGTCGTTGACCGATCTGCATTTAAATCATTCCACAAAATTTTGGAATTTGTTAGAAAAAGTAATTAAAGCGGTTCTGCACCCATTTCATTTAGTAAATCTCTTTGCCTTCCAAATCAGGCAAAGAGTACTAAATGAAATGTTTTTTTTTTTTTTTTTTTTACTTACCTTGTAATTGAAGACTTCCGGTCTTCTCTCTCTGCGGCGGCGGGCGGGGTCTCTGCGTCGATCGTCGTCACGCCGCACTGTCTCCTGGGATCTGGTGTCATTGATCCCAGGAGTCAGTGCGGGCATCTTCCGAAATCTCGCGAGATTTCGGCCACATCTTCCGAAATCTCCCAAGATTTCGGCCACATCTGCCGAAATCTCGTGAGATGTCGGCAGATGTGCCGTTACTGCGCACGCGCGAGTAACGGCAGTGCATGCTGGGCCATCTAAAGTTCCTGTGGGTGTTTCACATGCCCACAGGCAAGATGGCCCCCAGCACAAAAGAAGAAGACGAGGAACTTCATCGGACGAAAACCGGCGGCGATCGAGATGGAAGATGGAACAGGTGAGTCCCCCAATAAAGGTAAGCATCCTTTATATTCCGTCCCAAAAAAAAAAAAAAATTTTACAGAGTGCAGAACCGCTTTAAATTAAATCAATTTCAACAAAAATCGTTACTATTTCATTCAGAGATTCGGATACTTTCAAAACTTTGAATAACCAAAAATTCAGCCAAATTAATTGCGAGTCTAGTCAGGATCAATGGTGTCCCCAATGCTAAGAAATAAAGGCAGATACTTATCCATCATGCCATACCATCAGGGAGGCGTGTGATTGGCCCCAATTTTTTTCTGCAGCAGGACAACGACTCCAAACATGCAGCCAATGTCATTAAAGGGGAGGGCCAGCCGGGAAAAAAAATATAAAAGTCAGCAGCTACAAACACTGTAGCTGCTGACTTTTAATAAGCAGACTTACCTGTCCTGGGTGCCCGCGATGTCGGCCGCTCGAGACCGACCGTCCCTCGGGTCTCGATTCCCGGCGCCGCCATTCCAACTAAGGGAAACAGGCAGCGTAGCCTTGCTGGCTTCACTTCCCGTTTCCGAGTCGCAGCAGCGCTTTGTGAATGGGGAACGCGTGGTGTTGTGGGACACACAGTTCCTATAACACACCGTGCCCCATTCACTAGAAGACGATGCTAGAAACAGAAGACCGAAAAACTCTGCGGAACAAGAAGAGGCAGATTAGGATGACCTGCCTAGCAACAGCCATTTCTGGTCAGTAAAAAAAAACAATTTTATTTTTTTTCCTTTTAACCACTTCAGCCCCGGACCAATTTGCAGCCAAAGGACCAGGCCCCTTTTTGCGATTCGGCACTGCGTCGCTTTAACTGACAATTGCGCGGTCGTGCGACGTGGCTCCCAAACAAAATTGGCGTCCTTTTTTTCCCACAAATATAGCTTTTTTTTGGTGGTATTTGATCGCTCCTGTGGTTTTTATTTTTTGCGCTATAAACAAAAATAGAGTGACAATTTTGAAAAAAATGCAATATTTTTTACTTTTTGCTATAATAAATATCCCCAAAAAATATATATATATATATATATATATATATATATATATATATATATATATATATATATATTTTTTTTTTCCTCAGTTTAGGCCGATACGTATTCTTCTACATATTTTTGTTAAAAAAAAAAACGCAATTAGCGATTATTGATTGGTTTGCGCAAAAGTTATAGCGTTTACAAAATAGGGGATAGATTTATAGCATTTTTATTAATATTTTTTTTTTACTAGTAATGTCGGCGATCAGCGATTTTTATTGTGACTGCGACATTATGGCGGACACATCAGACATTTTTGACACATTTTTGGGACCATTGTCATTTATACAGCGATCAGTGCTATTTAAATGCACGGATTCCTATGTAAATGACAGTGGCAGTGAAGGAGTTAACCACTAGGGGGCGGGGAGGAGTTAGTGTGACGTGTTGTGTTTTTTTTTTTACAGTAGCGGGGCGTGGCTGACGTCACTGATCGGCGTTCCCGATGACAGGGAACAGCCGATCAGTGACAGGCAGTGTAGGAAGCGTGGGGAGAGGTTTGTTTACACAGACCTCTCCCCGTTCTTCAGCTCTGTAACCCGATCGTGGGACACCATCGGCGATCGGGTCCGCTGGTCCCGCGGCCGCGGTCACAGAGCTCCCGACTGGGTCGCGAGCGTGCCGCCAGCGGCGCGTGCACGCGACCCCACGGCTGGGCAATTAAAGGGGACGTATATATACGTGCTTTTGCCTAGCCGTGCCATTCTGCCGACGTATATGTGCAGGAGGCGGTCGGAAAGCGGTTAAATTTTTATTAACATTTTTATGAAGTTTTTCTTTTTCAGGGTGGCCCTCCACTTTAAGAACCATCTTCAGTGTAAAAAAGAAAAAGGACTCCTGGAAGTGATTGTTTGGCCCCCACAGAGCCCTGATCTCACCATCATGGAGTCTGATAATAATAAATGTAGTGCTACCCCCATAGGGGCCGCTGGTGAATGTGGTCATCTCCCACCCTGCACAGCCAGGCACACAAATTTTCCATTCACTTCAGAGACAAGATCATGCTCTGAGGAAACTTGGTTGACAAGTGAAACTAGTAAGCAATCGAAACAGCATCTTGCTGTATGTAAGATGAACACCGGTATTCTAAAACTTCTATAGCGCTATACTTTTTTCATCCAAACTCCACTACATGACTGCACTGAGGTGATGGACAAGCTGGCAAGCGTCTAAGGAATGGACACATCAATATAACCACCACTAAGTGACCGCATACGATGACCAATATACAAGCACCGATAACACAGGTCAGTGACTTGATCTGATGTGTATGGACACCTGTTCTTAACCGCTTCCCGACCGGCGCACGACGATATACGTCGACAGAATGGCACGGACAGGCATAAGGGTGTACATGTACGTCCCCTTTAAGATGCCGCCTTGCCATCGGCCGCGGGGACACCCGCGATAGTCTCACGGGAAGGCTGAACGGGGAGATGCGGAAATAAACAGCATCTCCCCGTTCTGCCTAGCAACTAGTGACGCCGATCTCTGCTCCCTGTGATTGGAGCAGAGATCAGCATTTACTAGCTGACAGCCACCCCCCCCCACAGTAAGAAACACACCCCTAGGCATACTTAACCCCTACAATGCCACCTAGTGGTTAACCCCTTCACTGCCAGTGTCATTTACACAGGAATCAATGCATTTAAATAGCATTGATTGCTGTATAAATGACAATGGTCCCAAAAATTTGTCAAAAAATGTGTCCGCCATAATGTCGCAGTCACAATAAAAATCGCTGATCGCCGCTATTACTAATAAAAAATAAATTATTAATAAAAATGCTATAAAACTATCCCCTATCTTGTAAACGCTATAACTTCTGCACATACCAATCAATAATCGCTAATTGCGATTTTTTTACCAAAAATATGTAGAAGAATACGTATCGGCCTAAACTGTGGAAAAAAAAATATATATTTTTGGGGGATATTTATTATAGCAAAAAAAACAAAGAATGCGTTTTTTTTTTCAAAATTGTCGCTCTTTTTTGTTTATAGCGCAAAAAATAAAAACCGCAGGGGCGATCAAATACCACCAAAAGAAAGCTCTATTTATGGGAAAAAAAGGACGTCAATTTTGTTTGGGATCCACGTTGCACGACCGCGCAATTGTCAGTTAAAGCGCCGCAGTGCCGAATCGCAAAAAGGGGCCTGGTCCTTTGGCTGCAAATTGGTCCGGTCTGAAAGTGGTTAACCGACATTCATGCCACTGCCCACATAAGATGTGGACCTATTTGCAAGCAGAAACAAATACGAATGAGCAAAAAGGAACACAGTCTAACAGGACGTCAAATGATGAGCTGTATCAAACACTATCTAAATGAAGTGATTGCTCTAATCCTAAGTATCTGTTTGTTTTCCTGTTAAATCGCTCTATTTGCTGCATCTGCTGGGTAGAGTGGTTTTACCTGAAGGCCCCTTTCACACTGGGGCGTTTTTCAGGCGGTACAGCGCTAAAAATAGCGCCTGTACACCGCCTGAAAAAAAAAAAAAACATTCACGGTGCGCTAGCAAGACGGTAAAAAAAATCCTGCTAGCAGCATCTTTGGAGCGGTATAGGAGCGGTGTGTTCACTGCTCCTATACCGCTCCTACCCATTGATTTCAATGGGACACCGCGGCAATACCGCAAGGGATTTTAACCCTTTTTCGGCCACTCGCGGGGGTAAAACCGCCCTGCGAGCGGCCGAATACCGCGGCTAAAACGACGGTAAAGCATCGCTAAATATAGCGCTGCTTTACCGTCGCCGTGGCTCCCCGCCCCCAGTGTGAAAGGGGCCGAAGTCCCAGTCAGGACTCTACTATGCATATGCCAGAATAGTGATATTTTGCTGTATGGTTATTTGGCCTCTGAAATGGAAATCCGTGGAATCAATTGATAATGACTTTCCTTTAATGTCTGTCCTAGTGGAGTACGTCAATACATTAATTTCTTGGAGGAAATTATTTACAGTATACAGTAAATTATTTACACTATCAATTATTTTACTAGTCCTAATTTTAAGGGGTTTGAGTTTATTGAGGGAATTGTTATCAGTATTTTTTGTATATACATGTGTGTGCAAAAGCTTTAATAAAATCTTGTTATACCCGGCCTGTCCTCGCTGATGAACTTCTTTTTGGGAATCTTTCCATAATTTTTTGTTTATGCATTGGTTTTGTTCAAGAGGACTACAACCCCAGAAGGGTGTCTATTGTAATTAAATAGATTGCCTCCTGGCTGACGGGATTCACAGATTGCTTTATAGGGTGATAAAGGAGATGACACACATCCCTATAAACCTATGTGTAGTGGCCATAACCCACAGAGGGGCGGCCTTGACTTTTGGGCTTACCGGTTACCTCCACTTGGCTTGTTGATGAATATCCAGGGGTTCCCAGGGTTAGTACCCAACAAGTTTGGATGCTGACACAATAAAAGTCCTTTTGAAGGTTTTTATTTCTGCAGTGGTAACATCCAACAAAACACTCAGATAGGAACAGAGGGCAAGGGTGAAGAAACTCCGGCACCTTGAACTGCTGACATCCACAAAATGTCTCTAATCAAACCCAGAGAGTAGCCACTCGCAGCTGGGCATTTCAATCCCAACAAACCTCTAGCCAGAGGTATGGCAGCCCACAATAAGATCCGGAAACTTGCAAAAAAGTCTCTGACACAGAATAAACTTGTAACCGAAGGTGATTAGGAACCTTTCCCACAGTACCTGGAACTTTCTCTGTCTCCTTGGCGGTACTGTGGAAGTGTGGATTCTTTAGTGTCCATAAAACTCAGCTTCCAGGCTCTTACCGAAATGCCAGCTTAATGGCCCACCTCTGAAAAGTCCTCCCCTGGTCACTTAAATGAGCTGTGGTGCCCCCCCCAATACTGAGAGCACACCGGGACGCCTTGAATTCTCCCTCAGTCACTGGGCCTCGGGCTAACCGGCTCCGAGACTCGGGAACAGACGGATCCCCGCCCCAGACCATGCGGGTCTATGGGGCTAGTCAAACTGACAATGTCTGCGGGACGGCAAGCGCTCCCAGGCCCGGGACCCCTCACGGGGCTACCCGGTCTAGAACCAGGAAACAGGACTGCGGCCGAACCCCAAACACGTGACTTCAGCACCTTAAGTACCCTTCCCCAGACTACACAGTGGGGCCAGGCGCACCCACTGATTGGCTCCGGGGAAGATCGATACCTAAGAAGTCCAACCAGGCCTGGTTCTAGGCCTGTCTTGGGTACCTCACTGTACCCATGACCAGGCAGAACCCTAACACAGCCCAGCCAAACTGATGCCAAAGTTAACCTGTACAATAAACCCTCAGAACCATATTACTGTTCTGAGGGAAAAAAATTAATTTCCATTTATAGCGCACACTCGTTAAAGTGTGCCCGCTACATATGCAATCTGTACAAGATAGAAAAGTCATGGTGTTTTTTGCTTCTGCCTTTTTATTAGCAGTCTTTGCAGCTTTGTTTGTTTTTTTGTTTTTGTTTTATTAGGGGGATTGAACGTGGGTGGGGAAGGGTGCATATAGGATGCCCATTTGATCGGTGAAACTCTGTAGGGACTTGAACTACTGTATGTACATTCCAGTATATACATTCTCTCCTCTTCTACCTCTAGCACACACTTGCTTGCAGACTATTACTCCCAGAACCAGCTAGCACAGGTTTCAGACTCAGCAGAATCTCAGCTAAGTCTATATAAAATGCCCTTTGCAGGCAGGGACAGTGGGCCCCCATGGTGTAGCAAAATGAAAGTCTTTAGTTCTAGCCATCCTATTTGTGGATACTGCTTCCAGTAACACTTCTTCAGGTACTGCCAACCCTCCTGGCTGCAGCTGCTCCTTTCCACTGCCCGTGCCACCACAGTCCTCTGGACTGGCTCTGCACCCATCCCAGACTGCTCCATCCCAGTCCTCTCAGTCATGCTTCCCAGTCCTCCTGACTGGCCCTGCACCCATCCCAGACTGCTCCATCCCAGTCCTCTTAGGCGTGCTTCCCAGTCCTCCTGACTGTGTGTCACTCACCAGCCCTCTTGGCTGTTCCTTGTCCTCCTGGAGACTTGCCTGTCAGTGTTCTGTCCTTGCTCCTGTGCCTTCTGGCCAGGACACCTCTGTGTGTCTTGAAGAGGGTCCTGTCTGCATCCGAGCCCAGGCCCACCACTGACAGCCTAACACTCCATCTCCAGCTTCCACCCGAACATACTCCTCCCCAGCTGGGCTGACCCAAAGTATTTGAGGAGGCCTGACCCTGCCAACCCAGATTGGGGATTGGTCAGGGCCCTCGGAATACTCCAGACAGCTCCACCTCACCTCCACTCCCATTCTTCTGGAAGTTTCTAGCAGTAGAAGTAGGGGGGAGGTCTCAGTGATGCTGTCTGTGAGTCATCCAGCTCTCCCTGGATCTCTGCCCAACCCAAGAAAAACACAGACAGGTTTGTCTGTCAGCCAAGCCTGCACAAATTTACCTACACTAAACAAACAAATGTATCTACACTTCTAGCACACTAGAGGTTGCTACATAAAGATCTGCTCTTACAGAGTTGTGGGCTCTGCAAAGAGGGGACCTGAGAAAATAGCAGCTCCTCTAGGGGTAAGCGTCACACTATTAACATTGATCATTGTAGAAAAAAAGCTTGTTTTTAATATTGTTTAATTTTGTTGTCTATGGAATGCACTGATTACTGTGTAAATGTCACTGGCAGGGAAGGGGTTAACAGCAGGGGGCGATCAAGGGGTTAAATGTGTTTCCTGGGAGGTATTTCTAACTGTGGGGGGAGGGGACTGACTGGAGGAGGAGAGAGATCCCCGTTCTGGCTCTCTTTCCTGCCATCGCAGCCGCCGGACACGCGCATCGGGTCCCCCGCCGTGCAGCGGGCGCACACGCCTGCTATGGCTCTTAAGGGAGCCGAAATACAGGTATGGCGATTCACGGGAACATGCGGACCTGCTGCCGTATAATGACGGTGGCTGGTCAGCAAGTAGTTAAGTAAGGACACAGTTGTTGTTTAACCACTTGCCATCCCAGGACATCCTTGGCTTTATGGGGGTATATCTGAATGATGGGTGTAGCTACAGGCATCATTCAGATAATCGGCTTTTTCAGCCAGCGATTCCCTACACCATAATGCCCCATACACACGGTCGGATATTCCGATGGAAAAAGTCTGATCGGATTATGTTGTTGGAAAATCTGATCATGTGTGGACTCTAACGGAAAAAATTTGAGAGTAGGATCTAAAATTTTCCGACAACAAAATCCGATCGGACTTTTTCCGATCGTGTGTAGACAATTCCGACTCATGCTCAGAAGAAATTTGAAGACGAAAGCTATTGGCCTCTATGTAGTCCCGTCATATGGTTTGTATGTCACCTCGTTCGGAACGATCGGATGTTCCGACAACTTTGTCCGACCATGTGTGTGCAACACAGGTTTCGGACAAAATCCGACGGATTTTGTGGTCAGAATGTCCGACCATGAATGATCATAGTGGCTGGTCAGCCGCTTGATCGTTCTAATGGGCGGCGGGCTGCGATCAGTGAGTCAGAGAACAGATCCACCGGCCCCGGATGTTCCCCATAGAGATTTCCGGCAGACCAGATGGTCGCCCGGAGTCTCTATGATCGTCGGAGGCTGGGCGCGATGTTATGACGTCCTGCCCGGCCTCTGCATTTAAAAAAAACAGCGCTGCCTCGGCTGGGAAACCGTGATCGCTTTATTTATATTTTTTATTTCAGGCTTCCAAGCCTAGAGGTGAGATGTGGGGTCTTATTGACCCCATATCTCACTGTAAAGAGGACCTGTCATGCCATATTCCTATTACAAGGGATGTTTAAATTCCTTGTAATAGGAATAAAAGTGATCAAATGTTTTTTTTTTTTTTGTCCAACAAAAAAAAATGTAAGAATTAACAATAAACATTTTTATTTTTTTTAAAGTTTCCCTGTCCCCCTGAGCTCGCACGCAGAAGCGAACGCATTCGTAAGTCCCGCCCATTAGGGGTGCAACGGATCGTCGCCGATCCGTGATCCGAACGGGCCACCTTGTTCGGATCGGCACACCCCGCGATCCACGGAGCGCTCCGCGGCCTCGGCCTTAGGAAAGGCCGCGGCTTCGGCCTAGCTCCGGAGCGGTGGCGGCCATCTTTGTACACCCGGCGGCCTTAGGAAAGACCGCGGCTTCGGCCTAGCTCCGGAGCGGTGGCCATCTTGGTACACCCGGCCACTGTTTACAATGTGATCGTAAACATACCCTGCATTACCCAGCCAATATCCTGCATTACCCTGCATTTACTCTGCATTTACTCTGCATTACTCTGCATTACCCATGCATATACTCTGCATTACCCAGCCAATACTCTGCGATACTCTGCATTACCCAGCCAATACTCTGCGATACTCTGCATTACCCAGCCAATACTCTGCGATACTCTGCGATACCCAGCCGATACTCTGCGATACCCAGCCGATACTCTGCGATACCCAGCCAATACTCTGCGATACCCAGCCAATACTCTGCGATACCCAGCCAATACTCTGCGATACCCAGCCAATATTACAGTGGGGGAGAGGATGTGGATATTACAGTGGGGGAGATGATGTGGATATTACAGTGGGGGAGATGATGTGGATATTACAGTGGGGGAGATGACGTGGATATTACAGTGGGGACTATATGGTGGCGGAATTTTCACAGGTTTTTGCAAATTCAATTATTATTTGCTGATCCGAAAAATGATCCGATCCGTGACTCCTGATCCGAGGATCGATCCGATCCGTGAGTTTTTTGATCCGTTGCACCCCTACCGCCCACATATGAAAAGGGTGTTCAAACCACACGTGTAAGGTGTCGCCGCGAACGTTAGAGCGAGAGCAATAATTCTAGCTCTGTAAGTCAAAACATGCAACCTGAAAGAAATGTTAAAGCGTCGCATATGGGGATTTTTAAGTACCGAAGTTTGGCGCCATTCCACGAGCGCGTGCAATTTTGAATCGTGACATGTTAGGTATCTATTTACTCGGCATAACATCATCTTTCACATTATGCAAAAAAATTGGGCTAATTTTACTGTTTTTGTTTTTTTTTTTTAAAGCACAAAACTGTTTTTTTTTTTTTCAAAAAAAGCATGTTTGAAAAATTGCTGCAAAAATACAGTGCAAGATAAAAAGTCGCAATGGCCGCCATTGTATTCTCTAGGGTCTTTGTTAAAAAAAAAACATGTATAATGTTTGGGGGTTCTATGTAATTTTATAGCAAAAAAATTATGATTTTTACATTTAGGAGAGAAATGTCAGAATTGGCCTGGTTGGCAAGTGGTTAATAAACAGGTCCATAGCAGCCATAAAAATGACTCCACAGGGGATGTACAGGTGTGAGCGATGAACTCGTAAAGCAGACAAATGTACCATGCTTAAAGAACAAAGTAAATGCATTTTATTTAGGGCCATGTGCCGCTATGGAGGAGAACAAGCAGCTGCTGAGTGATTTAATAGATTTTAATCCCCTTGTAAATGTGTGTATTTTTATTGGCTTATGATAGGAAGAAATCTTCCCTTCACTTTAGAATCTACGGCGTAAGCCTTAAATACACCCAGCAGGTTTACAGCTTGGATAAACTGATGAGCAAATCCTCCAGCCATTATTAAAGTCCTAATAACGTAGAGCATTGACGAACTACCGAACTGTTTCAGGTTTATGGACTTTCAGCTTTTAAAGAGCAGTTTTTTTTGTACCTTTTCAGCTAAGAACGTCATTTTGTATGACCCATTTGTGGGGAGCTTAACGCCAATTTCCCAGCTGCTCCATTGTTGTCCTTTTACATTCTGGAAATATAAATACCGGTAATAATTCATTTAAAATTCAGTAAATACTTCTGAATCATTCAGGGCTCATGCACACAGGGAATTTGAGGTTAACCTCCGAACATCTTTTATTCCGGTAAGGAAAATGCAACTTGAAAAATGTGCCTAAAGCCACGTATTGCCCGGAAGTTTAGGCACATTTAGGTGCATCAAGCATTTAAGTGTTTATGGATTTTATTAGTAGACATGTGCAATTCGTTTCGTTTTTATTCGTTTTCCGTTAAAATTCGTTATATTCGTTCTCGTACGAATGAACGAATGATTCGGTAAAAATGTTAGCGAATAACAAATTATCGAATCGAACGAATATGAAAAACAACGAAAATCCGAAATAACCAAATTAGAAACAACGAAACTACGAAAGAAGAAAAATCCGAAAAACTAAAACAGGAACAACGAAAATCAAAATGAACGAAAAAATTCGTACATTCGTAACTTTTTTTTTTTGTTGAATTGGTAATTTTCCGTGTCCCTTACAATGGCGCTGCTTAACGTGCCTCGAATGGATTGAACGAAAAAATTTGTACATTCGTAACTTTTTTTTTCGATTCGTAATTTTCCGTGTCTCTTACAATGTAATAATAGCATACACATTACATGAAATTATGAATTATGCTCCGATTACGAATCTACGAAAACAATGTTACGAAAGTAAGAATAAATCAATCTTACGAAAGTACGAATGTAACTAAATCTACGAAAATACAAATGCGTCCGAATTTCGAATAAACGAAAATTAAACTAACGGAAAAACAAATCAACGAAAAAATAACTCTTACGAAAATACGAATTGTTACGAATACGAACACCGACGACTTACGAAATTACGAATCGTTACGAATCAACGGAAACGAACAGAAACAAAACGAAACTAAACAAATTTTTCTATTGTGCACATGTCTATTTATTAGACATGTGCACTGTCAAATAATTTGTTTGTTTTCTCGTTTTTCGGGTCATTCGTTATGATCAAAATCTGTTATTTCTAAAAAATTCGGAAATTCTTAAATTCAAACATTCAAAAATGTGAAAAATTTGTGAATTAAAAAATTCGAACATTTGGAAATTTGGAAATCTGAAAATTCTAAAATCCAAAAATAAGAAAGAAAATCTGAAAATAAGAAAGAAAATCTGAAAATTCTAAAGAACGAAATAATAACTAACTAATAATAACTAACTATTAATTTATAGGTATTGGCATTTCCTTTAAAATGTGGCTGTTAGTGAACGTAACGAATACGAATTTATCTGAAGGTCCGAAAGAACGAATGTCGCATCCAAACGAATGGGCAGCAAAAGGAAAATCGCACTCCAGGTGAGAGGCTCCAGGCACAATGAATAGTGTAATGCCCTGTACACACGACCGGTTTTCCCGTCGGAATAAACTCTGAAGGTTTTTCCGACGGAGTTCCACTGAAATTGTCTTGCCCACACACGATCACACCAAAGTCTGACCGTCAAGAACGCGGTGACATACAACGCGTACGACAGGACTAGAAAAAGGAAGTTCAATAGCCAACAGCCAATAGCTGCCATCTCGTACTTGCTTCAGAGCATGCGCCGTTTTTGGTCCGTCGGAACAGCATACAGACGAGCGGTTTTCCCAATAGGAATTAATTCCGTCGGAAATATTTAGAACATGTTCTATTTCTAGGTCCGTCAGAATTTTCAAAAAAATAAGTCAGATGAGGCATATACACAATCGGAATATACGATGAAAAGATTCCATCTGACTTTTTCTGTCGGACATTCCGCTCGTGTGTACGCGGCATAAGACTCCACACATGGGTGCAAGCCCACCGTAGAAGACTGAATGAAGAAAGAAATTGGCTGCACACCGCACACCGATGTGGTTGAAGTCCATTTATTGAATTCCATGCAAACAATAACACACAACACCAACAGGTTGCAGTAGCCGGAACAGAGGTGGACTAGTTTCGCACAGCTACACCGTGCTTACTCATCACCTTGAGGTGTGCTACTGACATTCCTTAAATAGCCCCCCCCCCCACACCCGTGTCCACAGGTGTGGGTGGGTATCAGTAGACACACCACCTGTCCCAATTACATATAGAGCTGCATATTCAGAATCAGATAGGGGGATGGAAAAAGACACACACTATTAAGTCCCGGCGCCTCCCTGCGAAACAGCAGCATATATCTTTAATGCAGGTAGTTTATAATACACTCTGTTTTGCTTCATGTTTGTTTATTAGTTCTTCCATCCCTTCCAGTATCTGTGTTTTTATTTTGTTTGATCATTTATATATCATTTTATAAGAGGCAGACCAGTTAAAGTAGTTGTAAACCCACTTTTTGGACTTCTACCTATAGGTAGGCGTAGAATAAGGCTTACCTATATGTAGTGGAGATATTTTCTAAACCGTTTAGGAGATATATCACTTGTAGTCCGCCGAAAACTCCAACGGCGCATGCGCGGGGAAGAAACGAAAGTAAGTGCCGTTTCTTCTCTAGCCTGTGCCGTTAATCGCGGTTCTGGCAAATCACAGAGCCGGAGTCCGCAGCCCAGAAGGAAGAGGGGCCAGAAGATGGACGCTGTCTACACAGGGGACATCGCTGGATTCTTTTGCAGGTAAGTGGCACATAATGGGCTATTATGCGATGCATACTAGCCCATTATGCTTTTCATTTGCAGGCTTTGCAGCGAGCAAAAGAGAAAGTAAAACCCATCAGAGTTTACTTCCTCTTTAATAAGACAAACTTAATATATTGTCATGAAGTAGGTAAAGGCAAGCAAGAATAAAAGGGTGAAATTAATCATGATGGTAGCAATACATTTATCAACTGGATGTTTGCAAGTAACTAGACCCAGGCTTTACCAAACAGTTTAAACTGTAACAGAGTCACCTAGAGTATCAAGATCAGCCAGAAAAGCAAAGTATAAACCCCCAGATACTGCACTGCATTAGGTCATGGAGTAGCTCTGCTAGGTCCAAGTCTGCCTGCAGGACTTCAGTGTTCGGGGAGATGAAGATTTGCTAAAGTCTATGCACACACTATGAAACAGGGAGGAAAAACATCTTCAAAAACAAGGGAAAGAGAAAAAAAAATTGTTATTTTGCAGACGTGGTTGTGGCCCTTTCGGTGGTGCACTAACTGTGATGCAGAGGGACTTCAAGATACTCTCAGCTCAAGAAACTGAGGATTTGTAGGAAGGTTCTGGCAGGAATTATTATTATTATTATTCACGATTTATATAGCGCCAACAGTTTATGCAGCGATGTACAGTGTAGAGGGGGACAGCACAATTACAGTACAATACAGTAGGGACAGGAGAGCCCTGCTCATAGAGCTTACATTGTAAAGGGAGGGGGTGGTGGTACAAAAGGTAATAGATGCAAGGAATGATTTTATGGGGTTATTAGGTGGGGGTGGGATAGGCTTCCCTGAATAAGTGAGTTTTCAGGGATCTTCTAAAGGTGGACAGGTTAGGGGCTGATCGGATATACCGGGGCAAGGAATTCCAGAGGATGGGAGAGGCTCTGGAGAAGTCCTGAAGATGAGCATGAGAGGAGGTAACAAGGGAGCTAGAGAGCAGGAGGTCCTGGGAGGAGCGGAGGGGACGATTTGGGCAATATCTGCAGATGAGGTTGGTGAGCTGGGGGCGATGCTGTGGATGGCCTTGTATGTTGTGGTTAGCATTTTGAACAAGGCTTAACCGTGATGAAAAGGGCAAGCAACAAGTGTAGGGAGGGGTTAAGTGGATCTGAGCTACTAGAAGAAGAGCTGCAGACAGAGCACAGCCACCCTAGAACAGGAAGGGTGTTACTATCCAAACTACTGAGGGAAAATAAAGGGAAAAAAGCCTAAAAAATAATAATAATAATTAATCCACCACATCTACGGACCAAGTGTATTCACACACTATGAAACAGGGAGTAAAAAATCTCCAAAAATTAGGAAAAGAGAAAAAAATAATAGTTATTTCTGCTGGCGTGGTTGGGGCCCTTTCGGTGGTACACTAACTGTGATGCCGGGGGACTTCAAAATACTCTCAGTTCAAGAAACTGAGGATTTGTAGGAAGGTTCTGGCAGGAATAACTTGAACAAGGCTTAACCGCAATGAAAAGGGCAAGCAACAAGTGTAGGGAGGGGTTAAGTGGATCTGAGCTACTAGAAGAAGATCTGCAGACAGAGCACAGCCACCCTAGAACAGGAAGGGTGTTACTAGCCAAACTGCTGGGGGGAAATAAAGAACAAAAAAAACTTTAAAAAAAAGAAAATTAATTAAGCTACCACATCTACCACAATAAACTTTAACATATTCATTTTTGTGGTTTAGATATGCTTTATATGTTTAATTAGTTATATTGCAGAATTCCAAATCACTATTAGCACAATTTCAAATTGTCTTTAAAAAAAAATAACATTCTCAAAGATGAGTCACAGAAACGATGTTGCTCGACAAATAAAAAATTTGCATTTCTTTGATACAAAACAAGCCACAAAACGTGCCTTTAAGAATGAAACAAAGACCAATAGATTTGTACTGCGTCAACCAGCTTCCCCATGAGGTTGTTTTCCCATCCTGTGGGTTGCTGATACATGTGTGGCTTTTATAATACTCTATTCGTACTGCTTTTTTGACATTTTTTCTTATTGGAATTTTTGCTTTTTACATCCAAAAGTATAGACTTGAAAACAGAAAATCAATGAAGCAACAGTTGATGTCTGACAGCTCAGTCAGAGGTGGCATACAGCTCCTAAGTGTAACATTGCTTCTCGCATTTAGTTTTCTTTGCAAAACTTAAAGTGGATGTAAACCCACCTCTCATCCTTTCTAAACTACTGCCATATTGACTATCTATAAGGATATACATGCCTCCTGCATGTATACTTTCCTGTCAATTGTCTCCCCTCTGTCTGTTATGAGACCCGAAAAACTGCAGATTCTGTGGGTGGGTCTGTTGTCCGGAGCTCGGTGGGTGGAGTTGTGATGTCAGTGGACTCCCTGCCCACCTCTACACTCCCCTTATCAACATGCATTTTCTCCTGTGTATTTATTACACTGAACTTCTGCTATGATCATTAACATCCAGTCAAAACCCAGAAAAATCACCACATGACTTCAGCATGCTCAATCATGCTGAGGTGTGGAGCAGCCAATCCTGGGAGAGCTGGAGAAGAAAGAAGGGGATCTGAAGTACACAGAATCTCTCTCTCAGGCTCCTGCATGAGATATGTAAATCACCTGTGACTCACAGAAAGGAGGAGAAATGGACTCCTATTTGTCTGTCTGTTTTTATCTCACTAAAAAAAAAGATAAGAGGATTGCTCAGAGCTGGATTAACTCTTTGTGGCAAGACTGGGTGCAGATGACATGAAATCCTATACTGTACAATGTGCAAACCGTAAATTAAAATTATTTTTTCTGAGTTTACATCCACTTTAACCACTTTCTTTTTGTCATAGACAGATAGAGATGGGGGTTAGAATGTCTTTAGATTTGTTTCTGCTCTCTATAGCCCGATGAGGGAGGTTTAACCTCAACAAGGCCCCAGAAGATGGCGACTGGCCAGACTAAGTTTATTCTAAGTTGAATCCTGCTGATGGACTGATAATAGATTGAATCAAAGCAATAGGTTGGACCACTGTAATGTTCTGGAACAAGGTGATTAGCAGGATTATGGTTATGGAATGGCTGAACTATAGTAATAGGTTGGTTCATGTTGATGGGCTGGATCATGGTGATGGGTTGGGCTGTGGTTCATAGGCTGGATTGTGGTGAGGGGCAGAGCAGTGGTGATGCGCTAAGCCATGGCGAGGGCCTGGATTATTTATGACATGCTAGACTATAGCGATGTGCTGGAGCTTGATGATTTGCTGGATCATGGTGATGCACTGGATTGTGTCGATAAGTTAGACCATGGTGATGAGCTGGACTATGCTAACAGACTGAACTTTATTGATGGGCTGGATCATGGTGATAAGCTGGACTGTGGTGATGGACTAGACCATGATGATGGCCTGGAGTATAGTGACATACTAGACTATAGTGATGGGCTGGAACATGATAATGGACTGGACCATGGTAATGTGCTGGACTGTGATGATGGTCAGGACCATGATGGTGGCCTGGACTATAGTGATGGTTTGGACCATATTGATGGACTGGAATATGGTGATGGGCTTGACCATGCTGACAGGCTGAACTATAGTAATGGGCTGATTCATTGTGATGCACTGGATCATGGTGACAGGTTGAACTGTGGTGATGGGCTGGACCATGGTGACAGGTTGAACTGTGGTGATGGGCTGGACCATGGTGATGTCCTGGATTATAGTGACCTGCTGGACTATAGTGATGAGCTGGAATATGATGATGGGCTGGACCATGGTGATACGCTGGACTGTCATGATAGGCTGAACTTTAGTGATGGGCTGGTTAATGATGATGGACAGAACAGTGGTTTACATGTGCTGGACTGTGATAATAGGCTGGACCATGATGTTGGAATGGACTATAGTGATGGTTAGGACCATTTTGATGGACTGGACCATGGTTCTGTGCTGGACTGTGATGACAGGCCAGGCCATTATGATGGCCTATACTATAGTTATAGTTTGGACCAGGTTGATGGACTGGAACATGGTGATAGGCTGGACCATGCTGAAAGGCTTAACTATAGTGATGGGCTGATTTATTGTGATGCTATGGATCATGGTGATGGGCTGGACTGTGGTGATGGGTTGGAGCATGGTGATGGTCTGGATTATAGTGCCATGCAGGACTATAGCGATGAGCTTGAATATGACGATGAGCTGGACTGTGGTGATGGGCTGGAGAATGATAATGGCCTGGACGATAGTGATGAGCTGGACCTTGCTGCTGACTGAAACACAGTGGTAGACTAAAACATTGTACTGGATGGACATGGTCTTCAGTTGAACAGGCAATCATATACAGGGGGTAAAAGCACACATATGCATACATACTTTTTTTATAAAAACAACGAAGGGCATAATTGTGAAATGACAGACAAGCCAACAGCAAGTCAAGGGAGCCTTTGACTTTAGTAAATCCTGTTCTTTGACTTGTGCCATGACTTTGACAATGACATTTCCCCAATCCTCATATTAACTTGTTTTGCCACTTCTGTCTACACATAAATAACGCATTTCTTTCCATCCCTGTGTTTATACATATAACACAATTGTTACAGTTTAAGCTCCTGCATCATCTGGACATGACAGCTCAATTTTGACAGGGCTGTGTCTTGCATCAGCGAGTGTTGATTTCACAATTTCTGTAATCCGTCATGGTGTATTTTGGCACCGGTTAAATAAATCTTCTCAGCCAGAACAATGGTGCAGCGGGAAGCGATGCAGAGCCGCCAGTCACAGATTAGACCTTGCTATTGTTGCAATGTGTGTGATGGCATTTTGTGAAATGTACTTACTGACACTTCTTTGTTTTATCATTGCTGAACTTCTCTCTAACCTCAGAAATACTTGGCATATACTGTTCTACACAGGCAAGGGATATATAAAATATAAATATGCATGACTGGAGCAGCATTTACCCAATAATACAGTTGCACTCATAAGTTTACATACCCCTGGCAAAATTGTGCCATTTTTTAAGAAATCAACCAATTTTCTTTAATTTTTAATGTGATTCAAATTAAACTATCACATCACAGTATAGCACAAGCATTAAAGTATACCTATTCTTTGCACCCAGATAATACACAATAAAATATTAGCAAAGTAGCAAAAGCACTTTAAACCAAGCCTTCATTAATTTCTGTAGCTATAAGCACTGTGGAGAAATTCATCTTCAAATAAAAATTTCAATACATTTTACATTAAATGATGAGTATCTCATGAGCTGGTGGCTGCTATGTTTTGCCCTCCCCCTCATAGCTGTGATCCTCCAGCTCTGTGGCGGTTATTATGAGCTGCTTGACTTATCATAGGCACTCATCAGATCCAGTGGCGGCTGCTGTTTTTTTTTTTGGGGGGGGCATAAAACAACCCCTCCGCAATGGAATCCATGCGCCAGAGTCCTGAAAGGGGCCGGACGCATGGATAGGGGAGGCGACGATGGACGGGGGGCGGTGTCCTGCGCCCTTAACCACTTAAGCCATGGACCAATTTGCAGCCAAAGGACCAGGCCCCTTTTTGCGATTCAGCACTGCTTCGCTTAAACTGACAATTGCGCGGTCGTGCGATGTGGCTCCCAAACAAAATTGGCGTCCTTTTTCCCACAAGTAGAACTTACTTTTGGTAGTATTTGATCACCTCTGCGGTTTTTATTTTTTGCGCAATAAAAAAAATAGAGCGACAAAAATATCAAAAAAAAATTTTCCTCAGTTTAGGTCGATACGTATTCTTCTACATATTTTTGGTTTCGAAATTAGCGATTATTGATTGGTTTGCGCAAAAGTTATATCGTTTACAAAATAGGGTATAGTTTTATAGTATTTGTATTAATATATTTTTTTTCTACTAGTAATGGCGGCGATCAGCGATATTTATTGTGACTGCGACATTATGGCGGACACATCGGACATTTTTTACACATTTTTGGGACCATTGCACTGATTCCTGTGTAAATGACACTGGCAGTGAAGGGGTTAACCACTAGGGGGCGGGGAGGGGTTAAGTATGTCGTGTGTGTTTTTTTACTGTAGGGGGTGTGGCTTGGCGTGTGACATCACTGATCGTCTTTCCCTATGACAGGGAACAGACGATCAGTGACAGCCTCACTAGGAAGCACAGGGAGAGGTTTGTTTACACATACTTCTCCCCGTTCTTCAGCTCTGTGACCCGATCGCAGGACACCAGCGGCAATCGGGTCCGCGGGTCCCACGGCCACGGAACTCAGGACCGGGTCACGAGCACGCCGCTGGCGGCGCGTGCTACCCACGGATGGGGTCTTAAAGGGCAACGTACCTGTACGTTGATGTGCCCAGCCGTGCTATTCTGCCGACGTAAATGTGCAGGAGGCGGTCCTTAAGTGGTTAATGGACGGGCCGCCCCTGATCAGAACTGCACATTGGCGTCACCAGGGTGGGGCCTGAGGGGACCATGACCCCCCCAATTTTATTGTGTGCCCCCCATGTTCCCCCCCAAGTTAAGTACTGTCTGAATGTCAGTTATTGTAATAACAGCTACCGAATAATGGCCCCTGGCCGGCGCCGCGGCTGTCCGAGTGCAGACAGTCCGCCCGCTTGTATGACTCACTAGTATGACTGTCAGTCTCTGAGCCAGTAAGCCGGGCTAGCTACTAGCCCAGGTGACGTTACACGACAGCCGCCGCTGTTGTTTATGGGAGTCGTAGTGTAGTCCGCAGCGAGGAGAGCAGCGCAGCCCGTCTGAGCCTGCGTGCTACAACAACTCCCATTGCCGCGGTCGGATATTGCCTGGCCTGCCTGGACACCACGTCACGTGGCTGGTCTGGGCACGCCTGGTGGCTGCAGTAAAGAGTACTGTGGAGTGGAGTGGAGACCCAGGAGCAACATCACTGACCGTGACTGACCCCCACGACTGGAAGAAGCAGCAGTGCAAGGAGGAAGGAGAAGGTGGAAGAGAGAGGACCCGTCCTGTCCTGCTGACAGTGCTGAGCTCTGAGTCTGCCAAGCAAGGTGAGAGACCCCGAAACCCCCCCACAGGATCGACCCCCCCCCATTCACCTGACCTCATCTACCTTGCCCATCATGGCCTGTGATTCTTGCTGGGAGTGATAGCTGCCCATTGCCTCCTGTGATTCCTGCTGGGAGTGAAGGCTGCCCATGGCCTCCTGTGATTCCTGCTGGGAGCTGCCCATGGCCTCCTGTGATTCCTGCTGGGAGTGGGAGCTGCCCATGGCCTCCTGTGATTCCTGCTGGGAGTGGGAGCTGCCCATGGCCTCCTGTGATTCCTGCTGGGAGTGGGAGCTGCCCATGGCCTCCTGTGATTCCTGTTGGGAGTGGGAGCTGCCCATGGCCTCCTGTGATTTGTGAGTGGGAGCTGCCCATGGCCTGTGATTCCTGCTGGGAGCTTCCCATGGCCTACAGGCCAGCAGGACCTCCGACCCACATGTCATGGTCGGCTCCCAGCAGGACCCACAGGTCAGCAGCCAGCTCCCAGCAGGACCCACAGGTCAATGGCCAGCAGGACCCACAGGTTGACTCTCAAGTGTATTGTATATTGCACAAATAAAACAAAGGTGAATTTGTAACAAGACCTTTGGAGTGCATTCTATTCTTGATTTTTATTTTATTTTTTATAAAAATGTGTATATATATATATATATATATATATATATATATATATATATATATATATATATAAAAAATGTGTGTATATATATATATATATACCGTATATACTCGAGTATAAGCCGAGTTTTTCAGCACATTTTATTGGCTTATACTCAAGTCAAGCACTTTTCTGCAGCAGAAAATTACATTTTCCGATCCAACTTTGGGGCCCCGTATCTCTGGGCCTCTTTGTGCTAGGAACCCCAAATCTGGTGTGCAAACCCAGTGGAACTAGCACTACAACATATCCAATGATGGGATTCCTAGCACTAAGTGGCCCCCGAGATACGAGGCCCTAAAATCAGTTTGGAAAATGTCATTCTCTGCTGCAGAAAAGTTCTTGACATTTTCCGAACCGACTTTGGGGCCACGTATCTTGGGGCCACTTGGTAATAGGAACCCCTTTATGTTGTAGTGCTAGTTTGACTGAGTTTTCATAACAAATTTGGGGTTCCTAGCACCAAGTGGCCCCAAGTGACGAGGCCCCTAAATTCGGTCAACTGTGCCCATCTGCAGCAATGTAATTTCAGGACCCTTTGGGTCCAGAGACCCCAAATTTTGTCTGCAGCTAGGGGCATCTAGGAACCCTTAACTACCAAGTTTGCAAATGGGCACAGTGAGGCTGCAAATGGGCACAGTGAGGCTGCAAATGGGCATTGTTGACCCTCTTTTCCACTTACAGAAGCTGCGCATTTCTCACCCTAGGCTTATACTCGAGTCAATCAGTTTTTCAATTTTTTTGTGGTAAAATTAGGTGCCTCGGCTTATATTCAGGTCGGCCTATACTCGAGTATATACAGTATGTAAATAAAAATTGCGTTTTATGGTTGGCCCCCCTACTTTTGTCCTTGTCCCCCCATGTGCCCACCCCCCCTAAATATGAAAGCTAGAGACGCCACTGGAACTGCAGCCTATGCAGTGTTAATTTTGATGTCAAATTTCAATTTAGTTTTAGTCATAGTCTTTTGACAAAAATGCCATTTTAGTCGTATATGAGTCGAAAAAACTCTGCAGTACATTTTAGTCGAATTTTTGTTGACTAAAATCAAATGGGTTTAGTTAAATTGTAATGCATTATTTAAGGATTTCTCTAGAATTTCCAAACTCATACTCCCGAAGTAAAAAAAAAATCGAATAATGTTATTATTTATGGTATTAAGGTTTGAACAAACAACACAGACACAGATTTAGCCGTTTTATAATGTCTTTATAAGTAAAATTTCCCTCCCTTACATTTCCATTCTGTTTCCATTCATTGATGAAAATTGGAAATAGATTTTTGTCCTAGTTTTCGTCAATTGCCGAGTAATTTTCGTTTCTTTTTCATCACTGGAAAAATACCACTGACGAAAATTATGATGAAAATATTTTCGTTGACGAAATGAACACGGCCCCTATGTGTTCAGGGTTTAAGTGTGGATAAGTTAAAGGGGAAGTACAGCCAAAGATTGTTTGGCTTTAATTCTCCTGTGGATCATGGGAGCGCAGTTCGTTTTGTACTCCTGTGACCCGTTTTCAGCAGACAGCGGGCTAAAGTCCGCTGTCTGTTGAAATCACAGAGCTGGTCCAGGTTTAGGCAAGATTGCGACACTAGATTTAGGATCGTCCCACATGCCTGGGCCAACACCCAGCTCTGCCTCTCAGTGAGCTACTCAGCCAGTTGCTCCCGCCCTCTCCACAGCCCAGCGCTCCAGTGAGCACGGAGGGGGCAGAGCAGAGAGCCGCTGACTGACAGATCTCTGTTCTGGAAGCTGTGAGAACCGAGCGATCTATTAGAGCCGGTGGGGGACAGATCCACCTGGGTGAGTATAAATCTGCAAGATCCCTATACTTCTCTTTTAAGTGTTATGGGATCCTCTGATGTATTCTCCTCCTTGGGGGACGTAACGCGTAAGATGGGGCTACCCTTGTGACATCATCACGCTCAAGCAGAGCCGCTGTATGTGGATAGATACCAGTTGCAATAAGAACCAAGAGGCATATTAAGGTTTGAACATACCACATAGACACAGGTTTAGCTGTTATATAACGTCTTTAGAAGTGAAATGTCCCTCCCTCACATTTTCGTTCTGTTTTCATTCATTGATGAAAATTGGAATCGATTTTCGTCATAGCTTTCATCAACTGACGAAAATTCGAAGTAATGGAAAAATGCCACTAATGAAAATTATGATGAACATATTTTCATTGATGGAATTAACACTGAGCATTTTCCCCTTTTTTTAACTAAAATTGAGCTTTAAGGCCTCATTCACATGAGAGTACTGCAGTATACACCCATGGGAGGGCTGTGTTTACCCACACAGGAATGCACAGGTCCCATTCATGTCAATTGAGATGCACTGGCTGCATGGACTAGTTGATAGCTGTGGGTGCAGGTGCACGGCCCTGAACACAGACAGTGGGCATTCGGGGCCATGCATCTGCACCCACATGGATGACCAATTGGGAAAAGAAGCTGTGTTCATGAAGTCGCTGCTTCCCAAATGACATGAATGGTACTGCCTGCAAGGAGATGCACGGAACAGGGCATCCCCACGTAGGTAAACACGGCCATCGCACGAGTAGTATGCTCCTGTTAATACAAAGCAGGTGTTTCTAAGTACGAGTTGCTAGAAAATGGGGATGAGATTCTGGCGAAGGTGGAACATGGGTTCAAGGTGAGCCCAGCCTGGTTATGGAAGCACCAAGCTAATGCTGCTATTCGCCTGTCCAAATTCCTGGCTACTGTAATGTAAACACAGTGCCAGGGATCCTGGGTGACACCATTGACCAAATATGGTCATGACCATGTTTAGTCAATTACAGGTATGTCCTCTGGGGTCTCCGGTACTATGTTTACATTACTACAGTGCCAGAGATCTGTCACAGGTCATCGTGATTGATGAGGATTACATCACTGGACATTGTGAATGTCATGGAATTAATTGCTGTACAAAGTGGTTGACACTGGATTACATCAGGAGACTTTTTTCACCTTTTTATGTGTAGCACCCTGGGGTTTAGTCAGAGAGTTCCTCACAAATTTACTTGCCAGGAGTAGTTATCTTGGTCGATTGATAGAGATCTATTGATTTCTCCCTAAGTTTGGCCTTGTTGCACTTTTCTCTTCTACCACTAGGTGGCCGGGTACTTGGTGGTACTAGATAAGTGAAGGGCAACCCAAGGTCAGGTTATGGGTATATTGGGTATCTCGGCCAATGGGCAGGGGTTTTAGTGAATCCCTTGGCCTGCTGGTAGAACCTATATATTCGGGTGGAGTCGGGTAATCTGGGTTCTGTGCCACCTGGACGTCTGTCTGGGTGGAAGTGTGTCGTACACCCTGGGCTGATAGACCAGAGATTGGGCCTATCCCGGGGGCATCTGGCTGCCAGGCTGTGCGAGAGCATATCCAGAAGTAAGAGGGCAGCGCAGGGTTGGGATTGTGGCTTGCAATTCAACCAAAAGTGACAGTTCTGCCGGCCCGGAGAACCTGTCAGTGGTCAGAGGTAGAAGGGAAGCTGTCGCCACAAAGGGACCAACTACCTTTACCAGGGACCACAGTGAGTAACTGAAGAAAGTACCGGAACCATATTCTCCCCAAATACCCACGGAGGAGACACTTGCAGAGCAGCCTTGTGAGTCAAGCCAAGGACCTCGCTGGTCAACAGGGGTGAAGCTTGAGAAGTATCTGGAGTGTCAAGCTAGGGACCCAGCAGAGAAGTGTGGGTGACGCTTGAGGGGATACCACTGAAAACCTTGGAGCAGCTCAAAAGGTAAAAAATTACCCCCACTAACCGCGTCATCCAGTGATGTAATCCACATCACCAGAATATCAAGGGAAGTTATCCGCATGAATCACAATGATCCAACACTCAAAGATGTTTACCAGCCGCACTTTCCTCACAAAATGACAGATGCCATGGTCAATGATGTCACCGGTATCCCTAGAGCTGTTTTTACATTACCGCAGTGCAAGGGATCCCAGTACAGATCTCTTCTCCGGAAAAAGAAAAAAAATCTCCTCCAGTACAGACCCCTTCCCCCAAATCACCCCCAGGACAGATATCTACCACCCAGATACATTCCCAAAATTGCCCCCACCACAGACAACCCACCCAAATTACCATTACTTCAGATCTCCACCCTCCCACCTCATATACACTCGCAGTCCCAATGAGGCTCATTAGAGCCAAGGAGGAGCTTAGGGGAGCCAACGGGTGGTTGCTCCCAAGCCGCTGCTCTATGCATCCATAAGACACATAGAGGCATGGCTCGCACCCCCCCCCCCCCGCTCTCTCTTCCTCTCTCTCAACCCCACCGCTCTCTTCTCATTGGCTTACTGGCTGTGATTGACAACAGTGGCCGGTTCCAGCTGGAGTCTCAGCCAATGGTCGCAGGACAGACGGGGCCATCGTGATCATCGATGGATTGGAGGGACACTGCACACTGTTTTTTTTACCTGCATAGAATGCATGACCGTAAAAAACATTCAGCCTTTAGAACTACTTAAATAATGTCCAAGGAGATATCCCTTACACCGCCACCCCCCCCCCCCCCCCCCCCCATCCAACAACATAACAATGCTAAAATGTCTTTGGTCCTGCCGATTTTGAATTGAGAGAGAGAGAAAAGGGGGGGGGGGGGGGGGGGTTGAGAGAGAGGAAGAAAGAGACCCAATAAAAAAAAAGAGAAGATAAGAGAGAGGAGATAAGAGAGAAAGCAGAGAAATAGAGGAAGTGAATAAGAAAGATAGAAAGGAGATGAGAGAGATAAGATAAGAGAGAGAGAGAGATCCTGTCAATAAAGTTTATTTAAATTGAATTGAGAGAGATGGAAGATCGTGAACAGTGTTGGTCATCTTACTTTAAAAAAGTAATTAGTTAAGTTACAAATTACTTCTCCCAAAAAGTATTTGCGTTAGTAACTCAGTTACTACATTGGAAAAGTAATTAGTTACGCAGCAAAGTAACTGACTTTTTTTTAAAATATTCTATACGTGTAACTAAGGGGCGGATCTAGTATTACTGTAACCAAGGGGCGCATTTATTATTATTGTTATATATCGTGTAACCAAGGGGCTGCTCTATTATTACTCTAACCAAGGGGCAGATCTGTTATAGCGTGTAAGCAAGGGGCGGGTCTATTATTATTATATCGTGTAAGGGGCGGATGGCTACAGAAGAGGGTGAATGTTAAATTAATGGGCAGAGCTCGATATATAACAATAATAATAAATGCGCCCCTTGGTTACAGTAATACTAGACCCGCCCCTTACTTACAAAATAGACGCCCCTTGCAGAGTAGCACGAGCATCAGGAGCGTGCGGCATCGCCTCGTACAATTACATGTTAACTGCACCTGCGCGGTGTAGAGTTCACTTAGAGCTGTTTAGGTTCGTCAATTTTCGGAAGCTCCGTAGTCCTTCGTACTGCGCAAGCGCTGCGCCTGCGCAGTACAGGGGGTCCTTATCCGGCGGGGGAACTTTTTCGGCAGGACACAGGAATTACATTACTGCCATCTAGTGGCGGTAGATGTAATTGGGGTAACTAAGCCAAAGTAATGGGAACTGAGTTACCATGAGGGGAAAAGTAATCAGTTAGATTACTCTTTACCCTCTAAAGTAACTGCGTTAGGTAACTCAGTTTATTTTAACTCAGTTACTTACATCACTGATCGTGAATGCTGGATGTTATATTCTCGTATACACACAATATTACCAAAAGTATTGGGACACCCCTTCCTTTACATGCACATGAACTTTAATGGCATCCCAGTCTTAGTCCGTAGGGTTCAATATTGAGCTGGCCCACCGTTTTCAGCTATAACAGCTTCAACTCTTCTGGAAAGGCTGTCCACTAGGTTTAGGAGTGTGTCTATGGGAATGTGTGACCATTCTTCCAGAAGCGTATTTGTGAGGTTAGACACCGATGTTGGACAACAAGGCTTGGCTCGCAGTCTCTGCAGAATTCATCCCAGAGGTGTTCTATTGGGTTGAGGTCAGGACTCTGTGCAGGCCAGTCAAGTTCCTCCACACCAAACTTGCTCATCCATGTCTTGTATGAACCTTGCTTTGCGCACTGGTCCAAATTTGGTAGAGGTGGGACTATGGCGTAGGGTTGTTTTTCAGGGGTTGGGCTTGGCCCCTTAGTTCCAGTGAAGGGAACTCTTAAAGGAAAAGTCCAGCCTGAGCTTTTTAGGCTGGGCTTCTCCTAAGGGTCACAGGAGTGCAATTTGTTTTGCACTCCTGTGACCCGTTTTCAGCGGAGAGTGGTCTGAAATCCGCTCTCTGCTGACGTCACTGGAATCAGTCGAGACAGCGCGTCATCCCGACTTCCCAAGTCTGGATCCGCCAGCTGCCTTGATTTATGGCAGTCTCAGCATCTCAGTGAGCCGCTGAGATGGCCTTTCCCTGCCCCACCACAGCTCATCGCTCCAATGAGCGTGGAGGAGAAGCAGACCAGGAGCGGTGCTGACTGACAGTCAGCATCGCTCTGCTCGGGGAGGAGTGAGAACCGAGCCATTGGTGGTGTTCGGTGGCTCGGTTCTCAGTGCAGAGAAGCCAGGGGACAGCTGCAGCATCGGTCTGATGCTCCATCCACCGAGGTAAGTATGATTAGCGAAAAATTTAAAATAAACCCATACTTCGCTTTTAAGCAAGTATAAAGGGATTTCCAAGCTCAAACTTACCAACCAGCCAGCGACCAACCAAATTGACCAGTCTAACAATATGCATTAGGAACAGGGATTTAGATGCACACATTTACAAATACATGCGTAAGCTACAGGCCCCGCCAAGGCACCATTTTTCCTGCAGTCCCTAACTACTGAAAGTCTCCATCTTGGAAGCACATGCATTTATAAACAGGGTGCCTTGGCGGGGCCTGCAGCTTACACATGTATTTGCTGGCTGGTTGATAAGTTTGAGCTTGGAAATCCCTTTATATTTGTTTGACATAATTTGCCATTCCAGAGCTCCTTGCTACAAAAAACAGTCATAGGTGGGGGCAGTGGCCACTTTTTTGTACCTGAATATGTTGGTCAGGCAACGCCCTGATGCCCTTGCTGCCATAGTGCTCTTTGCTGGGTGTTCAGTGTGACCTTGTACCTTTAACCGCTTCCCGACCAGCGCACGCTGATGTACGTCGGCAGAATGGCACTATTGGGCAAAGGGTTGTACAGGTACGTCACGTTTAAGAAGCTGTGCTGCGGGCACGCCGCATTCTCCGTGACCACGGGTCCCGCGGGTCTCGATGTCCGCCGGGGGCCCGCGATCGTGTCACGAAGAGGTAGAACGGGGAGATGCTTTTGTAACCAAAGCATTTCCCCGTTCTGCCTAGTGACAGGACAGAGATCACTGTGAGCATGGAGAGCAGTGATCGCTGTCATGTGTGTTGAAGCCCCTCCCCCCCACAGTTAGAATCACTCCCTAGGACACACTTAACCCCTTGATCGCCCCCTAGTGGTTAACCCCTTCCCTGCCAGTGTCATTTACACGGTAATCAATGCATTTTTATAGAACCGATCGCTGTATAAATTACAATGGTCACAAAATAGTGTCAAAAATGTCTGATGTGTCCGCCATAATGTCGCAGTCCCGATAAAAATCGCAGATCGCCACCATTACTAATTAAAAAATAATTAATAATAAAAATGACATAAAACTATCCCCTATTTTGTAGACGCTATACATTTTGCGCAAACCAATCAATAATCGCTTATTGCAATTTTTTTTTTTTTAACCAAGCGCAAACCAATCAATAATCGCTTATTGCATTTTTTTTTTTTTTTTTACCAAAAATATGTAGAAGAATATGTATCGGCCTAAACTGAGGAAAAAAAATAGTTTTTTTATATATTTTTGGGGGATAATTAAAATAAAAAATTGCTTTTTTTTCAAAATTGTCGCTTTTTTGTAGACGCTATAAATTTTGCAAAAAAAAATATACATTTTTTTTTTTTTTACCAAATATGTAGAAGAATATGTATCGGTCTAAACTGAGGAAAAAAAATATTTTATATATTTTTGGGGGATATTTATTATAGCAAAAAGTAAAAAAATATAGTTTTTTTTCAAAATTGGCACTTTTTTTGTTTAAAAAAAAACAAAAAAAACGCAGAGGTGATCAAATACCAACAAAAGAAAGCTCTATTTGTGGGAAAAAAAGGACGTCAATTTTGTTTGGGCACAATGTCGCATCGACTGCGCAATTGTCAGTTAAATCGACGCAGCGCCGAATCGCAAAAAGTGCTCTGGTCAGGAAGAGGGCAAATCCTTCCGGGGCTGAAGTGGTTAAGGAGGGGTGGCTCCTTCCAGGCTCACCTACCTATCCATTATAAATGCATGTGCTTCCAAGATGGAGACTTTCAGTAGTTAGGGACTGCAGGAAACAGGGTGCCTTGGCTGGGCCTGCAGCTTACACATGTATTTGCAAATGTGTGCAACTAAATCCCTGTTCTTAACGCATATTGTTAGACAGTTCAGTTCAGTTGGTCGCTGGCTGGTTGGTAAGTTTGAGCTTGGAAATCCCTTTATATCTATTTGACATACCTTGCCATTCCAGTACTCCTCGCTACAAAGACCAGTCATAGGTGGGGGCAGTGGCCACTTTTTTGTTCTTCTCTTTTAAGGCGTCAGCGTACCACGCAGGGCTCAAGTCCTGCGGGAACGCATGGGAACGGAGTTCCTGTACTTTTTCCACAACAGGAACTCAGTTCCCGTTAGCAGCCGTGTCCTGCAAGACTTTGAAGTATGCAAGCTGTGTGTCAGGTGCTACACCAGCAGCTGCCAACACAGCTCACAATAGTAAGTGCCGCACACCAGGGGTGGACTGACCTTTCAGGCATTGCCAGTAGGGGGCCCCAAGACAGCTTCCTCTTCGATCTACCTGTCAATCCCAGCTAGCTGACAGGTAGATCAGGTCCCTGCTGCTAAGAGATTGTGTTTACTCAGACCTCTCGTGATGCGCTCCTCCCCACCAGCCCCTCCTGATTTTCTGTCTCCTCATCCTCCCCCCCCCATACTTGCTCTGTGTGTCCCGCTGAATCCCCCCTCCTCTATCTTCAGTGCCATATGATGAGAGAACCCAGAGGAGGAGCACAGCTATTCTGCTCACAGGACATGCAGGGAGAGAGGTGAGCTGAGGGAGGAACATCAGCTTGGGGTGGTAATCTGAGCACAATACCTGGCAAACTTTAATGCCAGGAGGGAAGTTTATGTGGAAATATGTGAAGGGTTGGAATAGCAGTGAGTGTGTGTTGGAGCCCTGCAGAGTTTGCAGCCCCCCCAAGCTAACATACATCTCCTAAGCAGGAACACATCACTATCTCCCCAAGCATTCTGTCCAGATAATGTGCAGTTCATTTATGACCTTTCCATTTAACCCTGTGTTATCCAAACTCTGTTCAATGAAAAGTGTAAACTCACCACATAAACACTCTATATACAAAATAAAATCCCCAATAAAGATCAGAACATGATGTTCACATTTGCATGGAAGCCCAATTGAATGAATGCTGATTATTCAGAGAATTACCGTATTTATGTTTATTGAGGATCGTTTTATTTTTTTTATGTACTAACAGTTAAGCCTCATACACACAATACAAAAATTGGATGAAAAATACAATGTTTGAAGCGTTCGTGCATATGAGCGTATCATTTTTTTTTTGTGGGGGAGTGGATCTCGGGTGGGAGTTCCCACACTTTTTTCCCCAGGACTCGACCCCGGTACCAAGACATTTTGGACAATTTCATGCTCCCAACTTTGTGGGAACAGTTTGGGGATGGCCCCTTCCTGTTCCAACATGACTGCGCACCAGTGCACAAAGCAAGGCTCCTATGGGAGAGATTTTTTTTTGTACAGTGCCTGACCCCACTGGAGACCATCACTCAACCAATATACCAGAGCAAGATGACTCTTTGCTTCTGAGTAACGGTCTAAGGCGTATCATTGTTTGCCCTCTGGTGAGTGTTTAGGTTGGTGGAGGTGCACGGTTGTGACAAAACTTTCCCAAACACATTGGGTGATGTTTATTTGATGTTTGGATTTATCCTGGTATACACAGACACTTTTTTTAAGTCAAGTCACGGATTTATGTTTTGGGACTTCATTCATATTATAAGACTTTTGTTTACTAATCACAGTAAAGCGCTGCACACCCCTTGGTGTTTTACTATTTTTTGAAGGTTGTATGTTCACCTTTTGTGTGTCAGCTGCTAAATAATTATACACTACAGCACTCACTTTTTTTTTCCTGTTCCAACAGGCGGCACAGTGGTGTAGTGGTTAGCACTCTCACCTAGCAGTAAGAAGGGTCACTGGTTCGAATCCCAACCACGACACTTCCTGGAGTTTGCATGTTCTCCCTGTGCCTGTGTGGGTTTCCTCCGGGTACTCCCGTTTCCTCCCACAATCCAAAGACATGCAGGTAGGTTAATTGGCTTCTGTCCAAAAATTGGCCCTAGTATATGAATGGGGACCTTGGATTGTGGGCACCTTGAGGGTAGGGACTGATGTGAGTGTGCAATGTACAGGGATGGGGACAATTGTAGACACTCGCTCAGGTTGAATTGGATGGACTGATGTCTTTTTTCAACCTTACTAACTATGAAACTATGAAACAGGGCAGCACTGTGGTGTAGTGGTTAGACACTTTCATCTAGCCGCAATAGGGTCGCTGGTTCAAATCCCGACCACGACACCATCTGCCTGGAGTTTGCATGTTCTCCCTGTGCCTGTGTGTGTTTCCTACAGGTACTCCGGTTTCCTTCCGCACTCCAAAGACATGCTGGTAGGTTAATTGGCTTCTGTCTAAATTGGCCCTAGTTTAAGAATGTGTGTTAGGGACCTTAGATTGGTAGCTCCTTGAGGGTAGGGACTAATGTGAATGTACAATATATATGTAAAGCGCTGTGTACATTGACAAAAATAGAAAATAAAAGATTGACAATAATAGAGAAGAAAAGAATAAATAGAATAAAACCAAATAAAACAGAATAGTATAGAAAATAAAGGAATGGAATAGAAAAGAAAGGAATCAAATAGAATTGAAAAAAATTGGCCAAATATGTGTATGTGTTTGTAAGTGCGTCAGGACCCCATTGGGGTAAAGGACCGCGCTATACCACAGATGGACACTGGCAGCAAAAAGCACCCTGACACAATTCAGTTCCCCTAGGTAGCGCTATACAAGTCACTCATTCATTCAACATGACTGCACACCAGTGCACAAAGCAAGGTCCATAAAGACATGGATGAGCGAGTTTGGGGTGGAGGAACTTGACTGGCCTGCACACACAGAGTCCTGACATCAACCCGATAGAACACCTTTGGAATGAATTAGAGTGGAGACTGCGAGCCAGGCCTTCTTGTCCAACATCAATGCCTAACCTCACAAATGCTCTTCTGGAAGAATGGTCAAACATTCCCATAGACACACTCCTAAACCTTGTGGACGGCCTTCCCAGAAGAGTTGAAGCTGTTATAGCTGCAAAGGGTGGGCCAACTCAAAATTGAACCCTACGGACTAATGCCCGTACACACGGTCGGAAAATCCAACCACAAAATCCATTGGATTTTGTCTGACACTGGTGTTGCATACACACGGTCGGACAAAGTTGTCGGAAAATCCGATCATTCTGAATGTGGTGACGTTTGTTGCTTACGACGGGACTACGTAGAGGCTAGTAGCCAATAGCTTTGGTCTTGTAATGTGATCTGAGCATGCGTGGCACTTTGTCCGTCGGAATTCGCTACACACGATCGGAAAAAGTCCGATAGGACTTTGTTGTCGGAAAATTTGAGAGCAGGAGATAAAACTTTGTCCGACGGAAAAAGTCCGATGGGGCCTACACACGGTCGGAATTTCCGACAACATTGTCCGATAGGACATTTTCCGTCGGAAAATCCGACCGTGTGTACGGGGCATAAGACTGGGATACCATTAAAGTTCATGTGCGTGTAAAGGCAGGCATCCTAAAATACTTTAGACAATATAGTCTATATATATATATATTTCTTCACAAGGCTGTAACACACAATTCACGAATTTCATGTGCTAAGACACATTATGATTCCTCCATCCCTCTATACATTTACACCACTGACAAATGATTCCCGTATTTGAGTGTTTCATCACGCCATCACCCCCAGAGGCTTTAACTACAATTCTTTCCTGCATTTTAATGCATTTGTTAACGTAAAGTTATGGAACTTGCCAGATCCCCAGATACGGAGGGAAGATGTAAAAAGCAAAGACAGGAATATATTAATGCTACAGAATTTAATAAAGGTCAGGTCTGTGTTTTCTAACTACGGCTAAATGTGCAGCGTTTGGTATTCCGGGCAGAGCGCTGACATTTGTCACTCATTCATTACCTCTGTCTATGTGGAGCTTTTTTATTTTACATACATCCTCACATCATAAAAATTCACTAAGACTTTATATATATATATATATTATATATATATATATATATATATATATATATATATATATATATATATATATATATATATATATATATATATATGCGTATAACACTCACTTTTTCACCATAAAAATTGTCTGCAAATAGCGCGTGCATGTTATATGCAAATACTTCAATTTTAGCTGCCTCGGAGGGGACAGGGAGGGGGCGGGACGAGCGCTGTCAGATTACATACAGTGAGAATCTCCTGTTTACTTGGTGACCTCTGTAATAGGAACCACTATTCTGTCTATCATAGGAGATTCTCACTGTATGTAATCTGTCAGCGCTCGTCCCGCCCCCCTCCCTGTCCCCTCCAGGCTGCAGATGGGCATCGATCAGGCTGCATTGATGGCAACGGTGAGGCTGCCGCATTGATGGAAACGGTGAGGCTGCTGCATTGATGGCAATGGTGAGGCTGCAGATGGGCACTGACCCTTATTTAGCTTCAAAGTTCCTTATTTCAAATTTAAGTATTTTTTCAAAATACATGTGTGGGTTATACACCTATGCGTGTTATACACGATAAATATGGTATATATATATACACATACAGTATGTGTATGTGTGAAGCTTTTCCTATTTTTGCAGAACTTTTTAATTCAAAGATGAATGCCAGGCCATCATATAAAAACATTTTTCAGAGAACAAAAAAGAATGAAAAAAAGGTGAAGGCAAGTACCGTATATACTCGAGCATAAGCCGACCCGAATATAAGCCGAGGCACCTAATTTTACCACAAAAAACTGGGGAAACTTATTGACTTGAGTATAAGCCTAGGGTGAGAAATGCGCAGCTACTGTAAGTGGAAAAGAGGGTCAACAATGCCCATTTGCAGCCTCACTGTGCCCATTTGCAGCCATAGGTCCCCCAAACTTCAAACTCGGTAGTTAAGGGTTCCTAGATGCCCCCTAGCTGCAGCCACAATTTTGGGTCTCTGAACCCAAAGGGTCCCGAAATGACATTGCTGCAGATGGACACAGTTGACCGAATTTGGGGCCCCCTATCTCAGGGCCACTTGGTGCTAGGAATCCAAAATTTGGTTTGCAAACCAGTGGAACTAACACTACAACATATAGATGGGGTTCCTAGCACCAAGTGGTCCCAAGGTACAGGGCCCCAAATTTAGTTTGGAAAATTTCATTCTCTGCTGCAGAAAAGTGTATAAGCCGAGGAGCAGAGGCGTATCTAGGGAAAATGGCACCTATGGCAAGCACTGAAACTGCGCCCCTGTCAAAACATTTGAAACCCATCTTTCAGATAACCTTAAAGCGGACCTCCACCCATCGGAACCCCCACAATTGGCACCTTTCAGGGGGGTGCAGATACCTGTATAATCCAGGTATTTTTGTTTTAGGTGCAATCCCTCTTTAAAAAAAAAAACACCTAACAAAACGAGAAGGCAAAATTTCAAAATATAAAATTGTAGTACATTAGTGATGGTGACACCCCCTATTGTAAGTGGAGTTATTTTATTTCTTGAGTGGGTGTTATGATCACTTATATATTGCAACTTGTTATCAAAAATCTTTTAAGGGGGTGTCAATGTCACTAATATGCTGCAATTTTATATTTTGATATTGTTATTTGTTTGAAAGATATCAAGTTGTATATTTGGTTTACAGGACACCACATATACAGTATATGGTACTCAGAGGGAGGGCTCCACCATCACTTAGGCTGCTTTCACACTGGGGCGGTGCGGGGCGGCGACGGTAAAGCAGCGCTATATTTAGCGCTGCTTTACCATCGTTTTACCCGCGGTATGCGGCCGCTAGCGGGGTGGTTTTAACCCCCGCTAGCGGCCGAAAAAGGGTTAAAAACCTCTGCAAAGCGCCGCTGTAGCGGCGCTTTGCGGGCGGTATCCCCGCGGTCTCCCATTGATTTCAATGGGTAGGAGCGGTATAGGAGCGGTGAACACGCCGCTCCTTCACCGCTCCAAAGATGCTGCTAGCAGGACTTTTTTTACCGTCCTGCTAGCGCACCGCTCCAGTGTGAAAGCCCTCTGAAGGAACAGCAACAACTGTTTCGGGTCGGTTTGCCGGCGCTATTTTTAGCGCAATAGCGCCTGCAAACCGCCCCAGTGTGAAAGCAGCCTTAAAAGTGGAAGAAAACTTCCTTTACTACCTTTTACATATAGGTAAGTCTATAATAAGGCTTACCTATGGGTCCAGTAAATATCTCCAAACATGTACAGTTTAGAAGATATTTACATTACATGGAGCCAGTGACATCACTGGCGCATGCGTTCTGAAGGAACGGCCACCGATGCTGTTCCTTTAGAACCCTGTGCCATAAACGGTAGCTCCCACGCGCATGCACGGGAGTGACTTCATCATGACCCAGGCCAGTCACAGAGCCCAATAACCCGGATGCAAGATGAGTAAAAATGAGAGTGCCTTCTGCGCTGACTTCTGGGTGTGGGAGGGCTTTGTTTTAAGGTAAGTTTAACATAATGTGCTAGTATGCGATCCATACTAGCAGATTATACCTTTACCTTGCATGGTAAAAAAAAAAAAAAAAGTCCAGCAGTATACAATGCTTTAAATTATGCAATTACATTTAAAATGAAACACTAAGGTGAAGAAGAAAGCACAGCATTGTATTTTATTATAATATTTACAGTGTTTTTACTGGTTATGGCAAAAGGGGAAAAAGGGAGGGGGGAGAGCAGATGGAAGGGGGAGGAGAGAGAGAACTGGGGGGGGGGGGAGGAGAGAGAGAACTGGGGGGGGGGGGGGGGAGAGAGAGGGAGAGAGAAGAGGAATACATCAGAAAGTACAGAGAGAATAAAGAGAGGAGCATTGTAGTAAATGTCTCTTCCTTTGCACATTCTCCAGATTACCTTCACCTGAATGCATTCTTCTGTTTCTCTTGCTCATTTCTCCTCCTTCTCTGCCCCTCCCCAGTCCCCACAGCAGCTCTGCTCTTTCTCCAGGCTCCAGCATGGCTCCAGTACTCGGAACTTTGATAGTTCTTCTCAATCAAAGGTGGCGGCTTGAGAAGGGGGCGGGTTACAACAGCGCCCATTGGCTCAGTAAGCAGCAGGAGGTGGATCAGCTCCTGCTGTTAACTCTTCCTTGTCCTGTGGCAGCTGTTCCTATAATATGAGGCTGCTGGTTCCTTTCTGCTGCTTCTATATAGTCAATGAAAGGAGGAGGAAGCTGCAGGGCGCTCCTATACACACACAGAGCCACTGGGAGAGAAGAGCTGCAGTGTCAGGACTGTGAAGCTGGAGAGGAGGGAGAGCACAGCGCACCTCCCGACTCCTTCCCCCTCTCCTGCAGGGCAGCCTATTTTGCAAATAATCTAGGGGGACACCACTGCCTAAACTCCTCTCTCCCTTTGTGCACTGCAGTCAGCGCCTCACATGTTTCTTGTGCATGTCAGAGAAGATACAGGGAGGAGGTGGGTGGAGCTAAGCAGTGGGCGCAGAGGAGGAAGTTAAATCTCCTCAGCTCTGAATGCTGGTCTCTGCCTCTCTCCGGCTCGTGACATCACTCGTTGTTAGACGCCAGGCGGCCGTGCCTAGCAACCAGTTTGAGCAGTGAGCCAGGGGCCAGTGGGGAACGACCTAAAGCAGTCTCCACTGGCCAGGATCACACCCCAGGCTGACAGTGAGTAACAGTGGCAATATCAGGGACATTTTAAGAAGAGATCTCTACAAGTGCCTTGCTGCCCAGCCACTCAGGAGCGCCCCCTTCATGTGGCGCCCATGGCACTTGCCATATCTGCCATACCCTGGATACGCCACTGCCGAGGAGGGCATTTTCATCACAAAAAAAGTGCTGAAGAACTCGGCTTATACTCGAGTATATACGGTATGTAAAAAAACAATGGTAATTGTTTATGATGCATGCGGCTTCAGCAAAATAAATGTCATTTGGTACAGAATACAGTTAGAATTTACGCAGTGACATATCCTCTATGGGTTCAATATGTGTGGTACACATGGGCCCCAAGGGAGGGGGAGGCCCACTGTACCTTCACAGATTGGACATGGGAAAATGTGGTAATGTCGGCATCTAGTGCTCCTACTCCTCATTCCAGCATCTGGGTTTTGGCTATGGCACTCTCCTTGTCTGTCTGTCCACCTGCAAGGTGATTAATGTGATCAGTCTCTGGGTGGAAACCAAACCTGTTATAAGCCAGCCAAACCCTCACTCGCATGCTTGTGATAGAGAGGGATACGTGTGTTATTCCTGATCAAGCCCCCTGTCTGCCTGCCCTGCTCTGCTAGATTGGATTTCCCTGTGTATGACCTTAGACCAGATTTTGGACTATTCCCTGAACTCAGTCTGTCTTTTTACCTGGACTGTCATAGAAACACTCTGCTTGTCTGCCAACCGCAAGTACCTGTTGGCCTTGTTCAGTTGTGCCTGCCCTGGCGTGGTGACCAGGCACTATAGCATTGTGTATAAGACCTGGGGGCAACCGAGTACCGGTAGGCCTGCTTGCCTTATGGAAAAGGGGGCTGCTATAGGTGAAGAACACAGTAGCCAGCTATAGTGTCTGACCACCTGTGTTGGGGTAGACGTGACAGGTTCTCTATCTTTGCTGCAGCTGTGGCTGTCACTTGCAGCAAAGATCCATCCAGTGCTGGAGATCAAATGCCGATCTGCTGGGAGGGGGGGACCTCTTTCCAAGGGGAGGAGTACTGTGTTTGGCCACTGCCAGGGCCAGTCACACTCATACTAGCATTGCCTCCTGGACTATGTAAAATAGAGCCCACTCTGAGAAAGAATCCACCACGAGTCCAGAAATGGTGGTAATCTGTGTAGGGAAGGGCTGTGTGGCTGTACTGTGGGACAGAGGGTCACTTACTATTGGAATCTGCATCATTTACTACTCTGTACTCTGCATTACTCAATACTGACCTCTGAACTCTATGTCACTTAAAGTGTTATCAAACCCACATACCGTATATACTGGAGTATAAGCCGACCCGAATATAAGCCGAGGCACCTAATTTTACCACAGAAAACTGGGAAAACGCATTGACTCGTGTATAAACCTAGGGTGAGAAATGCGCAGCTACTGTAAGTGGAAAAGAGGGTCAACAATGCCCATTTGCAGCCTCACTGTGCCCATTTAAATGCCTCACTGTGCCCATTTGCAGCCATAGGTCCTCCAAACTTCAAACTTGGTAGTTAAGGGTTCCTAGATGCCCCCTATTTGGGGTCTCTGGACCCAAAGGGTCCTGAAATGACATTGAGGCAGATGGACACAGTTGACCGACTTTGGGGCCCCGCATCTTGGGGCCACTTGGTGCTAGGAATTTGGTGTGCAAACACAGTGGAACTAGCACTACAACATATCCAAAGATGGGGTTCCTATCACCAAGTGGCCCCGATATACGGGGCCCCAAAGTCGGTTCGGAAAATGTCAAGCACTTTTCTGCAGCAGAGAATGTCATTTTCCGACCCGACTTTGGGCCCCGTATCTTGGGGCCACTTGGTGCTAGGAACCCCATCTTTGGATATGTTGTAGGTTCCACTTGGTTTGCACACCAAATTTGGGGTTCCTAGAACCAAGTGGCCCAGAGATACGAGGCCCCAAAGTTGGGTCGGAAAATGTCATCCTCTGCTGCAGAAAAGTGCTTGACTCCAGTATAAGCCGAGGGGGGCATATTCAGCACAAAAAAATGTGCTGAAAAACTCGGCTTATACTCGAGTATATACGGTAGTTAAAAACTGTCAGTATATACTGTATTAAATTGTGTTTATACTCAGGGAGTCACTATGGGATTTGTCTTCTGTATGCTACAAAAGATATTGTTGTTCCTGTTGTTCACTGTCCCTCCCTCCATGTCTGTGTCCCCACTGCAGCCTGAGATAGTGTAGACCAGCTGTTGCCACATCTACTGAGCATGCTCCAGTTTCAGTTCCCTTCTAAGCTGCTCATTTCCTCCTTTGTCTTATCTGTGCAGCACACCTGCCTACAGAGTCACACATGTGACACTCTGGATAAATGACAACCAACTCCCTCCCTCCTCCATGCCCGCTAAACAGCTAAACACAAAGGTGGGATATTACATATCAATTGATGGATCGCCACCATGTAATTCTAAGCACATACACACAAGAGACACAGGCTGGAGGGGTGTGAAACAGGCTGTGATTGGCAGAACCTGCCCCCAGATATCCCACACCATGTTTTTGCACAAAAATAATAAAGATGTGAATTCAAATACATATTTGCATGACGATTTAAAGCATTTTTTAAAAAGTAATGATGTATTTTTCCTCTCTATTCCAAAGGCTGTTTTTTTTTTTTTGGAACATGTGACTGGCAGCGGAGGACTAGAAGCTCCTCCCACTGATGGATACTTGCGGCCCGGCTGGGGAAGAGTCACATGGTAGCTGTATATCGATTATGAAAAAAGGTACTTCAATAATTTTTTTTTTTTTTTTAAATAAAAATACATCCAGTGCCATCATCTATATACATACAGTGGCTTGAAAAAGTATTCATACCCCTTGTAGTTTTCCACGTTTTTTCATGTTACAACCAACAATGTAAATGTATTTTATTGGGATTTTATGTGATAGACCAACACAAAGGGACTTTCACACTGGAGCGGTGCGCTGGCAGGACGTCAGGAAAAGTCCTGCCAGCAGCTTCTTTGGAGCGGTGAAGGAGCGGAGTGTGTTTACCGCTCCTCCACCGCTGCTCCCCATTGAAATCAATGGGGCAGCGCTGTAATACCGCTGGCAAAACGCCGCCATTGCGGGCGTTTTTAACCCTTTCTCCTCTAAAAATAGTGGCGTTTTACCATCGACGCTATGGACGGCTCGGTGTGAAAGCCCTCTAAATGTCACAGGTGGGGAATGCGATATAAAAAAAAATGAATTTCATTAACAAAATTCAGGGGTTAAAAGGCATGAACGTCTTCAGGGTTTTATAAAGAATTATTTGTGGAAAATGAGATTCATAATTCGAAACCATTTCAATACCGGGCACTTTCACCCCCTTCCTGCACAGACCAATTTTCAGCTTTTAGCGCTGCCACACTTTCAATTGTACAATCATGCAACGCTTTACCCAAACTACGTTTTTTATCATTTTTGTGAGCCAGATAGAGTTTTCTTTTGGTGGTATTTAATCAACACTGGGTTTTTAATTTTTTGCTAAACAAATGTAAAACATTTTGAAAAATAAATAATTCTTAGTTTCTGTTATAATAATTTGTGAATAAGTAATTTTTCTCCTTCACTGATAAGGAAGCACTAATATGCAGCACTGATGGGCACTGATAGGTGGCACTGATGGGCACTGATAGGTGGCACTTATGGGCACTGATAGGTGGCACTTATGGGCACTGATAGGTGGCACTGATAGGCAGCACTGATGGGCACTGATAGGTGGCACTGATGGACACTGATAGGTGGCACTGATGAGGAGGCACTGATAGGCAGCACTGATGGGCACTGATAGGCAGCACTGATGGGCACTGATAGGCAGCACTGATGGGCACTGATAGGCAGCACTGATATGCAACACTGGGCACTGATGGGTGGCACTGATGGGCGGCACTGATGGGCACTGATAGGCTGCATTAATGGGCACTGACAGGCATCACTGATGGGTACTGATTGGCATCACTGATGGGCACTGATTGGCATCACTGGTGGGCCCTGGTAGGCATCAATGGTAGGCACTGACAGGCATTAGCGATGGGGGAGATCTCCCCTGTGAGGAAAGCACTTATCGGCCAATAACCAGCATTTCCTATTTACACTGTGATCAGCTGTGATTGGACACAGCTGATCACATGGTAAGGAGCCTAAGTCATAGGCTGTTTACCGAGATCGGTGATGCGATGTGTCCAGGGGACACACCGCACCACGGAGCGCCGCACTGCATGCCCCCAGGGGTGCACACAAGCAGCCCATTCTGAAGGACGTCATATGACATCCAGTCAGAACAATAAAGCCCCCGCCCGGCCATCATTCTGCTATAGGCCGGGCAGGAAGGTGTTAATGAGAGACTTGGGAGAGAGCTGTGTTCCAATACAACCTTCTCCCCTCTACCTAGTAACAGGGATCTGTCTATAAAAAAAAAAAAACCTCTGCATTCACACAACCATCACTTATAATGTCTGGATTGTGTCTAACAAGTGTATTTCCTATGATCATCAGCTCCATCTAGTGGCCATAACGCTGTATTTTCCTGATTGTGGTATTTTAGGAAACTCCTGAAATATGGCCACTGATGATCATAGGAAATACACATTAAACACTAGAGATGTGCAGCAAGACCCATAAAGACATGGATGAGCGAGTTTGGGGTGGTGGAAATTGACTGGCCTGCACAAGGTCCTGACCTCAACCCGATAGAACACCTTTGGGATGAATTAGAGCGGAGACTGCGAGCCAGGCCTTCTCGTCCAACATCAGTGCCTGACCTCACAAATACGCTTCTGGAAGAATGGTCAAATATTCCCATAGACACACTCCTAAACCTTGTGGACAGCCTTCCCAGAAAAGTTGAAGCTGTTATAGCTGCAAAGTGTGGGCCAACTCAATATTGAACTCTACAGACTTAGGCCTCATTTACACGAGGCGGATCCGTTTAGCGGAGTCCACCAGCTCAGCAGGAGATTGCTCCCGTGATCTCCGCTGAGCCGACGGATGACAGGTCCGTCTCTGTTCACTGAGCGGGGAGGGGCCTGTCAGAGTCCTGCTGATTCCTATGGAGAGATCGGAAGAAAACGGACAGCATGTCCGTTTTCATCAGATCTCATCCGATCTGCCAAATCTGCCGTATCGTCATACCATGGGTGTCCGCAGGTAGGGGCAAGGGGGGTCAAGTGCCCCCCCCCCTGGAATCAGGGATTGGATCTTAAATTGAGCACAGTTACATCGCTATCGGGGTGCGGGCAGCACGCACCGGGTGCCATCCGCCAGTGGGGTGCTGTCAAGCCCCCCATCAGTGTAGTGTGACTTCGGCTCTTTTCACTGCTCAGTCCAGCAGAGAACTCGGTCGCGCTGTGACAGGAGAAAGGCGAGCTGCGGCTAGCAGAGGTTTCCCCCGCTCGCCCCCCCTTTATCCTGTCAGGCAGAAGAGGCGGCGGCTCTCACCAGGTTCCCCCTGCCCAGCTTCCTGCCCGCATCGTTCCTTCCCAATAGCCATAACTGAGGGCCAATCAAAGGCGACTAGCATCATGGGACATGTAGTCCCAAAGATTGGCGGCCCCATTTTCCACAGGGAGGAGGCTACAGCTCGATCAAGAGAGAGATTGAGAGACTGCAGCCTGGAAAAAAGCTGAGGGAGAAAGTTCTACAGGACAAAGAATAAGGAGTGTGCTGGGTGGAAGCCAGACAGAGAGCCACGCTGCCCAGCGCCACCAGAGAGAGAGCCACGCTGCCCAGCGCCACCAGAGAGCCACGCTGCCCAGCGCCAGAGAGAGAGAGCCACGCTGCCCAGCACCACCAGAGAGAGAAAGACTGAGTCACTACCAGGGTACAGACATGCTACACTACTGACCAGATTCGCCCCCCAGGGAACCCAGAGTGAGCGATCGTCCAGCCGGAGGGATCACTGCTGTAGTTTCGCTGGGTCTGGTAAGAGGGCCTGTTGGCCATTATCCATTACTTATAGTAGGGACTGTAATTTGTCTGCAGAATCTGACCATAATAATGTCTGCAGTCTCTGAAAAAAGTTCTGCAGACTCTGACCATAATAATGTGATAAAGACATTGTCGAAAAGGGGCGGTGCATGGGTGACCCTAAAATGATGCCCCCCCTTTAAAAAAGTTCTGCGGACGCCCATGCGTCATACGTCTGTTTTTAGCGGATCGGGTGGCAGACGGGTGTCAGTGGGCACATCTCTGCTGACATCCGTCTCCCCATAGGAGTCAATGGATGGCCCACTCGGATCCGCCTGAAAAACGGACAGGCAGATCCGAGCATGCTTGCCTTGTGAAAGGGGCTTAAGACTGGGATGCCATTAAAGTTCATGTGCGTGTAACGCCGCGTACACACGAGCGGATTTTCCAGAAACGTGGATGTTTTTTCCGACGGAATTCCGCTCAAGCTTGGCTTTCATATACACGGTCACACAAAAGTTGACCATCAAGAACGCGGTGACGTACAACACTACGACGAGCCGAGAAAATGAAGTTGAATGCTTCAGAGCATGCGTCAAATTGTTTCCGAGAACGAAGGAAAGAAAACAAAAGAGGGAACGGGGTGAAGTTCCACTTTAATTTCTTTCATTTTCCTTGGCATCCATTGACCCATTTTACTTGCCTATCTACACTTATATTATTTTGTTGTAATGACAGAATATATCCCGAGCCCTAACAGTACGTGGCACATTTATCTCACACTGTAATACACTGAACTAGATTCTTCTGCACAAGTTCAATCCTTTTCAGGCTTCCGCAAGAGTCTACGGGGAACCAATGATGAAATCTCTTGAGGCAGGATACAATTTCAAGATCTAGCACAATAGCTCCCAGAAATAAGAGGACAGAAGTGGCTGTAGGGGACACGTGTCTCTCCACAGAGTTACATAATCATCCTTCTTGCCATGGCACCACAAGCAATCTAGAATAGATTTGGTCTTCCTGTAGAAGGATTTTTTTTTCCATGCATTGAATTTTTTTGGTAGATCAAATACATAGAGATGATACATCCTTGAGAGTGTATTTCCAGCGAGTGGACATTCGGAGTCATAATTAGTAATTGTGCTGTATTTAGGACTGGGAAATCTAAGCCCCCGTACACGCGGTCGGAAATTCCGATGGAAAATGTCCGATCGGACCATGTTGTCGGAAAATCCGCCGTGTGTGGGCTCCATCGGACTTTTTCCGTCTGAGTTTCTGACGGAAAAAAATTTGAGATCCTGCTCTCAAATTTTCCGACAACAATATCCGATCTGACTTTTTCCGATCGTGTGTAGGGAATTCCGACGGGCAAAGTGCCATGCATGCTCAGATCAAATTACGAAACCAAAGCTATTGGCTACTAGCCTCTACGTCAAGGGTCTCAAACTGGCGGCCCTCCAGCTGTTGCGGAACTACAAGTCCCATCATGCCTCTGCCTATGGGAGTCATGATTTTAACGGTCAGTCTTGCAATGCCTCATGGGAATTGTAGTTCTGCAACAGCTGGAGGGCCACCAGTTTGAGACCCATGCTCTACGTAGTTCCGTCGTACGCAACGAACGTCACCACGTTCAGAACGATCGGATTTTCCCACAACTTTGTCCGACCGTGTGTATGCAACACCAGTGTCGGACAAAATCCGTCGGAAAAAATCTGACGGATTTTGTGGTCGGAATTTCCGACCGTGTGTACGGGGCATAAGTGAGAATGGTGGTGGGGGTGGGGCTGGAGTTAAAAAAAAAAATGGATTCCATTAGAATACTGTTTGCCCAGCCAAAACATTTTTTTCTTAGCTTGGGTAGAGTGGGGAAGAACTATGGTCAGGTTTTTAACTGTTCTCCAGGGCTCCACTGGAGAAGTGAAGCTTGATGTTTCAATCCCTGTGGTAAGTCGGCAAAGTTGATGTTGGAATTGGTTTGCTGAAAAAGAGGAGGGTAGTTACAGTATGTCATCAAGATTATCAGGTGGGCACCCTGCTTCTTTCATGTTTCGTTGATCAGTAGAGGACACCCGCTGGTCTACACAATCTCAGCCTACATTGGGAACACAACAGTGGCGGCTGGTGCTCAATTTTCTTGGGCAGGTCGGCTCAATCCCACGAACCGTCATAGTTATACGTCGGCTTGAGCGATCCGGATAGCAGGTGCGCGCACTGCAGGGGTGCCAGCCACAATTGATCACGAGCACGAGGGACAGAACATGGAAGTGTGTGTGTAAACACACAAATCCCTGTTCTGTTCTGAGAGGAATGACAGATCGTGTGTTCCTATTAGCTAGGAACCACGATCCGTCACTTCCTCTAGTCAGTCCCATCCCCCCTTCAGTTAGAATCACCTCCCAGGGAACACAGTTAACCTCTTGATCACCACCCTAGTGTTAACCCCGTCACTGCCAGTGACATTTATACAGTAATCAGTGCATTTTTATAGCACTGATCGCTGTATAAATGCCAATGGTCTCAAAAATGTGTCAAAATTGTGTCCGCCATAATGTCGCAGTCAGGATAAAAATTGCAGATCGCCGCCATTACTAGTAAAAAAAATAATAATAATAATAAAAATGCTATAAATCTATCCCCTATTTTGTAGACGCTATAACTTTTGCGCAAACCCATCAATGTACGCTTATTGCGATTTTTTTAATCAAAAATATGTAGAATACATATCGGCCTAAACTGAGAAATTATTTTTATGTATTTTTGTGGGGTATTTATTAGGGCTGTTACTGATTAAATGGTTCGTGTTCGATTAATCGATTTTAATTTTTAATTGATTAATCGACTAATTTAGATTAATTATAACGCACATACAGATCCAACTACTTTTAGCTGATCTCCTTGCATTGCAACTCTGCATTAGTCAGTGGGAAATGTGGTATACACTATATACAATCAGTAGAAAGAAAAGATCTAAGTGCTCACCGCTTAAGTATAAGATTACATTTTTGTGTTCAAACACAAACTACTCACATAAAGATGATAAAAACACAGCATGTAAAGCCGACAATCGTGTTAGTTCCGTAGGGCAGCAGCGGGTGATGTCATCCGTAGCTCCTCCCCCGTACACGTTACGTTCAATCAGAACTTCCTCAGCGGGGCGGGGCTACGGCGTCACCCTACAGTCTTTTTAAATAGCATCGTTGTTATGGCAACGGCCGAAGCTGGACATAGCAGGGCATGGCTAGGAAGTCACACGTCAATCAAAAACAGCAGAAGCCGATACACATGGCAAAAATATCACAGCTTATCAGCCTCTAAGGACAATAATGTTAAAAACAGAGGTTATCAAATTTGCCTACACATAGCTCACTGAATGATCCCAGTTAACCACATCCATATTTACCATCACTGTCTAGGCTGTCCGGTGACGTCACGGACATCGACGTCACCGCACTCTAGGGAGTCCAGTCTAGGGAGTCCAGTGACGTTGATGTCCGTGACATCACCGGATCTCCGATGGAACTCCCTGAAGACCCGGAAGCCGACGGAGAAGTGAGTACCGATCAAAAAAATTTTGATCGATCAAAAAAAAATGAACGATTAATCGAGGAATTAATCTTTAAAATGTACAAAATATTGTGTTTTTTTTTCAAAGTTGTCGCTTTTTTTTGTTTTTAGCGCAAAAAATAAAAACCGCAGAGGAGATCAAATACCACCAAAAGAAACCTCTATTTGTGGGAAAAAAAGGACATCAATTTTGTTTGGGTGCAACGTCGCACGACCGCGCATTTTTCAGTTAGAGCGACGCAGTGCCGGATCGCAAAAAATGGTCATTCAGCAGCCAAATCTTCCGGGGCTGAAGTGGTTAGGACACAGTAGACATGGGAACCGTCAAAAAATGAGTTTAGTTTCGTTCCGTTTCGTATTTTAAAAAATTCGTAATTCGTATACGAAATTTCGTTCGGATTCGTACAATTTTCTTTTTTTTAAATGTTTCTGTTAATTTGGATCGGAAATTCGTAAAGGAAATTTCGTATTTCGTAAACGAAATTTCGTATTTCGTACAGAATTCTTCTGCATATTAACACCAGTCACGTTTCTGATACTTTGTTAATTTAAAATAGAAATTCGTTTACGAAATTTCGTATTTCGTAAACGAAATTTCGTATTTCGTACAGAATTCTTCTGCATATTAACACCAGTCACGTTTCTGATACTTTCTGTTAATTTAAAATAGAAATTCGTTTACGAAATTTCGTATTTCGTAAACGGAATTTCATATTTCGTACAGAATTCTTCTGCATATTAACACCGGTCACGTTTCTGATACTTTCTGTTAATTTGGAACGGAAATTCATTTACGAAATTTCGTAAACGAAATTTCGTATTTCGTACAGAATTCTTATGCATAAACACCAGTAACGTTTCTGTTAATTTGGATCCGAAATTCGTAACGAAATTTCGTATTTCGTACGGAATTCGTATGCATAAAAATTTGTATTTCGGATTCGTACGAATGTACGAATTTCAAAAAATGTGGCACCAATATTTAAAAAGGGCCCAAAATACATCCCTGGGAATTACAGACCAGTTAGCCTAACATCAATAGTATGTAAACTCTTATGCCACGTACACGCGATTGGAAATTCCAGCCAGCAAAAGACCGATGAGAGCTTTTCATCGAAAAAAGGCAACCATGTGTAGGCTCCATTGGAATTTTGCTGGTTGAATTTCCTACAGCAAAGAATTGAGAGCATGTTCTCAATTTTTCAGACGGAAAAGGTTTCGGAAATTCCGATCGTCTGTAGGAATTCTGACGCGCAAAATTGTCGGAAGCATTGAACTCGGCTCATTGTAGTGTTGTACGTCACCGCGTTCTTGACGGTCGGAATTTGGTATGACTGTGTGTAGGCAAGACAGTTTGAGCGGAATTTACGATTCGTACAAAACTAATCGCACATGTCTAGGATACAGTACTTTTACTGTTTGCATTTAAAAAATACATTTTGTATTAATGAATACAAATCTGCATTAATTAGTGTCTCTTATATCTGCCTGGAGTTCAGCTGTGTGTATGAAAATCTGCAAGAATGTTTCATGTTTAACACTTACAGACTAAAGACCACTATTTCTTATACATTATTAACTAGAACTGAGCCTATAATCGGAACTCTAGACATGTGGAACATACCTTGCATTGGATCATCAATCCTATTTCCTTAGTCCTTCTTAAACTATTTCAGTTTCACCAAGTTTTAATTACAATATCCGCCGATTCCGTTCTGCATTTGTAATTACTGTGGATTTTATGTCCTAATGATCACACATTTACATTTCCTCCGACAGGGCTTCAGGTGCTTTCTGTATTACATCTGTGCCTTAGCAGACTGAGAGTGATTAAGACGGTAAGCCACATTTCATGTAATGTGCCGGCTGAAAGAACGGACGTCAGGATTGATGCTGACTGTTGGGTTTTGTGTGCGTGTTTCTGTAGCCTTGTGCTATGGAGATATAATTAAAGACAGCTTTGTTTTTGTTTTTTTGTTTTTTTTTTAAAGATAGGTACCAAAAGGTAAATTTGATTTTGTTAAAATTCTCTTGTTTTAGATAAAGTGGAATCTCCAAATAATGTGTATACCATGGACTTAAAAATGTACTTAGTGAACTCAGTCAAGTATTTGCCAGCCCATTGTTCCTAATTTTTACTGACAGTCTACTGATTGGAATGGTACCAGCTGATTGGAGAAAAGCCAATGTGGCACCAATATTTAAAAAGGGCCCAAAATACATCCCTGGGAAATACAGACCAGTTAGCCTAACATCAATAGTATGCAGGGGTCAAGTCCTGGGGAAAAAAGTGTGGGAACTCCCACCCAAGATCCACTCGCCCACAAAAAATAAAAAATGATACGCTCATATGCACGAATGCTTCAAAAGTGGTATTTTTCATCCAATTTTCTTATTGTGTGTATGAAGCTTAACTGTTCATAAAAAAAAAACAATCCTCAATAAACATAAATATGGTAAATCTCTGAATAATCAGCATTCATTCAATTATGCTTCCATGCAAATCTCTTAGCAGCAGAGACCTGATCTACCTGTCAGCTACCTGTGATTGACAGGTAGATTGAAGCGGAAGCTGCCATGGGGCCCCCTACTGGCAATGCCTGAATGGTCAGGTGTGCGGCACTTACTATTGCGAGCTGTGTCGGCGGCTGCTGGTGTAGCACCTGCCACACAGCTCGCATACTTCAAAGTCTGGCAGGACACGGCTGCTAAAGGCAACTGAGTTCCTGTTGTGGAAAAAGTACAGGAACTCCGTTCCCATGCGTTCCCACAGGACTTTAGTCCTGATAGTATGTAAACTCTTATGCCACGTACACACGATCGGAATTCCAGCCAGAAAAAGACCGATGAGAGCTTTTCATCGGAAAATGCAACCATGTGTAGGCTCCATTGGAATTTTGCTGGCCGAATTTCCGTCAGCAAAGAATTGAGAGCATGTTCTCAATTTTTCAGACGGAAAAGGTTTCGGAAATTCCGATCGTCTGTAGGAATTCTGACGCGTAAAATTTTCGGAAGCATTGAACTCGGCTCATTGTAGTGTTGTACGTCACCACGTTCTTGACGGTCGGAATTTGGTGTGACTGTGTGTAGGCAAGACAGTTTGAGCGGAATTTCGTCGAGAAAACCGTCAGAGATTTTTCCGACGAGAATTCCGATCGTGTGTACGCGGCATTTGAGGGGATGATAAGGGACTATATACAAGATTTTAGTAATGAGAAGGGTATCATTAGCAGTAATCAGCATGGATTCATGAAGAATCGTTCTTGCCAAACCAATCTACTAACCTTCTATGAGGAGGTGAGTTGCCATCTAGATAAAGGAAGGCCCGTAGACGTGGTGTATCTGGATTTTGCAAAAAGCATTTTTGGTGCATTATCCTGCTGGAAGGAGCCATCAGAAGATGGGGACACTGTGGTCATAAAGGGATGGACATGGTCAGCAACAATACTCAGGTAGGCTGTGACGTTTACACAATGCTCAATCGGTACTAAGGGGCCCAAAGTGTGCCAAGAAAATATCTCCCCCACACCATTACACCACCACCAGCCTGAACCGGTGATACAAGGCAGGATGGATCCATGGCTTTCACAGCACATTCTGACCCCACCATCTGAATGTTGTAGCTGAAATCCAGACTCATCAGACCAGGCAATGCTTTTCCAATCTTGGATTGTCCAATTTTGGTGATCCTGTGCAAATTGTAACCACAGTTTCATGATCTTAACTGACGGGAGTGGCACCAGGTGCGGTCTTCTGCTGCTGTAGCCCATCTGCTTCATATTTTTCGATGTGTTGTGCGTTTAGAGATGGTATTCTGCATACCTTGGTTGGTTGTAACGAGTGGTTAGTTGAGTTACTGTTGCCTTTCTATCATCTCCAACCAGTCTGCCCATTCTCCTCTGACCTCAACAAGGCATTTTCATCCACACAACTGCTGCTCTCTGGATATTTTCTCTTTTTCTGTGCGTAAATATCCAAGTAGATCAGCAGTTTTTGAAATACTCAGACCAGCCCATCTGGCACCAAACAACCATGCCACGTTCAAAATCACTTAAATCCCCTTTCTTCCCCATTCTGATGCTCGGTTTGAACTTCAGCAAGTCGCCTTCACCACGTCTAGATGCCTAAATGCATTGAGTTGCTGCCATGTGATTGGCTGATTAGAAAATTAGCTACCTAATAAAGTGGCCGGTAAATATATATTGTGTACATATATTAATATATAATACACAGTATATATGTAAAATAAAATAACAATATACTTTTTTTTTTTTTTATGCTGATAACACACTCGCTGGTTGGGGTGGTAGAAGGACTAATGTCCCGTACACACGGTCGGATATTCCGATGGAAAAAGTCAGATCGGAATTTGTTGTCGGAAAATCCGATCATGTGTGGGCTCTAGCGGGCTTTTTCCGTTGGAATTTAGGACGGAAAATATTTGAGAGCAGGATCTAAAATTTTCCGACAACAAAATCCGATCGGACTTTTTCCGATCGTGTGTAGAGAATTCCGACGCACAAAGTGCCACGCATGCTCAGAAGAAATTTGGAGACGAAAGCTATTGGCTACTGGCCTCTACGTAGTCCCGTCGTACGCGTTTTACGTTACCTTGTTCGGTAATCCAAGAATCCAAGGTTCCACAGTACCAACCTTTTAAAGCACTTAATATATTACTCTCACTCATATCCTATTCCTCTACCAACAGGAATTGAAAGGGTTGCATCTATTTTAAGCAATACTCCAACCTCTTAAAAAATATTCTTATCCAAAATATTTTTAAATACTTTTAATGTGCAAAATTGTGTATTAAAAAAAAATGTTTATATAAATGAATTGGAATTATAAATAATTACCGTAATTATATTAAGACCCTCGGGATATAAAGTTTCTAATTGATAAATTCATTGAGTCTCTTTTTTTTAAATATCCTTTATCCCATCACCTCCTCTCCAATGTGGTTTGATGCAATCAATGCCATAAAAAGTCAGACCACTTGGATCCTTATTTTGCTTTTCTTTTGAAGAGTCTGGATAAACTATGCTTCACAAACCCATTTTTTATGTTTGCTATATTTTCTCCTATTCTAATGTACAGTTTTCTTTTTGTCCTCCCTACATACTGCAATTTACAGGGACATTCTAAAATGTACACTTCATGCGTTGTGTCACAGTATATGAAATCTGTAATCTCATACATGTACCTCTTGTTAGTTTCAAATGAATACAAGCTAAACTTCCTTGTATAATCATCAGCTCCAAATAGTGGCCATAATGTGGTATTTTCCTGATTAAGGTATTTCAGGAAAATGCCACATTGTGGCCACTAGATGGAACTGAAAATCATAGGAAATACACATATTAGATAAATTACGGGGATTATTTGCAACTGCCTTGTGAATTATGAGACATTTGAAAGGCACATGTTTTTATGCATAGACCCTTGAGAGTAACAGGCAGGACAGACTTAAAATGGACCAGCGCTTTGCTCATGCTGGTTTAGCCAACAGGAGTAAAAGGGGATATCCGATACTTCTAAGTATGGAGGGGCACAGGGAGTCTGCAGTTTTGTGTAAGCCCCAAGTCTCAAAACACAGGTTCAGTTTAAGACACTAAGGGAGATTTACTAAAACTAAAGAGTGCCAAATTCCGTGTAACTAATTTGTAACCTGATTGGCTACTAGACATGTGCACAATAGAAACATTTGTTTAGTTTTGTTTCGTTTCTGTTCGTTTCTGTTGATTCGTAACGATTCATAATTTCGTAAGTCGTCGGTATTCATATTCGGACTCGTTCGTATTTTTCGTAAGAGTTATTTTTTCGTTGATTCGTTTTTCCGTTTTTTAGATTCGTTTTTCGTTTATTAGAAATTCGTATTTTCGTTATATTTTGTATTCAAACGCATTCGTATTTTCGTAGATTTAGTTACATTCGTACTTTCGTAAGATTGATTTATTCGTACTTTTGTAACATTGTTTCCGTAGATTCGTAATCGGAGCATAATTCATAATTTTATGTAATGTGTACGCTATTACATGTTTAAGAAACAAATAATTTCTCTCTCACAAGTCAGAACTTAACTCAAAAATCCACCAAAACACAGTGCCTCCGACCCAACCACGTTTATCAACTAACAAAAAAAAGTAACGAATTTACGAATCCATTCGAAGCACATTAAGCAGCGCCATTGTAAGAGACACGGAAAATTACGAATCAACAAACAAAAAAAAAAAGTTACGAATGTACGAATTTTTTCGTTCATTTTGATTTTCGTTATTTTTGAATCTTTGTTCAGTATTTTCGTTGTTTCTGTTTTCGTTTTTCAGATTTTTATTCTTTCGTAGTTTCGTTTTTTCTAATTTAATTATTTCGTATTTTCGTTGTTTTTCATATTCGTTCGTTTCGATAGTTCGTTATTCGTTAAAATTTTTAGTAAACCATTCGTTCATTCGTACGATAACGAATGAACAAATATAATAAATTTGAAAGGAAAACAAATTCGTAACTAAACAAATTGCACATATCTATTGGCTACCATGCACAGCTGCACCAGATTTTGCACCCGCCAGTCTTAGTAAATCAACCCCTAAGGGTAGACAGTGACCATAATACCGCTAGGAATTTTTTATTTCCTTTTGTTTCTTTTACTAGAAACCTCTTTAAAAGATGTGATTGAAGGTCATTGGGTTATGTAAGAACACTTTACAGCTGTGCTTAATATTGATTTTGAGAATTGCCAGATCTGTCTATAGATCTCTATTTCTGACCATACCCTCCCTGCACATGACCCCAGTTACAGATTTGTTTGCCTTCTTGGACAGATACAAATAAAATAACCCCAGAATCTCGTGTCTGTGACCCAGTAAGATAAAGGTGGGGGCTTTACAGACACAAAGCCACCTGACATTTTCTCAGATATTTATATGAATTCTGTGCACTTTGATTTAAGCTTCGTGTCACCGAATATCCATTAATGGCTTTCAGTAGATGTATTGAGCTCGCCAAGCTGCATCCTTGCTCTGTTTTGATTCATGCTATTGACAACACGAAAATATTTTTCTCTCCTACATTTTCCAGTCTCCAATTTTTCACTTCTAATGTATTATATGTGGTTTCCATGACTGCAATGTGTATTATCTGCTCAAGAATATCAATGTCCTTACCAAAGAAGCCTCTGTCTCGCTGATATTGTTAGATCTCCACCTAGAGGTTAGCGGTGGTAGTGTCAAATCAATGAAATTTACATTATATACATTCAACAAATCTACTTTGACACTTATTATTATCTTTTATCTCCATTTACTTCTATCCCAATTCATTTTCTCCACATCCTAATCTTTTCTCTTTCTTTCCTTCTTTTTTTCCTTTCTTCTTTGCTACTTCTTTCCTTTTTTCCTGCTTTCTTTCTCTTTTTCTTCTTTCTTTCCCTGTTTCATTCCTCCATTCCTTCTTTCTTTCCTCCTTACCTTCCTTTGTTCCTTCTTTCTTTCCCTCTTTCTTTTTCTTTCCTTATTTCTCTCTCTTTTTATTCCGTTTTCCCTCTTTCATTCATTCATTCCTTCTTTCTCTTTCTTTCTTTTTATTTATTTTTATTTCTTCTTTCTTTCTTTCTTTCTTTCCTTCCTTTTTTCCTCCTTTTTCTTTTTCTTTCCTTCTTTCTTTCTTTTTTTCTTTTCTTCTTCCTCTTTCTTTTTAATCCTTCTTTTCCTCTTTTATTCATTCTTTCCTTCTTTTTCTTTCTTTTTCTTTCTTCTTCCTTTCTTTCCTTCTATCTTTCCCCTTTTCTTTTCCTTACCTCCATTTACCTATTTACCATTCGTTTTCTCGACATCCTAATCTTTTATAGCTTTTCCTTCCTTCTCTCCTTCCTTCTTTTCCTTTTTTCATTCCTTCTCTCCTTCCTTCTTTCCTGATTTCCTTCTTCAATTCTTCTTTCCTTTTTATCTTTTTCTTTTTCTTCTTTTGTTTCTTCTTCCCTTCTTTCTTGGTTTTTTTTCTTTCCTTCTTACCTTCATTTGTTCCTTCTTTCTTTCCCACTTTCTTTATTGCTTTCCTTCTTACCTTCATTTGTTCCTTCTTTCTTTCCCACTTTCTTTATTGCTTTCCTTCTTTCTTTCTTTTCTTTCCCTCTTTCTTTCCCTTCTTTCCCTCTTTTTTTCCCTTCTTTCCCTCTTTCATTCCTTCTTTCCTTTTTCTTTTTAATTCCTTCTTACCTGCCCTTGTTCCTTCTTGCTTTCCTTCTTACCTTCTTTTTTCCTTTTTTTTCTTTCCCTTTCTTTTCTTTCCCTCTTTTTTTTCCTCATTTCTTTTTTTCTTTTCTTTTCTTTTCTTTTTCTTACCTTCATTTACATCTTCCCCATTAATTTTCTCCACATCCTAATCTTTTCTCTTTCTCTCCTTCTTTCCTTATTTTCTTCTTTGTTGTTTATTTCTTTTTTTCCCTAAAATTAAAGACACATGTGGAAAATACTGTTATCCTGGCTGTGGATTATCATCAAAAACAGACACACACCTGGTAGAGCTAAACAAATTGAATATATTATCACTGTTTAAAGCATATGGAAGCTTACATCACTGTTAAACCTTTCTGTAAAGAATTAATACATTAGAAAAGACAACCTTCAATACTTAGCAACTGTAAATTTAGAAAAGGGCAGTAATCTATATGCCCTTAACACAGATGCTGAGAGGGAGGAGAGAAGACTTGTCAATTTTTCAGCTCCTTCTGGGCCGCAAACACCTTTTGAGAGGCAAACACACAACGAAAAGAAAAGGGTTACACAGTAATCACAGTTCTGTAATGTTGCAGGTCCTGCGGTGAAGAATACTAGTGTCTTCTTCTAGCAAACGGTGGGGCCCTTGTTTTAAAAGAGTAGGTTTAACCACTTCCCGACCGGCCACTGCATATATACGTCAGCAGAATGGCACGGGCAGGCAAAATCACGTACCTGTACGTGATCGTGCATTTGCCTGCCCGTGGGTCGGGAGCTCCGTGACCACGGCCGCGGGACCAGCAGACCCGATCGCCGCTGGTATCCCGCGATCGGGTTACGGAGCTGAAGAGCGGGGAGAGGTCTATGTAAACAAACCTCTCCCCGCGCTTCCTACACTGACTGTCAGTGATCGGCGGTTCCCTGTCATCGGGAACGCCGATCAATGACGTCAGACGTACAGCCACGCCCCCCTACTGTAAAAAAAACACAACACGTCACACTGACTCCTCCCCGCCCCCTAGTGGTTAACCCCTTCACTACAACTGTCATTTACATAGGAATCAGTGCTATTTAAATAGCAGTGATTGCTGTATAAATGACAAATGTCCCAAAAATGTGTCAAAAATGTCCGATGTGTCCGCCATAATGTCGCAGTCACAATAAAAATCGCTGATCGCCGCCATTACTAATAAAAAAAAAAATATTAATAAAAATGCTATAAAACTATCCCCTATTTTGTAAACGCTATAACTTTTGCGCAAACTAATCAATAATCGCTTATTGCGATTTTTTTTTACCAAAAATATGTAGAAGAATACGTATCGGCCTAAACTGAGGAAAAAAAATTTTTTTTTATATATTTTTTGGGGATATTTATTATAGCAAAAAGTAAAAAATATTGCATTTTTTTCAAAATTGTCGCTCTATTTTTGTTTATAGCGCAAAAAATAAAAACCGCAGGGGCGATCAAATACCACCAAAAGAAAGCTCTATTTGTGGGAAAAAAAGGACGCCAATTTTGTTTGGGAGCCACGTCGCACGACCGCGCAATTGTCAGTTAAAGCGACGCAGTGCCGAATCGCAAAAAGGGGCCTGGTCCTTTGGCTGCCAATTGGTCCGGGGCTGAAGTGGTTAAACAAGCTTGCATGGAGCAGTAATCCTCTAGAATGTTCCTTTGGGTAGAGATTTAAAAGGGCAAACTACTAGAGATGGCAGCTCCAAACTAGCATCTCTTGACACTAAAAAGGGAAATTGGTGTCTGCATGCAGTGTCAGTATGGTGTCAAGAAGGATGTTGGGTTTGCACCCTCTCACCAATCCTCTGTGCGATGACACAACGATAATCCCAGTTGCTGGTTCAGGCTCCTGATGCTCCTAGCGATGTTTTAAGGCACTGGATCCCCTTCTGAGGGCCAATCGAGATGACTGGTAGCAAAACTCGCAAGGTGAAGAGGCAGCAGCCAACCCGATACCTGGATGGATATCGCGATCCCTGAAACGGCATGGGTCGTCTCCGCTGAGCTGGGTGTAGCTTGAGTCACCGATCAGGGTTCCTGAGCTTAACGGTGGTGGAACGTGTGGGTCACACCGATCCTGGCTACCCTCTATCTTCTTGCAGCACTCTCCCCGTCATCTCAGAAAAAACGAGCCTCTCTCTCTCTCTTGTGGAGTTCCACCACACAGTCTGGTCACCTCACCACTCTGTCTCTCTCTCTCCTGGCAGTCTCTGGAAAGGCTTGGCTTTCTCTCTCTATAATAGTTCACACACTCTCTGGTGTCAGTGTGTGTTAGACATGTGCACTGACAAAAAATGTGTTAGTTTTCGTTTCATTCGTTTTGTTGCTTTTTTCAGAAAATTCGGATTTTCAAATTTCCGAATTTCAATTTTTCGAATTTCCGAATTTCTAATTTTCAAATTTCCGAATTCCGAATTTTCAAATTTCCAAATTTTCAAATTTACGAATTTTCAAATTTACAAATTTCTAATTTTTTGAATTTCAGAATTTTCGAATTCCGAAAATCCGAAAATTGGAAAATCTGAAAAAAAGAAAGAAAATCAGTAAAATTTGAAATGATAACTAACTAATAATAACTAACTATTAAATTATAGGTATTGGAATTTCCTTTCAAATTTGTCTGTTTGTGAATGTAATGAATACAAATGTATCTGAAGTTACAAATGATCTGAAATTATGAATGCCGCATCTAAACCAATGGAATGGAACAAATTAATAATAATTAATAATAATAATAAAAAGGTTTTATTATTATTATTATTATTGTTATTTATTATTATTATTAGATTGTTACATTACATTCTTTTAGATACAGCATTCATAATTTCAGATAATTCGTAACTTCGGATAAATTCGTATTCGTTACAGCCAAATTTGAAAGGAAATTCTAATACCTATAATTTAATATTTATTATCAGTTAGTTATTATTTCAGATTTTTGGGTTTTCAAATTTTCTAATTTTCATTCGTTTGAATGTTCAGATTTTCATTCTTTTTTTAGAATTTTCAAATTTCCAAATTTCTTAATTTTTGAATCTCCGAATCCCAAATTTCCGAAATTCAAAGTGTCCATCTTGTGGCCAAAAGGAGAAATTCCATCACAACATGCCTGCTACATCTATTACAGAAAATATGGGAAAAACTCGTCACACACATTCATGCAGACTGGGCAAATTTTCCCCATATTTTCTGTAATAGATTAACCTCTTTGAGTATCAGCTCCATCTAGTGTCCTAAATGCAGTATAGCTTTCTAATACACATTCAGTGAGAAAATATACCTAATTTTGGCCACTAGATGGAGCTCATGATCATAGGAATTAATTTATTACAGAAAATATGCGGAAAATTCATCCAGCCTGCACAAATGTCACACACATTCTTGCAAACTGGGCGAATTTTCCTTGTATTTTTTGTAATAGATTAATTCTTATGAGTGCCAGCTCCTTCTAGTGTCTTAAATGCAGTATAGCTTTCTAAAACTACTTCCGCAAGAAAGTATACTGCATTTTGGCCACTAGGTGGAGCTGATGGTCAAAGGAATTTATCTATTACAGTAAATATGGGGAAAATGTATACAGCTTGTAAAATGGATGTGATATTCGTCCAACAAATATTTTATACGTAGACCCCTTTGTGTTGTATGAACTTTACTTTTCATAAAAATGGGCAAGAAAGCCCTAAAAAGGACATGTTGGTGTGTGGACTGCGTTCTTCAAGCAGTACAATTGAGCTGATCACCACAAGCCCCATGATTCACAGTTATTCCCCCCTGGTTGTACGGCAATTAGTGTGTGCAAGCTGCATTTCAGGGATGAATGCATTTGTCTCCGGAGAAATTGCTCTTATTCCCGGTGATAATATAGATACACTTCTCACATGCTGACAGCGTTGGGTTAGGAGAACACACGCCAGCTGTGTAAGGTTGAAGATTTTTTTCTGGTAATTGTTTTGTTAGGAGAATAAATTAGGCTCATCGATCTTTTGAGTGCTAAATGATTCCAAAAGATTAAAATACGCTTCTAAAAAAAATAATTTTAAATATTCTTCATAGGAACACCAGTGACTGGCAGTATTCAGATGTCTCTAGACCAGGGGTCTCCAAACTGCAGGCACGGGGGCCAGATGTGGCCCTTTGCTTTTATCCGGTCCTGGGGGCACTATTTTATCCACTGATACCAACAATGGGGCACAATTTCTCCTAATGACACCAACAATGTGGCACAATTCCTCCCAATGACACCAACGATGTGGCACAATTCCACCTAATGACACCAACAATGTGGCACAATTACTCCCAATGACACCAACAATGGGGCACAATTACTCCTAATGACACCAACGATGGGGCACAATTCCTCACAATGACACCAACAATGTGGCACAATTCCTCCTAATGACACCAACAATAGGGCACAATTACTCCTAATGACACCAACGAGGGGGCACAATTCCTCCAACTGACACCAAAAATGGGGCACAATTCCTCCCAATAACACCAACCATGGGGCACAATTCCTCCCAATAACACCAACAATGGGGTACGATTCCTCCTAATGACACCAACAATGGGGCACGATTCCTCCTAATGACACCAACGATGGGGCACAATTACTCCTAATGACACCAACAATGGGGCACAATTCCTCCTAATGACACCAACAATGAGGCACAATTACTCCTAATGACACTAACGATGGGGCACAATTCCTCCCCAATGACACCAACAATGGGGCACAATTCCTTCTAATGACACCAAGGATGGGGCACAATTCCTCCCAATAACACCAACCATGAGGCACAATTCCTCCTAATGACACCAAGGATGGGGCACAATTCCTCCCAATAACACCAACCATGAGGCTCAATTCCTCCTAATGACACTAACGATGGGGCACAATTCCTCCCAATGACACCAACCATGAGGCACAATTCCTCCTAATGACACCAACGATGGGGCACAATTCCTCCCAATAACACCAACCATGAGGCACAATTCCTCCCAATGACACCAACCATGAGGCACAATTCCTCCTAATGATACCAACGATGGGGCACAATTCCTCCTAATGACACCAAGGATGGGGCACAATTGCTCCCACTGAAACAAACGATGGGGCATTATGTTTTCTCACTGATGTCGGGACCTTTTCTACTCCCAGTAATCACAGTCCAGCCCCTCTAAAGACTAAAGGACAGTAAACTGGCCCTTTGTTGAGAGCGTTTGGACACCCCTGCTCTAGACATAGAGCTACACAGCGGATAGAAGGCAGCTGTGCAGATCCTACCTTTAACAGACATGGCACCAGTGAGTGCCATATCCCCGCTGACAGCTGAATATAAAGAAAACATGCCGTTTGAACAACTGATGAGTCATCCGTTGTTGAGGACGCGGCAGCCAGCTTCCGGGCCCACTCCTTAGCAATCAGCTATTGGGGGGGGGGGGGGGGGGGGCCTACACTGTTTCTGACAAATACTGCATTTTTTGTGAATTGGACTTTTTTACTGCATGCAATGATTTGTGCAAGTGAGTCACGTGACCTTATTATCGCATGCAGTAAATGTTAGTAAATTGACCCTAGTGTTGCCAAACACCATTAGCAGCTCTTATGCCGCATACACACGGTCGGAATTCTCGTCGGAAAAAGGTCTGATAGTTTTCCCATCAGAATTCTGACGGAATTTCGCTCAAACTGTCTTGCCTACACACGGTCACACCAAATTCCGACGGTCAATAACACCGCGACAGACAACACGTTTGACGGCACTACAAAAGGGAAGTTTAATGCTTCCGAGCATGCGTCGAATTGTTTCCGAGCATGCGTCGCAATTTTGCGTGGCGGAATTGCATACACACGATCGGAAAATCCGATAGAAAGGTTTTCCGTCTGAAAAAATTAAGAACAGGTTCTCAATCCAAAGTCCGTCGGAAATGCTGACAGAAAAAGACCGATGGGCATACACGCGGTCGGAAAATCCAATGAAAAGCTCCCATCGGACTGTTTCCATCGGAAATTCCGACCGTGTGTACGTGGCATTAGAGGAATGTTGATCATTTATTGTTTGCTAAACTCCATTTTATTTTTGGCGATGCGCAGGCTGGTTGTATGAGCCTTGGTTCCCATTGCAGCGATTTGACATGCGGTTTGACATGTCAAATCGCATGCCAAATCGGCGGCTATTGCCGGCAATGGCACCATCCGAATAGGTGCCATTGCTGGTGTAAAGGAAATTTGTAAGTTCTGTATAGAATTGTATTCTATTTTATATGTATTGCACTCTGCCCTCACTGTGCACACGGCACTAATAATGGTTTTCATTACATGTTGCATTCTTTCGAGTCCTGATTAGAATTAGCCTGCTTATGTTACGCCCCTTGTTACCATAAATGTACAATTGTAATATTAATGTGATACCTACGTAATCATGTGTATAAAAACCTTCAATTGCGTCATAATAAAGCAGAACAGTTATTTGGAAAGATGCGGAGTGTATCTTTTGGGTCTGTTCCCTACTGCAGTAGCTATTAATAATTTGGAACCACTAACCAATAGACATGTGCAATTCGTTTCGTTTTTTTTTCGTTTTCCGTTAAAATTCGTTATATTCGTGCATTCGTTATCGTACGAATGAACGAATGATTTGCTAAAAATTAACGAATAACGAATGTTCAAATCGAACGAATATGAAAAACAACGAAAATCCGAAATAACCAAATTAGAAACAACGAAACTACGAAAGAAGAAAATCCGAAAAACGAAAACAGGAACAACGAAAATCAAAATGAACGAAAAAATTTGCACATTTGTAACTTTTTCTTTTTGTTGAATTGGTAATTTTCCGTGTCCCTTACAATGGCGCTGCTTAACGTGCTTCGAATGGATTGAACGAAAAAATTCGTACATTCGTAACTTTTTTTTTTTTCGATTCGTAATTTTCCGTGTCTCTTACAATGGCGCTGCTTAACGTGCTTCGAATGGATTGAATGAAAAAATTCGTACATTTGTAACTTTTTTTTTTTCGATTCGTAATTTTCCGTGTCTCTTACAATGGCGCTGCTTAACGTGCTTCGAATGGATTGAACGAAAAAATTTGTACATTCGTAACTTTTTTTTTTTTTTGCGTTTCGTAATTTTCCGTGTCTCTTACAATGGCGCTGCTTAACGTGCTTCGAATGGATTGAACGAAAAAATTTGTACATTCGTAACTTTTTTTTTCGATTCGTAATTTTCCGTGTCTCTTACAATGTAATAATAGCATACACATTACATAAAATTATGAATTATGCTCCGATTACGAATCTACGAAAACAATGTTACGAAAGTACGAATAAATCAATCTAACGAAAGTACGAATTAACTAAATCTACGAAAATACGAATGCGTCCGAATTTCGAATAAATGAAAATTAAACTAACGGAAAAACGAATCAACGAAAAAATAACTCTTACGAAAATACGAATCGTTACAAAAACGAACACCGACGACTTACGAATTTACGAATCGTTACGAATCAACGGAAAAGAACAGAAACAAAACGAAAATAAACAAATTTTTCTATTGTGCACATGTCTACTAACCAATATGAGGATAGGAGTTGCCTATCTATAAATTTCCATGTCACCGGCAATGGCACCGTCTGAATCGGTTCGACGCTGCATTTGCGGCACCGCACCGATTCCCAAAAGTCGTTGCTGTACTACTTTTGGCGACTTCCATAGAAGTGTGATTTCCATAGACATCGGTGCAGAAACCTGCACAGTTGTCTATGAAATCGTGCGAGTTCAGCTGAACTCCCATGGTTTCATTCCCGCTGTCAGTGTGAACCTGGGCAGAAGATGTCTTGTTGTGTTTCATCTTCAGATAAGTAATCACAGCTTCTGAGAAGAGATGTTTGCTCTGGCGATGCACATAGACCAACAAGATGTCAAGTGTTAAAGTGTCAGAATAGACGGTGTAATGTTAGGTCACCTTAACAAGCATTCGCCGTAAGAAGCCGCTTTGTGTTCTGTAGAATGGTGAGAAAACATAATTTCTATGGAAGTACCGGCTGATTAAATGACATCGATGTCATTCTGTGAAAAGGAGATTTAATGTCAGGTCACGTTGTATGTAGCCACTAATTATATTTTTATTGTTTTGCAACAAAGCAAGCAGAGTGACATGGATACGTTATATCGTTATAAACTGTAGAGTTTAAATTTAAAGCCGAGGAGCCCTGGGCGCAAAAACTGGCATTTAAATATCAATTGCCACAAAGGATATGTATCTACTTTGTGTGCTTCCAATGCCTTTGCAAACCCAGATATTGTCTTGTAAAAGTAGGAGTGACATCATCACCGTGTTGTACATATGCTGTGTGGAGAGCAGAGCTGTTGGAGAGACCCAGCAAGCAAGCTCCACCCACTATAGGCTAAAAGGGTATGTAGCAAAAAGCGCAGCGCTATATATTGATAAATGTGTGTGTACCCCAAAATATTAAAGTGCAAACAATATCCATGGTGTAAACCATAAACATGAAATTCAATAAAATAATCAATAAAGTGCACAACAGCAATTGATTGAGCAAATAACCAATAAATCAATAGTGCAAAAATGAAAATGTCCGTATTGAGATTAATAAGTGACTTGAGGTCATAAACAAAGTCCTAGTGCGCTGGTGCTGTGTGAAGTGAATCATTCATAGATAGTGGGACATGAGATAGACTTGACCAGGGCCATTTTTAAGACAGGGCAAAAGGGGCAGCTGCCCTGGGCCCTCTCATTGTTGTGGGGCCCAAAGCAGCTGCCTCATACTTACCAACTATCCTGGTTTAAATTGCCTCGCCCCCTGAGGCTTTAGTCCTGTGCTGTGTCCCAATATCTCAGTGTGTAGTGCTGCTACTAATGCTGCCCAGCTCTGCCCTATTGTTTGTTGTAATGTGTTAATGCCAAGTTATGCAGGATATTGTATTAAAGTAACATATTGACCAGACATCCAGAGTTGTCAAACTGAACTGAATTTAAACATATCAAAGGGACAGCTGAAGACCCTTTGATGTGTAAATCTTATGCAAGTTGTGTGAGGTATGGCCTTTTAACCCAGTTGAACATTTCAAAGGAAGTATTTATTTATGGTAATTAGACCTGAGGGGGTATTCATGGTAAACATTTAGCAGAACCCCCCCCCCCCCCCCAGTGTCAGACCAGTATTTGAGAAGACATCCAGGCTGTCTTTTCAGTCTAAGAACTATCTCAGAGAAGGGTCTATGATTATAAAGGCACAAGTCTAGGGAAGATATTCCTTGTCATATGAACTCTGTTGGATTTTTATCATCTGTTGCAAGACTTTGTTATGTTTTGTTAAGCCAATAAAGTGCCTCTCTCTGGAGAATTGGGTTGCTGCGGAGAAGTACTTTTTAATATCTACAAACCATCTACGAACTATATATTAGATCACTACATTGTTGTGTACAGATGACTCACCTGCAGACACAGTGTTTACATGTAAATAACCGGCATGCATATGTAAATAGCGACGGCAATCATATGTATATAGGGGTATATAGGGGATATCATGCCCCCCTGAGGTCATATGCACAGTAATCTCTAGCAACCAATCAAGAAGCAGAAATCATGTGCTGTAACCTCTAGCAGCTAATCAGTGAGCCGTAATGTGTGCTGTAACCTCTAGCAACCAGTCAGTGAGCGGTAATGATACACTGTAACCTCTGGCAACCAATTTCAATAGCTTCCTGATCTGATTCACTAAACTGATTTTGAGTCTAGCTGCTATTTATTGTATGTCTCAGAGCAGGTGGAGAGCAAAACTGCATGGGGCGGGGGCAAGAAAAGTTTTGCCCAGGGTCCAATCAATATTAAAGACGGCCCTGGACTTGACCACGTGAGACCACCACCACAGATAGACAGGAGGCGGGGGGGGGGGGGGTCATACAAGGCTTGTTGGATCTGCGATCCTGTTACAGATGTATCCTGATAAATGGAGCCTGGAGAGATGTCCCAATGTTCCTTCAAGAATGAAAGTTTCACTTCAGGCTGCCTGCAGAAAGCTACAGGAAGGGGGTGGAGACAAGACCAGTCACCCAGCACAAGGAGAGAGAGCAGCAGTGAGCGGTCTTTATTACAGGAAGTCTCACACTGGATTACTGCAAGGACCTGGAAGAAATACATACAAATAATTACCTACAACTCTGTCTCCTCCTCTCCATTGCCCCTTTCTGTGGGGGTCCCCCAAGGCTCTGTTCTTGGACCCCTTCTCTTCTCTATCTACACCTCCTGCCTTGGTCACTTGATAACCGCCCACGGCTTCCAATACCACTTATACGCCGATGACACCCAAATCTATCTGTCTACTCCTCACCTCACTCCTTCAGTCTCCTCTCGCATTACTAACTTACTAACTGACATCTCAGCATGGATGTCGCACCACTTCCTTAAATTAAATCTCTCTAAAACTGAGCTATTAATATTCCCCCCCCGCCCGTGCCCCCCTCCATGACTTTTCCATCAAAATCAACAATGCAACCATCAGTCCCTCCCCTCACGCCCGGGTACTCGGTGTAATCCTAGACTCGGACTTGTCATTTCAGCCTCAAGTCCAATCGTTGTCAAAAGTTTGTAGACTTCACCTCCGTAACATCTCTAAAATTCGCCCCTTTTTGACAAATGACACCACCAAGCTCCTCATTCACTCCCTCGTTATCTCTCACCTTGACTATTCCAACTAATTTCTCATTGGCCTACCTCTCCATAGGCTCCTCCCCTCTTCAGTCTATCATGAATGCTGCTGCCAGACTTATCCACCTTACCAACCGTTCAGTGTCTGCCAACCCTCTCCTCCAATCCCTACACTGACTCCCAATCACCCAGCGAATTAAATTCAAAATACTAACCACAACCTACAAAGCCATCCACGACTCTGCCCCGAGCTACATCACCAATCTTGTCTCCAAATATCACCCAAATCGTCCTCTCTGCTCTTCTCAAGACCTCCTCCTGTCAAGCTCTCCTGTTCCTCCTCCCATGCTCATCTCCAGGATTTCTCCAGAGCCTCTCCCATCCTCTGGAACTCGCTGCCTCAACCTGTCCGGCTATCCCCTACTCTAGCTACCTTCAGGCGATCCCTGAAAACTCATCTCTTCAGGGAAGCCTATCACGTCTCCAACTAATCTTTTACCACTTCCATCAGCTCATTCCCCACAACCTTTTTGTACCACCTCCCCCACCCTATTAGATTGTAAGCTCTTCTGAGCAGGGCCCTCTTAATCCTCCTGTATTTTATTGTATTATAACTGTATTGTCTCCCTTTTATATTGTAAAGCGCTGCGTAAACTGTTGGCGCTATATAAATCCTGTAATAAATAAATAAAATAAAAATAAAAAAATACACAAAGCACACTGAGTTTTAAGAAGAATACACACGATGAATGGATTTTTAGACATTTGCTTGTTCCGGAGTTCAGACTTAAAATCCATAAACACACATCGTCGTTGGCCTGCAGAAGTTGTGTGTTTTCACTAGAAACAAAAAAATTTGGAGTTTTTATTGTAAGTGTAATGTTTTTTCTGAAAGTAATTTTTGATGTGACTTTCCCATTTGCTTGCTCTTGTACGTTTTGAATATTGTATTTCATGTACCAATTTGTAGGCAGGATCTGATGTGGGTGACAGACGAGTCTGATCTGGTTGAGAGCAGGGCTGTGATCTGAGTAAAGCGAGGCTCTGATCTGATTGAAGGCAGGATCTGTCAGGGAGAAGTAATGCCGCATGCACACGAGTGGACTTTTCGACGGACTAGGTCCGGCTGTCTATCCGACTGACTTTCGACAGAGTTCCGACAAACTTTTCGAATGAACGGACTTGGCCACAAACAATCACACTAAATTCTGACGGATTTGAACGTGATGACGTACGACCGGACTGGAATAAGGAAGTTTGTAGCCAGTAGCAAATAGCTGCCCTAGCGTCGTTGTTTGTCCGTCGGACTAGCACACAGACGAGCAGATTTTTCGATAGGAACTGGGTCCAACGGAGTTCTGGCGGGAAAACTTAAGACATGTTCTATTTCTAAAGTCTGTCAGATTTTTCGACAGCAAAAGTCCGATGGAGCCCACACACGATCGAATTGTCCGACGGATTCGTTCCGTCTGACCTTTGCTCTCGAAAAGTCCTCTCGTATCTACGCGGCATAAGAGTCTCATCTAAATTATGCAGAGGTTCCCAATAGTCCAGGAAAAAAAGGAAAAAAAACTTGAGAAAGGAGCGCCGCTACCCATTCCATCGATAGCGCTGCTAGCTCTGAAACGCGTCGCTGTATGATGACGTCACACCGCTGCGCCTGACTCTGCTGTGCGGGCCAAGCCTCGTTCCTAGCTTCCTGTTACACGGCCGTGTTTACCATCACACGGAAGCGCTCTTGGCTCTGCTGATCCCACAGCACAGTGGGCGACTGTGCTGACGTCCCTCCCCACTCCCATCTTATTCCCCATACTGTAACTGTACCCTATCCCACTTTGGAACCCATTCAAACTCTGAGACCTAGACGGACTGGATTATCATTGGATGAGGAAAAAAACCCCTTTCCCCCCCCTCTGGAGGACCTAAGAACACCCACCTGCTGTGCCCATCTCCTTATACCATCTCCACCGTGATAAGATACGACAGCTTAGAGTGGATTCTGCTGAGACCTGTAGTCCTGCTGGACCTCCTTATCTACGCGGCATAAGAGTCTCATCTAAATTAAGGCAGGGTCTGATCTGAGTGAAGGATGGATCTGATCGGGGGGAAGGCAGGATCTGATCTGAATGAAGGCCGAGTCTGATCTGGGAGAAGGAAAGGTCTCCTCTAGGAGAAGGCAGGCGCCCTCTGGGAAAGGGCTAAGTCTCCTCTGGGAGAAGGCAGGGTCTCCTCTGGGAGAAGGCAGGCTCTCCTCTGGGAAAAATCGGGTCTGATCTGGGAGGAAGGCAGGGTCTGATCTGGAAGAAGGCAGGGTCTGATCTGGGAGAAGGTAGGATCTGATCTGGGAGAAGGCAGGATCTGATCTGGGATAAGGAAGTGTCTCCTCTGGGAAAATGCATGTCTGATCTGGGGGAAGGCAGGGTCTGATCTGGGGGAAGGCAGGGTCTGATCTGGGGGAAGGCAGGGTCTGATCTGGGGGAAGGCAGGGTCTGATCTGGGAGAAGGCAGGGTCTGATCTGGGAGAAGGCAGGGTCTGATCTGGGAGAAGGCAGGGTCTGATCTGGGAGAAGGCAGGGTCTGATCTGGGAGAAGGCAGGGTCTGATCTGGAAGAAGGCAGGATCTGATTTGAATGAAGGCCGAGTCTAAACTGCGAGAAGGAAGGGCCTCCTCTGGTAAAAGGCAGGGTTTGATCTGGGAGAAGGAAGTGTCTCCTCTGGGAAAACGCAGGGCCTGATCTGGGGGAAGGCAGGGTCTGATCTGGGAGAAGGCAGGGTCTGATCTGGAAGAAGGCAGGATCTGATCTGAATGAAGGCTGAGTCTGATCTGCGAGAAGGAAGGGCCTCCTCTGGTAAAAGGCAGCTACTGATCTGGGAGAAGAAAGGGTCTCCTCTGGGAAAACGCAGGGTCTGATCTGGGGGAAGGCAGGGTCTGATCTGGTGGAAGGGAGGTTCTGATCTGAGAAAAGGCAGGATCTGATCTGAATGAAGGCCGAGTCTGATCTGGGAGAAGGAAGGGTCTCCTCTAGGAGAAGGCAGGCTCTCCTCTGGGAAAAGGCAGAGTCTCCCCTGGGAGAAGGTAGGCTCTCCTCAACACCCTGAAGGGTGAATGATCTATCATTGGTCATCTTATGTATATGACCGTGCATTAGTGGGTAACTTGCTTCCCCAATTCCCCTTTTTCCCTAACGTTTTTTACATATTCTAGAGATAGTGCGGAAGCAAAGGCGGCATGATTTGGATAGGGATTGGATGTGGGCCTGAATATGATAGTTGTGCCATTGATCTTGACAGAGAAGTCAGGGGAAGGGGCACATGGGGGAGGAAATATTATGAGCTCGGTTTTATTTAGATTCAGTTTGCGGAAGTGGTGTGACATCCAGTGGTGTGACATCCATCCAGTGGTGTGCTAGTCCGGTGCATATGTCTGTTAGTAAATCAGTGATATGTGAGGAGACTGATGGGGTGAGCTGAGGGGTAGAGAGATAGATTTGGGTGTCATCGGCATATAAATGGTAGCGGAAGCCATGGGAGCTATCAGCTGACCCAGGGAGGACGTGTAGATCGAGAATAGTAGAGGTCCAAGGACAGAACCTTGGGGAACACCAACGGTAAGAGGCGTTGGAGAGGAGGACGTAGAGTTGTAAGTGACACTGAAGGTGTGGTGAGATAGGTAAGATTCGAACCAACAGCCATGGATACCAAGCAAATAGTTTTTTTTTTTTTTTGAGGAGGGGGTGATCAACTGTATCAAAGGCAGCAGGTAAGGTCCAAGAGTAAGAGTACGGAATGACCGTTGGTTTTAGCTGTTAGTAAGTCGCTTGTGAGTTTTAGGAGAGCAGTTTCTATGAGGTGCTGAACCCTGCTGAACCAGCCGAATTTTGATTCATGTATGGCCAGCTTTTCTAAAGGTTTATCTGGGATTTGATTTGTGTTGACAAACACCTCCTTAAATGTATATCAGGTCATATAATGTGCAGGTACTGTCAAACCACAGTCACACATAGGTATACATTAACTGGTATACACTGTGACTCTTATATTTTCTACAGTACTGTACAGACAACAGAGAACAAACGAATAAGCCTAGATGGCAGCACTCAGATACAACAACTTTATTCAATAAAGGTGTTGTATCTGAGTGCTGCCGTCCAGGCTTATTCGTTTGTTCTCTGATCCCAGCATAGCCTGCACCTGAGTGCCTATCAAGGGTGTGTATCATTTGGAACCTGTGCTTTGAGAGCGGCTTTTCTTTTTCTTCTCATTGTACAGACAACACTAAACCATTCATATCAGTTTCTGCATACACTGAAGTGCTGTGCAGAAAACATTGTCTGTGCTGAAGCTTTTATATAGCATATTTCACACTGCTGTACCGAAAGCACTTAGACATGCACCAAAGGAACTTACAATCTTCCTGTAACAGTCATTCCAAAACACACACATATATATATATATATATATATATATATATATATATATATATATACAGGGCTTTTTTTCTCAAACAATAGGTGCTGGAACTCAAACACGACCCCCCAAAACAGCTCCCCTATACACACCCTCCAAATTACATCAAATAGTGGGTGTGGTCAGTCAAATTTCATGAACAGTAGGAGGGTCTTAAAGGTCATTAAATACCAGGATTGCATTACACACAGAGTGCAGAGCTGCCACTTGTAAACACAGAAACCGACTCTTGTGTTTACAAGTGATAGTGGTGGGCAGGGAGCAGAGGGTCTGAGCCAGAGGTGGTGGAACTCAGTTCCACCAAGTTCCCCCTGAAAAAAAGCCCTGCATATATATATATATATATATATATATATATATATATATATATATATATATATATATATAATGTAGAAAACCCCTGGAGGAGCTGCTTTTGATTATTGGTTCAATCTGTTGTTCTGCCTCTCAACCCCAGCAACAGAGCGGTTCCTCCTCTCATGGGTTTCAGGAGACAAGAGGCTTTGGCCTAGTCCCTCCCTGTCTTTTGTAGTCTCTCCCACAATCCTCTTCTCTCTAAGCGATGCATTCTGGGATTTGTGGTCTAGTGTCTTAAACAGTCAATCAGCTTGCACTGTGTTATGACATTTATATCCCACACTTCTCTACTGCTGCTTCCTGGTGATTGGCTGTCAGTCTCCTCTCTCTAGGGAAGCTAAAGAGCAAGAGTGTGTGAGAAAGAGGAAGGGGGGGAAAAATAACACGCAGCTGCTAGCAGGCAGCTCTCCCCTCATGGCTTGAATCAGTCTTGAAGAGGTACCTGCTACACAATCCCCCCACCAAAGAACCTTTGGTCCCCAAAGGGAGTAAATAGTCTGTGACCTATTTACATGCTTTTTTATATACAAGTGGAGAAAAACAAGTTAGTGTACACAGGAAATCAGACAGTTGGCATCTGCATAAGAGTCTGGCAGAGGAACCTCCCACCAATAACCATGGGAGGGAAGGTTGTCCTGCCTACAGGCCACCTTAATTGGAATGTCCCATGTGCCAGGGGGTGAGTTGGGGTTGTCCTCCACTAAATGTGCGGTGGAAGGACCAGGCACCTCAAGAGACCTTTTGGAGGTGAAAACAGCTTCCTTAGAGCTTTCACCCAGCATATCATAAGTCAGTCTCTTGGGTGGGTGAATAGCTCTGCGCTCTCTCTGTTCTTTGGGCCCTGGCGTTACAGGCACACTGTACTTGGCTTCGTCCACAGCTTCTTCTTCTTCCTGTATATCAGCCTCAGCTCCCTCTTCATGGAATGATTGTAAATCTTCTGGATCTGCTGTCAGCAGGGAAGATTGAGTGTCTTTCAATTCTTCAGAGGATGGACTTTGAGGCACAAACTCAGGAGCCTCTGGTCTGAGAGTCCCAGCGTCCGTCACTTTAGAAGGAGACAAAGTGGGGGTGGTAAACCCTGGCATTTAAAGTGGCCACAACCAGTCTATCCCATCTCTTCATCTTCGCTGTCCTCATTGTCTACAGTGGGGGGGGGGGGGCAGACTGAGATCTAGTGACTGGTTGGGATCTCTGAGAGGCCGTGGGTGTGGACTGTGAATTGAGCTGTGGTGGCAAGCGAACTGCTTCAGACAGGGGCAGGAGATGGTTGCGGTGCCAAGTCATCAGCGGGCCTGTGCTCCCCTCTGGTCTGATTTGATACACTGGGAGTCCTGGCAGCTGCTTGCAAATAACAATGAGGGCTGCGACTTCCAGCGCTCAGCTAACTTATGCTTTCCAGGGACAGCCAGAGATTCCTCAGCAGCACCCTGTCACCAGGTTGCAAATCCTGCACTCATACTCTGAGGTCAAAGTTCCTTTCGTTCCTTTGTCCTCTGGCATCTGAGGTAGCTTGAGCCTTGTCATAGGCAGTCTTCAGACTTTTCCGCAGGCGGTCTACATACCCTTTGTGGGAGGTTGCTGAAGTATGATCTAAAGACGTGCCAAAGGCCAAGTCTACTGGCAACCGGGCTTCCCGCCCAAACATTAGACGATAAGGGGAATATCCTGTGGCATCGTTTGCGGTGCTGTTGTAAGCGTGCAATATAGCAGCTACATGCTTGCTCCAGTGCTGCTTTTTTTCTGAATTCAAGGTCCCAAGCATATCCAGGAGGGTTCGGTTGAACCTCTCTGGCTGAGAATCTCCTTGAGGATGATATGTAGTGGTTATGCCCAACAAGTCTAAAAGTCTCTTGATGAGGCTACTTTCGAAATCTCTCCCCTGGTCAGAGTGGATACGTTGGTGCAGGCCATAGTGTACAAAGAACTTCTCCACTAAGATCTTGGCCACCGTGGATGCTGGGTGATCCTTTGTGGGAAATGCCTGGGCATACCTAGTGAAGTGGTCAGTTACTACCAGGATATTTCCCTGTCCACTCAGATCAGGCTCCAAGCACAGAAAGTCAATGCTCACCAGCTCCATGGGTCCCTGGCTTTGAAGATGGCCCATTGGGGCGGCTCGGTGAGGCAAAGTTTTCCTTTGGATGCATCTGATGCAGGAGTGGCAATAGCCCTCAACTTCAGCCCGCATGCAAGGCCAGTAGAATCGGTCCCTCACCAGGTGGAAAGTCCTATCGGGCCCTAGGTGGCCATGGTTGTTGTGAAGAGAGGTTAATATGGTCTCCCTGTGTTTTTTCCGGTAGAAATAGCTGGCATTTTTCTTCAAGCTCATCAGAGGGGCCCCTTCTGTAGACCACCCCTTGATGCAGCTGCAACTAAACCCACTCTCGGTGCAGGAGACGGGCTTCCTTCGGGGAGTCAGTGAGGAGCATGTCAGGTCGTTGGTTCTCCAAGGCCTTCAATGCCAGGCTACAGAGAGGGTCTTCCAACTGATCCTTTCGCAAGTCCTTCTTAGAAAGTTTTGCCAGACCTTCATCCCCGACTTGGGTGACATTGCAGTAACATTTGGGGACACCAATAGCTGAAACTCCAATGTCTTCAGCCCTGGACCCCTCTCCAGCTTGGTGCTATGCCCCTTGACGCAAGTCTTGTTCCTCTTCAGGTGTCAGCCAGGCCCATTCTTCTGGAGGGTCACGGGAGCAATGGGGCCTTCTTGACAGGGCATCTGCGTCTTTGTCGATACTTCAGGCTGAAAGTAAACCCTGATAGGGCAGCCAACCATCTGTGACCTGTGGCATCCAACTTGACAGTGGTGAGGATGTAGGTGAGAGGATTATTGATGGTCTTAATCACAAACTCCGCTCCGTATAGATAATCCCTCAGTTTATCCACTACTGCCCACTTCAAGGCCAGAAACTCGAGTTTGTGTGTGGGGTAGTTCTTCTCGGCGGGTGCAAAACTCTGACTCACATAGGCGACTGGCCACAGGTGGCCATTGTGTTCTTGATATAGCACCCCGCCTAGCCCATCTCGACTGGCGTCAACATGTAGTTCATATGGCTTGGTTGTATCTGCATAGGCCAGGACTCGAGCAGTCGTTAGGCTCCGCTTCAGCTGCCTAAAGGCCTCTTCACATTAAGTAGTCCACTGTTCCTGAATGGACTCTCTGGGTTTTCTGGGCCCTCCAGCTGGTCGTTTCATTGGGTCATCATCTTCCTCCCCATTTTTCAGTAGCTCATTGAGTGGGCGGGCTATCTTAGCGAATCCCTCAACGAATCTTCTGTAATAGGAGCAGAATCCTAGAAATGACGTGAGTTCAGTCACATTAGTGGGTTTCGGCCAGGAGGTGGGGTCTGTAGCCACTCCTTCGGCAGATACGATATGACCAAGATAGTTGACCGATAGTTGATAAAACTGGCACTTCTCCAGGGACAGCTTCAACCCCCAATCATAGAATCTTTTTAGGACCTTCTCCAGATGCTCTTCGTGCTCTTCTAAGGTCTTCCCAAAGATGATGATGTCATCTAAGTACACCAGCTGAGCTGAGTTCTGGCTCTTTCTTTCCATTCAGGTGAGAGAGGAATGTTCTTCGGATAAAACTCCTCGACGGGGATTTCGCTCTTTTCTCCCCCCACCAAATCAGACAGTAATTCTGGGGAAGCTGGATTCACTTGTCCCAGCAACATCCGTGCTGGCATCTTCACTGGCGAGGTCATTGTGTTGCGGACACTGACCGAGATCCTGCCATGGTTTCTTTGCAATGCTTTGGTTGAAATCACTTCGGGAATCATCTCTACTCCCATTTCTTCTTTATGTTTGTCTGCTTCAAGGAGGACAAAAGGGCCTGGTTGCCTCCAATTCAGCTTGACAGATGCCCGTAAACAGGCCACTTCACCAGGCTGTAATACCTTCTCACTTCGGTCCAGGCGCCAAATCTTTCCCACTCCTTCAGCTGGGGCCTTCTGTTCTTGCACCAGGCGCTGATAGGCTTGTCTCAACATAGGGTGTACAGTACACTTGTAGGTGGAGTGTTCTGGTCATGGACAAGAGGTGTCAACAGTCTTCTCACAAGATCAGTATTAGTCCCTATGATGAGGGAACTTTTACTAACCCCTGGTGGGCGAGGACTTTTTGACACAGAGTCTCCTAAAGCAGCAAAGAACTCTGTCCCAATTGTGGCCAGGGGAGCCATGGAAGAGACTTCCTCCTCTATAGCTTCAGCTTGACTGGGACTTGCTGGACATGTATCTGATGCTTTCTGCTGAATTAGACAAAGCTTAGTCTTGTTAGCCAATTGTAGATCTTCAATACTCAGCTCCTGATCTCTCACTAGACCCACTGATTCGGTGACTATGAATCCCTTGAGCTCCTCCAAGGTTTACGGTGTTATCTCCCTCAAGCGTCAACCCCGCTTCTCTGCTGGGTCTCTAGAGTCTCTAGATTGGCACTCCAGATACTTCTCAAGCTTCATCTCGGCTAACCGGCTTGGTCCCTGGCTTGACACACAAGGCTGCTCTGAAAGCGTCTTCTCCGCTGGTTGGGTCCCTGACTTGATCACCGCCTGAAGTTTTCCGATTCTCCACCATGAGAATATGATTCCGGTACTTGCTTCAGTAACTCACTGTGGTCCCTGGTAAAGGTGATTGGTCCCTTTGTGGCGACAGCTTCCCTTCTACCTCTGACCACTGACAGGCTCTCTGGTGGGCAGAACCGTCACTTTTGGTTGCACTGCAAGCTGTAGTCCCAACCCTCTTACTTCTGGATATGCCCTCACACAGCCTGGCAGCCAGATGCCCCTGGGATAGGCCCAATCTCCGGCCTAACACGTCTACCCAGATGGCAGTCTGGGTGGCACAGAACACAGATCACCTGACCCCACCCGAATATATAGGCTCTCCCAGCAGGCCAAGGGATGAAAGAAAACCTCTGCTCATTGGCTGGGACACCCACATACCCATAACCTGACCTTGGGTTGTCCTTCTCGTATCCAATACCACCAAGTACCCGGCCACCCAGTGGTAGAAGAGAAAAGTGCACCAAGGCCAAGCTTAGGGAGAAATCAATAGATCCCTATCAATCGACCAAGATAACTACTCTTGGCAAGAAAATTTGTGAGGAGAGCCCTGACTAAACTCCAGGGTGTTACATATATACATAGGATCCCAGCACTGCATGGCAAGAATGCTGATTACTGAGCCATTGCGTTGCCATAGTAAAGAATTGGGTTCACCGTTCAGTAGTCTGGGTTATATAAAGCTGCGGTTTGTATCTGCTTCACAGATTTGAACAGAGGGACTGCTATCTACATTACACAGCTGTTCAGTAATTACTAATTCATTTGAAACTGTGTTTGCCATTTGGTTCTGATGGACTTTGCCTATTGTTTTATCTTTACCCCCCCTCACCTATAATGTGGGATTCTTAAAGCAAGAGGTAATAGAATGAACCAAGCATTAAAACAGAGGGTTCTGGGACTTGTAGTTCTTCAATGACGAAGGTTCAGGTTATATCAGTCTGATTATTACTGACTAAATCTAAAATCTCAACTCATAGGTGCAATGTTATTCCTTAACTGAGAACAGCAACATTTTGGGTTTCATTAAAGTGGACCTTCACACTTCCGCCCTTCTCCCATAGGAGAGAATAATGTCCCACTCCCCGATTCTGCATATGCTGCAGGGCTGCCTTGCAGGACATCTGTAACAAAAATGGAAATTGAAGTGCCACACCACTATGAGGTCCAGATACAAATTTATTGCAATAGAAGTCAGGGGGATAAGCCAAAAAGTATTGTTTTGGTGCAATCGAAATTCTGAGATTTGGATGTATCCGAATTACAATAGTAACGAATTTCAACGAATCCGAAATAGATGATAACAAAACTAATTTTTTTGAATTTTCTGTTGAAAATGAATTTGAATTAGAAATGGAAACATATTGCAATAAATATAGTAACGTCTAAAAGTGAAATAAGATAATGATTCCTACTTGAGCTGCTTTGTAGATTAGAATAGATTAACCACTTGCTTACTGGGCACTTAAACCCCCCTCCTGCCCAGACCAATTTTTCAGCTTTCAGCGCTGACGCACTTTGGATGACAATTGCGCGGTCATACAACACTGTACCCAAATTAAATTTTTATAATTTTTTTCCCCACAAATATAACTTTCTTTTGGTGGTATTTAATCACAGCTGAGGGTTTTTATTTTTTGATAAACAAACAAAAAAAGATGGAAAATTTTGAAAAAAAATAAAAATCATGTTTAACCACTTCAATACCGCCCGCCGTCATATGACGCCCACAAGGTGGATCTACCATCCTGGGTGGGCGTCATATGACGTCCTCGGATTCCCGGCCGCCTGGGGGGCGCGCGCGCGCGCCCCGCGGCATCGCTCGGGACCCGGTGCGAGTGCCCGGCGGCCGCGATGTCCGCCGGGCACCCGCGATTGCCCGTTAAAACAACGGGACCGGGCGGGAACGTGGAGCTGTGTGTGTAAACACACAGCTCCACGTCCTGTCAGTGCAGAGGAGACCAATCATGTGATCCCAGTACAGAGGATCACATGATCGGTCTCCTCCCCTTAAGTCCCCTCCCCCTACAGTTAGAATCACGTCTATTAGGGAACACATTAACCCCTGCAGCGCCCTCTAGTGTTAACCCCTTCCCTGCCAGTCACATTTACACAGTAATCACTGCAATTTTATAGCAACGATCGCTGTGTAAATGTGAATGGTTCCAAAAATGTGTCAAAAGTGTCCGAAGTGTCCGCCGCAATGTCGCAGTCACGAAAAAAAAATCGCAGATCCCCGCCATTACTAGTAAAAAAAAAAAAAAAAATTCAATAAATCTATCCCCTATTTTGTAGACGCTATAACTTTTGCGCAAACCGATCAATATACGCCTATTGCGATTTTTTTTAACAAAAATATGTAGAAGAATAAACTGAGGAAAAAAATAGTTTTTTTTTAAAAAAAATGGGATATTTATTATAGCAAAAAGTAAAAAATATTGTGTTTTTTTTTTCAAAATTGTCGCTCTTCTTTTGTTCATAGCGCAAAAAATAAAAACCGCAGGGGCGATCAAATACCACCAAAAGAAAGCTCTATTTGTGGAAAAAAAGGACGTCAATTTTGTTTGGGTGTAACGTCGCACGACCGCGCAATTGTTAGTTAAAGCGACGCAGTGCCGAATCGCAAAAAGTGCTCTGGTAAGGAAGGGTGTTTAAAAGCCCTGTATTGAAGCGGTTAATAGTTTGTTATAAAATTTTGCAAACAGGTAATTTTTCTCCTATATTGATATGCGCTGATGATGCGGCACTGGTGGGCACTGATAAGCTGCACTGGTAGGCACTGATAGGCTGCACTGGTGGGCACTGATAGGCTGCACTGATAGGCACAGTTAAGGCGGCACTAATAGGCCCAGATAAGGTGGCACTGATGGGGACAGATGGGCACAGATAAGATGGCACTGATGGGTGGCATGGATGGGTGGCACGAATGGGTGACACTGATGGGTGGCACTGATAGGTGGCACTGATGGGCACTGGAAGGTGACACTGATGGGCACTGATATGTGGCACTGAGGTGCAACACTGTTGTTGAGGCAGATTGTGGGCACTGATGGGTGGCACTATGGGCACTGATGGGTGGCACTATGATTACCGGCTCTGTTGTCATCACATGATCAGCTGTCATTGGCTGACTGCTAATCACGTGATAATGGGTCTGGATTAACCCCTTACTAGGATCTGTGATCCAGCGAGTCTCATAGACTCGTTGATAACAGAGCGTGCCGCGCGCGCCCTTCAGGGGGCGCGCAGGCCGCTCGTGGACGGGACTACATCAATAGACGTAGACCCGGCAAAGCAGTTCCGTGCTGTAGTCGTCATTCGGCTATAGCACGGATCTCTAGTGGTTAAAACAGAAAAGAATAGCAGTAAAAAGGGTCTCTGGTTCGAATCCCAACAACGAGAGTACCTACCTGGAGTTTGCATGTTCTCCCTGTGCCTGTGTGGGTTTCCTCTGTGTTTCCTCCCACACTCCAAAGACATGCTAGTAGGTTAATTGGCTTCTGTCTAAATTGGCCCCTAGTATAGGAATGTGTGTTAGGGACCTTAGATTGCAAGCTCCTTGAGAGTAGGTACTAATGTGAATGTACAATGTATATGTAAAGCGCTGCGTACATTGACAGCGCTATTTAAGTACCTTTAAATAATAATAATAATAGAAAAGAAAGTATGTGCGGAGGTAAACTCTCAACCTCAGGATTGCTTTCTGTTTCTTTGTTCTTATGGTCCTTGTAGAAACTGGACTTAAATATGTAATACTTGCTCCTTTATGTATTCTTTGCATATGTTAAATAAATAAATCATTTGTGGAAAAAAAAAATATAATAGAAAAGAATAAAATAGAATAAAACCAAATAAAATAGAATAAAACAGAATAGTATAGAAAATAAAGGAATAGAATAGAAAATAAAGGAATCAAATAGAATAGAAAAAACACAATAGAATAGAATATAAAAGAATAGACTAGAATTAAACAAAAAAGAATAGAAAATACGAGAATGGAGCAAAACAGAAATTAATAGAATAGAATAGAAAATAAAAGATTAGATCAGAACAGAAAAGAACAGAACAGAAAATAATAGAATAGAAAAGAACAGAATAGGAGAAAATGTAATACATTTTAAAATAATAGAATACAATAGAATGAATATAGCCGTCTTCCCGAAATATGTCACTGGCGCATGCGCTCTGAAGGAACGACATACCCGTGCCAGTCCTTTATAGCTCTGTACTGCACCCGTGACACGCAGAAGTGACATCATCACGGCACAGACATTTATGCTGCTGAAGCCCTGTGAACAGGTGGGGATGGAAGCACCGGGACCCGTTACAGCATGCTGTTACAGGGATTTGTTTTTCAGGTAAGTCTGTCATAATCTGCTAGTATGTGGTGCATACCAGCAGATTATGACTAAAACCACCCGGGAGCTAATTTTTTTCTCTTTTTTGTTGCAGTTTACTCCCGCTAACACCGACTGGGTTTAAACAACCACAGCAGCCATTTTCTATTCAAAATGAAATAAGTAACAGCGCATTAACATAAAATTTCGACAATGCAACCAGGAGGGTGTCTTTGGGTGTCCTTAAAGCTAATTTCTAGAAATTCAGAAACTTTTTAAAAAATGAGTTAAGTCCAAGGAGGTGCATGACATCTCCACCACCTCCACCAGTTAAGTCCAAGGAGGTGCACAACCCTCCACCACCTCCACCACCACCTCTCTGCTGCCCATTCACAGAAGCCTTTGTATTTTGTGAACAAAGGCTTCTGAGAATGGGCAGGAAAAGGGGGGGGTAGCATCTACCATGACTCTCCTGTTCAAGATTCAAACAAGGAAGACGCCACTCCAGGTAAGCAGTCACTACAGTCCGGATGCTCTGGGTGCAAGCCACGGTTTGCCACCAGTGATCAATAAAAAGAAAAGAACGGCTGCACACCACAGGAATGTTTCAACGATTTTATTCCAAATATAGCAAATGACAGCCAACAAAGATAGAGTGTTCAAACCCAGGAGGTGACGCGTGCGTTTCACACTGACCTCAGTGCTTCTTCAAACCACTTTTGAAGAAGCACTGAGGTCAGTGTGAAATGCACGTGTCACCTCCTGGGTTTGGACACTCTGTCTTTGTTGGCTGTCATTTGCTATATTTGAAATAAAATTGTTGGAACGTTCCTGTGGTGTGCAGCCGTTCTTTTCTTTCTCCTGTTCAAGATGCAGAGCTCAAAAGGATCAATATCGGGCTCTCAGAACTACAGTGATAGTTGTCTTTCAGAAGTACTTTAACCCCTTCCCGACCAGCCGCCGCAATTGTACTGCGGCAGGTTGGCTCCTCTGGGCGAAACAACGTTACCTTACGTCGGTTTGCCTTTTGACCACTAGGGGGCGCCTGCGCGCTGTCGTAGCCGATGCAAATGCCTGGCGGTCGCGATGATCTCCGTGCTGTTAGGGGTGAGGAGAGCGATCTGTTGCTCATACTAAGTATGAACAACGATCGGTCTTCTCACTCAGTCAGTCCCCTCCCCCCACAGTTAGAATCACTCCCTAGGGAACACAGTTAACCCCTTGATCGCCCCTAGTGTTTAACCCTTTCCCTGACAGTGACATTTACACAGTAATCAGTGCATTTTTATAGCTCTGATCGCTGTATAAATGCCAATGGTCCCAAAAATGTGTCAAGTGTCCGATCTGTCACCCATATCACAGTCCCAATGTCACAGTCCCAATACACATCGCTGATCACAGCCATTATTAGTAAAAAATTAAAAAATGCCATAAATCTTTCCCCTATTTTGTAGATGCTATAACTTTTGCGCAAACCAATAAATATACGCTTATTGTGATTTTTATTACCAAAAATATGTAGAAGAATACATATCGGCCTAAACTGAGGAAAAATTCACTTTTAAAAAAAAAAAATTGGGGATATTTATTATAGCAAAAAGTACAAAATATTGTGTTTTTTTCTAAATTGTCGCTCTTCTTCTGTTTATAGCCCAAAAAATAAAAACCGCAGAGATGATCAAATACCACCAAAAGAAAGCCCTATTTGTGGAAAAAAAAAAGGGACATCAAATTTGTTTGGGTACAACGTTGCACGGCCACGCAATTGTCAGTTAAACCAACGCAGTGCCTTAACGCAAAAAATGGCCTGGTCAATGAGCAGCCAAATCTTCCGGGGCTGCAGTGGTTAAAGCTGTCAGATATAAATAATAGGGACTAGCCCAGGAGGCGTCTTTCACCTCATAGTGTGTCTCCATTATTTACAATGGAACTGAAGTCCTGAATTCCCTCAGCCGCACCCCCAAGCTGCTTGAAGATGTTATTAACCACTACAATACTGGGTACTTTCGCCCCCTTCCTTCCCAGACCAATTTTCAGCTTTCAGCGCTCTCGCACTTTCAATGACAATTGCGCGGTCATGCAATGCTGTACCCAAATGAAATTTTTATCATTCTGTTCGCACAAATAGAGCTTTAGTTTGGTGGTATTTATTCACGACTCCGTTTTTTATTTTTTGCGATATAAGCGAAAAAATAGCGGAAATTTTGAAAAAAAAAAAATATTTTCTCCTTTATTTTTTAAAAGAAATCCAATAAAATCAAATTTTGTCATAAATTTAAGCCAAAATGTATTCTGCTACATGTTTTTAGTAAAAAAAATTCCGTTAAGTGTATAATAATTGGTTTGCGTGATCACAGACATATGTACGCGAATGATCATGTACAGATGTGTTCAGGTGATCACGGACATATGTGTGCAGATAATCATTGGGACATGTGATTTTACTGGGACATATGTGGGGGACATGTGTTTTTATTATTTGGGGACATGTGTTTTTATTTGGGGACATGTGTTTTTATTATTTAGGGACATGTGTGTTTTGGGGACATGTATGTTTTGGGGACATGTGTGGGGACATGTGTGTTTACACTAGACTGGTGATCAGTGAGTAAAAAGCTGTAAAAAAACAGCTAATACTCACTGATCACCAGTCGGCTGCAGCGATCCGCTCTCCTCTCCTCAGCGACGACTTCCGTGTGAGGAGAGGAGAGCCGATTGCCTAGCAACCGGCTGTTTGCTTACATCACATGACGGCTGTGATTGGACACGGCCGTCATGTGATTAGGAAGGCCAATCACAGAGCCCTCCTGCCGATCCGAGATGCGCCGTGTCCGGGTGACACGAGCGCATCGGGATCGCGCCACTGCGCGGGCACGTGCGATCCCCCTACTTCTGAAGGATGTTCAGGAACGTCCGATCAGAAGTAGACGGCTCCCACCCGGACGTATATATACAGTGTCCGGGTGGGAAGTAGTTAACTAACATGTTCTTACTTCTTCCCCCAGGGGACCTAGCTCCTGAGAGGACCACCAATAACCAACCAAGTTAAAGGGCCATAACCCAGACGTGCGCCCCCTTCTCGCTGAACACCCCCCCCCCCACAGGACGCCCGGCCTCGGTCAGTCTGATCAGCTTTTTTGAGTCTATCCTCCAGCGGTGCGCACAACAGAACACCTCCCGTGACATAGCGAGCTTTACATCCGCGACCAGCCACCAGACTCACAATTGTGACTCTGGTCTTTCCATCCTGGCGGCTCCCCCTGGAGATCTGGTCACTTACACCAGGACCGAGAGTTGAAGCACACTGGTTGATGTCATCACCTCGTCATCTGGACTTCATGGTGGTGTCGTGTACACATTTCTTCACAATATATCAATAATGGCAATTAGTTTTTATATTGCTTTTACACATTTTCATAATTCCATCACCATTGACAGTTGTTTTTAGGTGTGCATCAAATAAATTAACTTTACTTGGCATAAGGTCCGCAAGTTCTTACGCTGGTCCCATAGGGCGCTGCATTTGTTTTATATGTTCTGTTGTCCACCTTTTCCAGTGGTTGGCGGCTGCACTGGGCTTCAGCCTTTTCTTATATTCTCCAGGATATGCACACCTTTATAGATGACTGACAGTTTTAGCGCTCAAGGACCCTTTTGTTTTGTTTGTCTTTCTACCCTACCATTTGGAATCTTTCGCCTCCATGTTGCCTAATATTGAAATGTGAAATTTCCATTTCCCCAGAACAAAATCAAGAGAATTCTAATAGTTTCTATCATTCCCGGTGTCAGCTGCACCTTCATCTGTCAGATTGCGGAGACGGAGCTGTCGTCCCCCTTGTGATGTCTGTCTAGAGATGTCTGTCTGTGGGACTGATCAAAGTCTTACATACCCAGGTCCACGGTCATTAATCTCCATCCCGCATCAGGTGTCGGACAGCCCCGTCCACAATGTGACAAGTCCCCCAAAATGAGTAAATGAGAGGCGTCAGGATTATAAATGGAAGCTCCCTGGGAGATGGACAGATAGATTAGGACGGAAGCCTCCAGCATCATTTGTCTAAGTAATTTGTCTTTCGTATCTGGTGGTGTTCTACTCAATGTCCTTCCGTTACGTGAAACTGTTCATCACTTTGAAATCTGAAAATTCAGTTTCTATCAAAGGGGCTTCTCCTGTAACTGTAGTTTTTCTTTTTTATGGTGACTCACCATGAGATATAAGTTTAAAGCTGGACTCAGGGATAATCAACAACTGTCTAAATCTATTCATCATGTGTAATGTTCTTTTAACCACTTGCTTACTGGGCACTTAAACCCCCCTCCTTTCCAGACCAATTTTCAGCTTTCAGCGCTGTCGCACTTTGAATGACAATTGCGTGGTCATGCTACACTGTACCCAAATGATTAATTATCATTTTTCCCCCCAAATAGAGCCTTCTTTTGGTGGTATTTGATCACCTCTGCGATTTTTATTTTTTGTTAAAAAAATTTAAAAAGACCGAAATTTAAAAAAAAAAAAATGTTTTTTTAATTTTGTTATAAAAATATAAAATGGGTAATTTTTGTCTGTCATTGATGTACGCTGCTGAGGCGGCAGTGACGGGCACCGATAGGTGGCAGTGATGGGCACTGATGGGTGGCAGTGATGGGCACTGATGGGTTACACTTATAGGCAGCACTTTTAGGTGGCACTGATTGGCAGCACTGGTGGGCATTGATAGGTGGCACTGGTGGGCATTGATAGGTGACACTTGTGGGCATTGACAGGTGGCACTTATGGGCATTGACAGGTGGCACTTATGGGCATTGCAAGGTGGGACCGATGTCCCTTTAAGATAAGCCGGTGATCGGCTTTTTTTTTCTCGTCCGCTGTCAGCGTGAGGAGAAAAAAAAACGATCACCGAGCTTTTGTTTTTATCATGTGATCAGCTGTCATTGGCTGACAGCTGATCACATGGTAAGGGGCCGGGATCTCAGTGACTCGGTGATCACAGAGCGCCCAGCGCGCACAGGGGAGGACGTCATATGACAGCCTCCCGGGAATTGACATTCGCGCTTTGGCCGTCATTCGGCCATAGTGCGGATGTCAAGTGGTTAATCTCGGTGTGCTTTGTGAATTCCTCCCAGATCTGTGCAGTAATCTAGTGTGAGACTTCCTGTGATAAAGACCGCTCACTGCTGCGCTCTCTCCTTGTACAGGGTGACTGGTCCATAAATCCATCCCGTAGTTTGTAGACATTATAACTTTTGTGCAAAGCAGTCAATATACGCTTATTGGGATTTTTTTTTACCAAAAACATGTAGCAGAATATATATTGCCCTAAATTGATGAAGAAATTTGTGTTTTTTACATTTTTTTTTTGGATATGTATTATAGCAGAACGTAAAAAAATATATATATTTTTTGAAAATTGTCGCTCTTTTTTTGTTTATAGCGCAAAAAATAAAAACTGCAGAGGTGATCAAATACCACCAAAAGAAAGCTCTATTTGTGGGGAAAAAAGAACATACATTTTATTTGGGTATAGTGTCGCACGCCCACGCAATTGTCAGTTAACGCAGTGCCGTATCTCAAAAAATGGCCTGGTCATTAAGGGGGTAAAACCTTCCAGGGCTGAAGTGGTTAAGCCACACCTTTACATTTTCTGTTTGCCAGATTGTTGTGCTCTTTTCCAGCCAATATCTTGCTCATTTTTCTCTGATGCCGTCTCAGTCTGGTTACTGACCTTGGCTTGTTTCTCGACTACACTTGATTCCAACCTGCAACCACTTGTTATCGACCTGTGGCTTGTTTACTGACTACACTTCTGCTTAGTCAAAACCTGCTATATCTGCTACTGGACCCCGGCTTGCTCATCTCTTGGTGGGTCAATCCTGAGGTGACCTGGTACTGTCACACAGCAAAACCCATCTTCACTTTCAGGAGCTCTGGTGAATACCAGTTAGCCAATTAGTACGCACCTCAGGTGAGCCCATGTCATCCGCCAGGGTGACCTGCTGGTGTACTGATCATGTTGGTTGGTGGGAAATCTACTGCTATAGATGCTGGTCGCTGAGCCTGACCCCTGACCATGACAGTGGGTCAGAGACGCCCTTTACTAACAGTAAATAACAGTATACTAACAGTATATTTTCACTTTTCCAGGGTGAATGCAACTGGTATTGGGTTTACAAATATTTTAAGGTAAATATCACCTTAAAGCCAGCCTTCATCCCCAAAAAAACAAATTATTGAACCAATTGGATAACATTTATTTTTATTGAACTGCTTTTGTTGTGTTGCAGTGCAGCACTTACTGCTTTCTTGCCTAGGTGGGAATGATGTTGCACTCTATTCCATGCATGCGAAGATGTACTGAACGGCTCTGCCCAGCCTTTGTGATCCATTAGAGACCTTCAGCAGATTTGCGCATGCAGGGATTCACCATGGGCATGCCCAAAGATGCAAATAGCTGGAGGTCCCAAATAGCTGGAGGTCCCAAATAGCTGGTTGTCTGTGCCTGCACGGGGAAAGTTGATGTGCATATGAGCGGGGCTCTGGGCTCGATGCCCACAGGGTAAGAGAACTCACACAGAGACCAGTTGTTGCAGCAAAGTATATTAATGTGTGGGTAGTGAAGAAGTATAACAGAGCCTGCATACACGGCCACACCACTTTTAATGAACTGTACACAAGATTTCAGTGCACACTATTGACACCTGACAGCATCTGACAGAGGAGGTGGCTGGAAGCCAGACCGGCAACGAGGCACCTGAATAAGAAAAGGTTGCTGCCTGACACACAGCGGCAGTCCCTATTCTGTCCCTCCTCCACAGGAACCTCTCCCTACGCTAGGCAACCTGTCCCTGACCTGACCACTCAGAAAATGTGCACCAACTGATGGGGTCAGTGCTATTTAGTGCACTCCAAAGACATGCTGGTAGGTTAATTAGATCCTGTGATAAAAATTGGCCAAATATGTGTATGTTGTATGTGTTTGTAAGCGTGTCAGGACCCCACAGGGCAAGGACCGCACTATACCACAGATGGACACCAGTGGCAAAGCGCCCTGAGGCGATTCGGTTCGCATAGGTAGCGCTATACAAGTCATTCATTCATTCATTTATTAGCACTGCCCACACTAAATGATGGCCACGGAGATCAGCCAGGACAGCAGCGTCGAATTGGACAGCTGCTCCTCCCTGGTGACATCTACGGAGGCTTTAGAGGAACATGGGTTCCCCTTGTCCTCTGTTCCCTCTGCACGGTGGCCGCTGAACAGTGCCACCCTTGCAGGGAGGCCAAACTACACCTGCCTACATGCAAATGTATCATAGGTCTCTGCCAGGTCCTGAAGACCTCTGCACATGTACTGGACTGTGAAATATGGCGGTGTCAGTGAGGGGGAGGGAGGGTGGATGCAGGGCCAGCATTACAGGGACTTAAGTTCCTCTTTAACTGATTCCCGCCTGGCCTATGGTAGAATGATGTTGGCACTGGCCTCTCATCGATCTGGGTGGATGTCATATGACCCCCTCCCGGATTGCCTCCCACGTGCAGCTGTGCAGTGGCGCATTCTACCACCAGCCGTGTCCATGTACCTATGACTGATCAGAGTACCGGGCTCATTACCGGTACCATGTGACCACCGTGATGAATCACAGCAGGTCACATGACAGTTGTACACAATGGCTGGCTTTCTTTCATGCCATCCAATGTGTACAACTGTGCTGCTAGCTGTGGTTGGTCAATTTGATCACATGGTACAGACAGGCTCAATCACAGCCCATCTGTACCATGTGATTAGCTTTGACCAGTCACAGCTAATCACAACAAAACAGACTGAATGAATCATTCAGTAAAATGCTTGCTTATAGCAATGTAATGCACTACTATAAGCAAACATAACGTGTAAACTTCCCCAGAGCAGTATAATGTTACTATGGACACAGTGTGTTAAAATTATAACTTTTTTTTTTTCATACTTTTACCAGTCAGTGTCCCTGATCACCGCCACACCAGTTATATGATGACATTGTACTGCACTGGTGACAGTATGTAAAAAAAATAAAATAAAATTGTGATCATTTTTTTTTTTCAAAATTTCTTAATTTTCCAAAAAAATTATGACAAAAAAATTACAACTTCAAAAAAAACGCCATGACTCTTACTGAATACCTTGGAATGGCTACTTTCCAAAAAGGAGTAATTTGGGGGATGTGACGGGAGGGCCCAGAATCCCTTGGAAAGGTTGGGAAACCCTTGTTTCAGCTCCCCATGTACCTCCTATGTCTAATTCACCCTGTGCCCATTAGGGGCACAGGGTGATTGAGAAAAGATGGCTTGGCTTACTTAAAATGGGACAGTAATATTTATCCACAATATCTCCCACGATATATATAAAGACTATTCTTGGTTTATTTGAGTCTGAACTCAAAATATTAATGGAAAGAGCTGATCATCACATTGGCCTCTGTACAATGTAGGAGACGGGCCGACTCCTACTGGAGCTTCTGCTATTGTGAGAAGGTGTCCTGTGTTTATACTTATTATAATGTATAATCTACTGTGTGAAGCTCGGTGACCTGTAGTGAAATCCTGATTAATCACAACAATGGCCAGGTGGGCACGGAGTCACATCAGCTGCTTTAAGGGATTAGTTAATTAGCTTATGTTAATTTATTTTTCTGGTTACAGGTGTATTGTTAGTGTAATATGAGAAGGAGGGGGAACTTCCTCTTAAACTGTGTATAAGACTGTATTATTGTTCTAATAAACAGTTCATGGTGAGCAACCAAACGAGTATTGTCTTGTTTGTGGTTGTCAGCAGTCGGAATATCTGATATCTATATTCAGACTGGAAGGAAGCGGTATATGACAAAAGCACTCGAGCGGAGTGTGGGATGTTTCGTTACAGGGGATATTTGTACTGCTCTGGTGTTTTCGAGCCTCAAGAAATGAGAGGAGGTCAGTACAACATGATTGATTAATTTTCAGATAGAGCCCATAGTTTGTAGACTCTATAACTTTCCTACAGACTAAATAAAATGATTTTGGTTATTGTCACCAAAGAAATGTAGCAGAATACATTTTGGGCTAAATTCATTAATATATTTATTTGTTTGCAAAATTTTATTAACCACTTCAGCCCCGGACCAATTGGCAGCCAAAGGTCCAGGCCCCTTTTTGCGATTCGGCACTGCGTCGCTTTAACTGACAATTGCGCGGTCATGCAACGTGGCTCCCAAACAAAATTGGCGTCCTTTTTTTCCCACAAATAGAGCTTTCCTTTGGTGCTATTTGATCGCCCCTGCGGTTTTTATTTTTTTGCGCTATAAACAAAAATAGAGCGTCAATTTTGAAAAAAATGCAATATTTTTTGCTTTTTGCTATAATAAATATCCCCAAAAAATATACAAAAAAAACATTTTTTTTCCTCAGTTTAGACCGATACGTATTCTTCTACATATTTTTGGTAAAAAAAATCGCAATTAGCGATTATTGATTGGTTTGCGCAAAAGTTATAGCGTTTACAATATAGGGGATAGTTTTATAGCATTTTTATTAATATTTTTTTTTTTACTAGTAATGGCGGCGATCAGCAAATTTTTATTGTGACTGCGACATTATGGCGGACACATCGGACATTTTTGACACATTTTTGGGACCATTGTCATTTATACAGCAATCAATGCTATTTAACCACTTCAATACCCGCGTATAGTCATATGACGCCCACAAGGTGGATCTACCATCCTGGGTGGGCGTCATATGACGTCCTCGGATTCCCGGCCGCCTGGTGCGAGTGCCCGGCGGCCGCGATGTCCGCCGGGCACCCGCGATTGCCCGTTAAAACAACGGGACCGGGCGGGACCGTGGGACCGGGCGGGACCGTGGAGCTCCACGTCCTGTCAGCGGGGAGGAGACCGATCATGTGATCCCAGTACGGAGGAACACATGATCGGTCTCCTCCCCTTGAGTCCCCTCCCCCTACAGTTAGAATCACTCCTATTAGGGAACACATTAACCCCTCCAGCGCCCTCTAGTGTTAACCCCTTCCCTGCCAGTCACATTTACACAGTAATCATTGCAATTTTATAGCAACGATCGCTGTGTAAATGTGAATGGTTCCAAAAATGTGTCAAAAGTGTCCGAAGTGTCCGCCGCAATGTCGCAGTCACGAAAAAAAAAATCGCAGATCGCCGCCATTACTAGTAAGAAAAAAAAAAAATTCAATAAATCTATCCCCTATTTTGTAGACGCTATAACTTTTGCGCAAACCGATCAACATACGCTTATTGCGATTTTTTTTTACCAAAAATATGTAGAAGAATACGTATCGGCCTAAACTGAGGAAAAAAATTGTTTTTTTTTTTTAAAAATGGTATATTTATTATAGCAAAAAGTAAAAAATATTGTGTTTTTTTTCAAAATTGTCGCTCTTCTTTTGTTTATAGCGCAAAAAAATAAAAACCGCAGGGGCGATCAAATACCACCAAAAGAAAGCTCTATTTGTGGGAAAAAAAGGACGTCAATTTTGTTTGGGTGTAACGTCGCACGACCGCGCAATTGTTAGTTTAAAGCGACGCAGTGCCGAATCGCAAAAAGTGCTCTGGTAAGGAAGGGTGTTTAAAAGCCCTGTATTGAAGTGGTTAAATGCATTGATTCCTGTATAAATGACACATGCAGTGAAAGCGTTAACCACTAGGGGAGGGGAGGGGTTATGGGCTGTGACGTGCGTGTGTTTTTTACATTAGGGGGCGGGGCTGACGTCTGACGTCATTGATCGGCTTTCCCGATGACAGGGAACAGCCGATCAATGACAGGCAGAGTAGGAAGCGCGGGGAGAGGTTTGTTTACACAGACCTCTCCCCGTTCTTCATCTCTGTGACCCAATCGCGGGACACCAGCGGCGATCGGGTCCGCTGGTCCCACGGCCAGGGTCATGGAGCTCCCGACCGGGTCGCGAGCGCGCCGCTGACGGCGCGTACGTGACCCACGGCCAGGCAATTAAAGGGCCACGTACCTGTACGTGGTTTTGCCTGCCCGTGCCATTCTGCTGACGTATATATGCAGGAGGCGGTCGGGAAGCGGTTAAAGTAACGAGACAAACTTGTTTTTTTCAACATTTTCAGTCTTTATTTTTTGTGTATTTTTCAAAAAAATAAACAAACCCAGTGGTGATCAAATCCCACCAAAAGAAATCTCTATTTGTGTGAACAAAATTTATAAAAATGTAGTTTGGGTACAGTGTTGCGTGACCGCGCAACTGTCATTTAAAGTATGACGTCGCTGAAAGCTGAAAATTGGCCTGGGCAGGAAAGGGGTAAAAGTGCCCGGTATTGAAGTGGTTAAAGAATACAGACATCCTTGGATTGACACTTTGTACGATTTTATTCTGTTCTGAGCCAGCAATAACGTTTTCACTGAAATGCCAGAATGCCAGGGACAACAGACTGGCACTTAGCTAAGAACATCCTTTGTCACAGAGTCACAGGATTCAATATCGTTTGTGGCATTGCCAGCTACTAATTTGGATTTAATGTCAGCTCCATGAATAAGGTGCTCAGGAAAGTATACAGCAGGATAATGTTAAGGCACAATTTAATTAGTGCTCGCACATTTGTGTTACTGCAAAAAAAAAAAAAAAATAGATTTAGCACAAACTTTCAGGGGTTCTGTAAAGGTCAAAGGGATTCAGCAATTTTATTTTTTTTGTGTAATGAGTATACTCCTTCCACCAGGATAATTGAGTTCCAACAAATCCTTCTTCCACTCTTTATTCTTATAGGACTTCTGTCAGTTATAAAGACATTTTTGGGCCCTTTCACACTGTTCTTGTTTTTTATGTGTTTTTAAAGCAGAGTTCCAGGCTTTTTTTTTATTTCAATTAAAAGTCAGCAACTACAAAAAGTTTAGCTGCTGACTTTTCATAAACAGACACTCACCTGTCCCACGGTCCAGTGAGGAGGCCGCACAGAGCCTCGCCCCTCTCCTCCTACTCTCTCCACAGTGCCTCTATTGAAACTGTGGGCACCCGGCCGTGGCAGCTTGTGGCTTCACGGCCGGATGCGCACTGCGCATGCGCGAGTCACGCTGCGCTCTCCGAGTCGACAGGCAATCTTCTGGGACCTGCGGCATGTCCGAGAAGATTGCCGAGAGGGAGGGGGCGCCTAGGGGGAGAGGAGGAGTCGTCTAGGCGGCCCATACTTGGAAGCAGGAAGTGGGACAGGGGCTCCCACTCAAAACTAAGCACCCACTCCCCCCCACCCAAAAAAAATTACATGCCAAATGTGGCATGTAAGGGGACGAGGAGTGCTTAAAAAGGAAGTTGCACTTTTGGGTGGAACTCCCCTTTAAAGGTAAAAAAAGTGGAAGAAAATTGTATCCATTTGAAGCTGTACACCAGATTTTGATACACTTTACAAAGTTTGTTTGGGCCAAAGCTGGCCCAAACTATACACTATGTTGTCAGAAGTATATTCTAGTATACACACTATATTACCAAAACTATTGGGACACCTGCCTTTGCACGCACATGAACTTTAATGGCATCCCAGTCTTAGTCTGTAGGGTTCATTATTGAGTTGGCCCACCCTTTACAGCTATAACAGCTTCAACTCTTCTGGGAAGGACGTCCACAAGGTTTAGGAGTGTGTCTATGGGAATGTTTGACCATTCTTCCAGAAGAGCATTTGTGTGGTCAGGTGTGGACGAGAAGGCCTGGCTCGCAGTCTCTGCTCTAATTCATCACAAAGGTGTTCTATCAGGTTGAAGTGAGGTCAGGACTGGTTCGCAGTCATGTGGAAATAGGAAGGGGCAACCCCAAACTGTTCCTACAAAGTTGGGAGCATGAAATTATCCAAAATGTCTTGGTATGCTGACGCCTTAAGAGTTCCCTTCACTGGAGACATCGATGAGTGAGTTTGGAGTGAAGGAACTGGACTGGTGTAAACAGAATCCTGATCTCAACCCGATAGAACGGCTTTAGGAGGAATTAGACCGGAGACTGCGAGCCAGGCCTTGTCGTCCAACATCAGTACCTGATCTCACAAATGCGTTGGATGAGAAGGTCGGACTTGCAGTCTCACATGCCTCTTCACCATCTGTCCGAACGTGGATCACTCTTCAGAGATCAAAGCACATATGAACGAGTCCTTATGACATTTACTAAAACTGGAGATTGCAAAATCTGGTGCAGCTGTGCATGGTATTTATGATTATTATTATTTATTTTATTTCAGGTATTTATATAGTCCTGTCAATTTACGCAGTGCTTTACATATACATTGTATATTCTACACTCACTCAGTCCCTGCCCTCAAGGAGATGACAATCTAAGGTCCCTAACTTACATTCATACAAAAAACATACTAGGGCCAATTTAGTCAGAAGCCAATTAACCTACCAGCATGTCTTGACATCCAATTGGCTTCTAACTTCAGCTTGCTCAATGACGCTTTGATAATAAAATCTGGAACCTGATTGGTTTCTATGCAGAGCTGCACCAGATTTTGCACTCTCCAGTTCTAGTAAATCAACCCCTTAGTGTTTTCACCCGTTCCCCGGTGAAGTAAATGTATTTGTAAGATATGAATGAAACGCGTAGACACAGTTGCCAGGAGCAGAACTTTTCTTTATGAATGGTGGAAGAAGGAAACATTTTCATTAGAGGCAACAGTGTAAAAAAAATCAATGGTTACATCTATCCAGGAATCCAATCTAAATACTTTCCGTTCTCTATCGGGTTGATAAACCCCACTCCAGTATTTATTGGTAAGGAGAGGGGCAGTGATGGACTGTAATGACATTTTTTCTCCGAAAAAAAAAATGTTGACTGTTGTATTTATCCTGAGATGTTCATTAAATGTTGACAGAGAGAGGAATGCATGCCAGTCACATGAAATTGAACGGAGTGGGAAATACTATAATTAACTGAGAGATGAAATATTAAAAGGAGGGCGAAAACAACAGCGAGTGATGAGGAGGTGTGCAGAGGATTATTCACCCAGGGAGAAAGTTTTGAGATTGTAACTTCTGGGTACGGTAAAGCATTCCCATTATTGTACTTACTGTACAACTCATGCTACCTTAAAGGGAAACACAAGTGTATATGAGGTGTGTCTAAAAGGTTCGGTGAATGGTATCAGAAAACAAACAGAGCAGAAGATACCAACAAATTACCTTTACTGGCCTTCAAAATAATCACCATCCTTCACAACACACTTTTGGCAACATTCATAAGGCTTCTGAAAACCGGCACCCCCCGTGGCTCTAACAGAGCCGAGGGGACTTACAGCAGCACTGTCAGCTGGAGATCCTCTCAGAGCTGCGTGAGTCTCCTCACTGCTCTTTCTAAGCGACCAGACATCTAATAGGGTGGCCTGGCGCTTTGGCCAATCAGGAAGTAGGTCTGACACCCTGCCTCCTGATTGGCAGGGAGGAAGGTTAGTGTGAAAATAGTGAAAATGTATTCGCTATGGTCACACAATTGGGTGGGATCAGGGCGCACTCTCTGCATGCCGAGCCCACCCTATTTTGAAGCCTATTAGAGCCTCTGGCTCTAATCACGTGCTTCGAAAAATACCACCCCGCCATAGGAATCCATGCGTCCAGCGTGCTGAAAGGGGCATTCCGCATGGATTTGGGGGCGGCGCCGTGCGCCCATAGTGCACGGGCCGCCAATGAATGCAGCCCCACCGTTTCCATGAATGCAGCCCCACTATTGCCATGAATGCAGCCTTAACATTGCCATGCCTTACCAATGCCATCAGTGCAGCCTGATCAATGCCCATCTGCAACCTCGCATGGGACATGGAGGGGGCAGGATGTTTTCTCAGCGACCTCTTAAATTCAAAGTCCCGCCTCCTGTGATGGACAGAACAGTCGTCCAATGGCAGCGCAGGAGACGGAACTTCCTATTACAGAGGCCGCAGTGCAAACAGTAGATTCACCTGTACGTACGGCACTCATCCCGCCTCCTCCCTGTCCCCTCCAAGGTGCCAGCATGTATATCTTTTGCACTCAGGGATTCGTTGGGGGCCACAAAAGACAAACATGTCCAAATTACCAGGCGGGCCGTTCGAAGCCGGACTTTGGACATGCCTGCCATACAGTGTCTGAAATCAATCCTTGCAACAAGGATGTATCAGTTGATAATGATTGTAGACGGGGCTTATTCCGGTGCTCCAACGGCTGACATGCCCTGGCTATATGAGCTCCCTACAGCACATAATAGTGTGTATGGAATATGTTTATTTTGCCTCCAACACAAAGTTGATGAAAAGAACAAATACATTTTTGACTTTAACCACTTCAATACAGGGCACTTATACACCCTTCCTGCCCAGACCAATTTTCAGCTTTCAGCACTCTCACTCTTTGAATGCCAATTACTCAGTCATGCAACACTGTACCCAAACAAAATTGTTATCATTTTTTTCACACAAATAGAGCTTTCTTTTGGTGGTATAATCACAACTGTGTTTTTTATTTTTTGCAACATAAGTGAAAAAATTGCGAAAAATTTGGAAAAAAAAAACCCACTTTTTTTAGTTTCTATAATACAATTTTGCAAATAAGTCATTTTTGTTCATATATTTGGGCCACAATTTATACTGCTACATATCTTTTGTAAAAATAACCCAAATAAGTGTATATTATTTGGTCTGTGTGAAAGTTATAGAGTCTATAAGCTATGGTGCAAATTATTGAAAATTGATCACACCTGATGTACTCATCCTTCCTCGCCCTAAAATGTCAGGAAAGTACAAATAGCCCCCAAATGACCCCTTTTTTGAAAGTAGACAGTCCAGGGTATTTAGTAAGAGGCATAGTGAGTTTTTTGAAGTTGTAATTTTTTCCCATAATTCTTAGGAATATAAAGACATTTTATTTTAAGTTATTTCTCACACACAGCATATGCATACTTTCAATTGCACCCCAAAATACATTCAGCTACTCTTCTCGAGTATGATGATACCACATGTTTGGGACTTTTTCACAGCCTGGCCACATAGAGAGGCCCAACATGCAGGGAGCACCATCCGGCATTCTAGGAGCATAAATTGCACATAAAATTTCCTAATGACCTATCACACTTTTGAAGGCCCTGGAGCACCAGGACAATGGAATTACCCACAAAATTACCCCATTTTGGAAAGCTAACACCCCAAGGTATATTCTATGAGGCATAATAAGTCTTTTGAACAGTTTCCACAAGTCTTTGGAAAAAAAGTGGTCAATTTATAAAATATTTCTTACACACAGCATGTACATAGCAAAAATTATACCCCAAAATGCATTCTGCTACTCCTCCTGAGTATGGTGATATCACATGTGTGAGACTTGTACACAGACTGGCCACATAGAGAGGTCCACCATTGAAGTAGAACCTTCAGGCGTTCTAGAAGCATAAATTACACATATACCGTAATTTCATTCCTACCTATCACATTTTTGAAGGTCCTGGAGCACCAAGATAGTGGAATTACCCTCAAAATGACTCCATTTTGGAAAGCTAACACCCCAACGTATATTCTATGAGGCATGGGCTGCAAATAGGTACTCGGGGACTCTAATGGGCTAGTGACAGGTACTTGGGTACTCTGATGGGATGGTGACAGGTACTCGGGTACTCTGATGGGATGGTGACAGGTATTCGGGTACTCTGATGGGTATGGTGACAGGTACTTGGGTACTCCGATGGGCTGGTGTCAGGTACTCGGGTACTCTGATGGGCTGGTGACAGGTACTCGGATATTCAGATAGCCTGGTGACGGGTACTCGAGTACTCAGATGGGCTGTGACAGGTACTTTGATGGGCTGGTGACAAGTACTTTGATGGGTGGTGACAGGTCCTTTTTGTTGGGGGGGGGCAATCAGTGTGTTTGGGGTATACTGTTAGCGGTAACAAGCTGTTACCGCAATCTCTTCCTCACACATGATCAGTGTGTGAGGAGAGCCCGGTAACAGCTCGTTACCGCCAACAGTATACACCAAACACACTGATGTTGGAAACGGGGTGGAGAAAATAACTCTTTTTGCAGCCCAGCTCCTTCCAGGGCTTCCCATTATTATCACTCAAGGCACCTTCAGGCTGTAACAACTTGCAGCCCTCTGAACTCTTTTCATAGGCTAACGCCCTTGATCAGTGGTCTCCAAACTGCAGCCCAGGGGCCTGATGTGGCCATTTTCTTGCCTTCATCCAGTCCTTGGGGTAATTTTCCTCCCTCTGATGCAAGACACTATTCCTCCCACTGACACCAACAATGGGGCATAATTCCGGTTACTAACAATGGGGTGGATTTACTAAAAGGCAAATAGACTGTGCACTTTTGCAAATCCAGTTGCTCCAGAAAGTATTGAATGAGATAGATCTCTGCTGACTCCCATCATCCAATCGCGTTCAAGCCTAAATGCTTTTTTTTTTTAACTTGCATGTGATTGGGTATTCTTTGTAAAGTGAAGCTTTATCTAATTTCCTAAGCTCTGGCAGTCCAGGGCCTGCGAGATGGCTACCATCAACTGTAACAGGACACTTTTGTTTTCTGGCTCAGCAACCTCTGCATCAGCTCCCACAGTAATGATGCCACCCCCAGAACCTCGTGTGCCCCCACCGGAACGGTTTTCAGGGGACCGCAGTAAGTTCCGCTCCTTCAGGAATGCCTGCCGGCTCTACTTCCTGCTACAACCCCGCACCTTCTCCCTAGAGAGCACTAAGGTGGGGTTCATAGTCTCCCTACTCCAAGGGGAGCCTCAGACCTGGGCCCACCGTATGTTGGAACAAGCCAGTCCTCTTCTGGATACCCTGGACTCATTTTTGGATGAAATGGCCAAGCTGTATGATGATCCTCAACGCACTACAACAGCAGAGGCCAGCCTCCATGCCCTCCAACGCCGGCCAGTAGAGGACTACGTAACAGACTTCAGGCGCTGAAGCTCTGAAGGATGAGCTAGCCCGAGTGGGGATTCCTAGTACTTTGGAGGATTTGATTCAGCTGTCTATCCAGATAGACCGTCGTTTAAGAGAGCGGAGGTCCGAGAGGTCCAGCTTGACACGCCCCACTTGGGTGTTACCCAAGGGTCCCAACTACCCTCCTACTTCCGTTTCCAACGTGCCTGCTGCCAACTCAGGAGCACCAGCGGCGTCGCCAGCAGGGGCGTAACTAGAAATCACAGGGCCCCATAGCAAAATGTTGTATGGGGCCCCCCCCCCCCCCACAAAAAAATGGCGGGGCTTAAATTAAATAGTGGGCGTGGTTTAAAGGGCGGGGCTCAAAGGGTGTGTGGTTCGAGTCTGAGAAGAAAGAAAGAGCCCAGATCCTACACCACAATAGCAATATATGTATTCCAGAAAGTTTAATCAACAGATAAAGATACTCCAAACACCCGGTGTTAGCGCTTCAATAATCCTCACCTGTGCCCAATGCAGCGTGGTCTGCCCATGCCCAATACTGCCTCACCTGTGCCCAATGCAGCGTGGTCTGTGCCCAATACAGCATGTCCAGTGTCCAATGCAGCCTCACCTGTGCCCAAAGCAGCATGGCCAGTGCCCAATACTGCCTCACCTGTGCCCAATACTGCCTCACCTGTGCCCACTTGTGCCCAATGCAACGTGTCCAGTGCCCAATGCAGCCTCACCCGTGCCCAATGCAGCCTCACCTTTGCCCAATGCAGCATGACCCGTGCCCAATTCAGCATGACCCGTGCCCAATGCAGCGTGGCCTGCCCATGCCCAATGCAGCCTGACCCGTGCCCAATGCAGCCTGACCCCACCCATGCCCAATGCAGCCTGACCCATGCCCAATGCAGCCTCCCCCGTGCCCAATGCAGCCTCCCCCGTGCCCAATGCAGCCTCCCCCGTGCCCAATGCAGCCTCCCCGTGCCCAATGCAGCCTCTCCCGTGCCCAATGCAGCCTCCCCCGTGCCCAATGCAGCCTCTCCCGTGCCCAATGCAGCCTCTCCCGTGCCCAATGCAGCCTCTCCCGTGCCCAATGCAGCCTCCCCGTGCCCAATGCAGCCTCTCTCGTGCCCAATGCAGCCTCTCCCGGGCCCAAGGCAGCCTCCCCGTGCCCAATGCAGCCGCCCCGTGCCCAATGCAGCCTCTCTCGTGCCCAATTCAGCCTCCCCCGTGCCCAATGCAGCCTCCCTCGTGCCCAATGCAGCCTCCCCCGTGCCCAATGCAGCCTCTCTCGTGCCCAATGCAGCCTCCCCCGTGCCCAATGCAGCCTCCCCGTGTCCAATGCAGCCTCCCCCGTGCCCAATGCAGCCTCTCTCGTGCCCAATGCAGCCTCACCCGTGCCCAATGCAGCCTCACCCGTGCCCAATGCAGCCTCACCCGTGCCCAATGCAGCCTCCCCGTGCCCAATGCAGCCTCCCCGTGCCCAATGCAGCCTCCCCGGGCCCAATGCAGCCTCCCCCGTGCCCAATGCAGCCTCCCCCGTGCCCAATGCAGCCTCCCTCGTGCCCAATGCAGCCTCTCTCGTGCCCAATGCAGCCTCCCTCGTGCCCAATGCAGCCTCCCCCGTGCCCAATGCAGCCTCCCCGTGTCCAATGCAGCCTCCCCCGTGCCCAATGCAGCCTCCCCCGTGCCCAATGCAGCCTCACACGTGCCCAATGCAGCCTCACCCGTGCCCAATGCAGCCTCACCCGTGCCCAATGCAGCCTCCCCGTGCCCAATGCAGCCTCTCTCGTGCCCAATGCAGCCTCCCCCGTGCCCAATGCAGCCTCTCTCGTGCCCAATGCAGCCTCTCTCGTGCCCAATGCAGCCTCTCTCGTGCCCAATGCAGCCTCCCCCGTGCCCAATGCAGCCTCCCTCGTGCCCAATGCAGCCTCCCCCGTGCCCAATGCAGCCTCCCCGTGTCCAATGCAGCCTCCCCCGTGCCCAATGCAGCCTCCCCCGTGCCCAATGCAGCCTCTCTCGTGCCCAATGCAGCCTCACCCGTGCCCAATGCAGCCTCACCCGTGCCCAATGCAGCCTCCCCGTGCCCAATGCAGCCTCTCTCGTGCCAATGCAGCCTCTCTCGTGCCCAATGCAGCCTCTCTCGTGCCCAATGCAGCCTCTCTCGTGCCCAATGTAGCCTCCCCCGTGCCCAATGCAGCCTCCCCCGTGCCCAATGCAGCCTCCCCCGTGCCCAATGCAGCCTCACCTGTGCAGTGTTAGAGGTGAGCCAGACTGCAGCAGCCCTTATTGGCGAGCGTGGGGCTCTCTCAGATTGGGGGGGGGGGGCGAGCACCGGCCGCACGGTCCCCCAGCCAGGGGAAGTGAGGAGAGGAAGAGGCGCGCTGTCCAGCAGAGCGCTGTAATAGCTTGCATTTGAATGCCCTGTGAGTTCCCGGGGCTCAACGTCACATAGCCCCACCTCTTGGCCCGGCGCCTTTGATGACGTCACATGTCCCGCATTGGACCGGCGTTCTGTCTATCAAAAGCGTCGGGCCAAGAGGTGGGGCTATGTGACGTTGAGCCCCGGGAACTCACAGGGCATTCAAATAAAAGCTATTACACAGCGCTCTGCTGCCTTGTACGGACAGCGCGCCTCTTCCTCTCCTCACTTCCCCTGGCTGGGGGCCCGTGCGGGCAGTGCTCGCCACCCCCCCGGGCCCCGGCAGTATGCTTTCCTCCTCCTCCCCAGGGGCCCCATAGCAGCTGCGGGCCCCATAGCGGCCGCGTGTGTCGCTATGGCGGTAGTTCCGCCACTGGTCGCCAGAACAACCTCTGCCTCTACTGTGGGGAATCTGGGCACTACGCCAACACATGCCCGAATAAGATCCGTAAGTTCAATTCATCATCCCGTGTGCCTTTTGCCTTGTCTTTAATAAAAGCCGCTCACATCGCTGTTCCTATTTCCTTACAGCTCCCAGGAGAAATACTCAGAGTCCAGGCTATAATTGACTCTGGTGCATGTAGCTGCTTTGTGGATCATGCCTTCGCTCTACAACATAACATCCCTTTGACACCTAAGCAGCATCAGCTCTCCATACGGCTAGCAGATGGGTCAAATATCAAGTCCGGGCCTATCACCCTGGAAACACAACCCCTGTTCACCAGTATCCCACCAGGTCACCAGGAGCTACTCCGTCTAGATGTCATCTCCTCACCTTTGTTTCCTGTCATCCTAGGAATGCCTTGGCTACAGGCCCACAATCCCCAGGTCAACTGGGTCACCGGTGAGGTGACTTTTCAGTCCTCCTACTGTTTACAGAACTGTCTTAAATCCTTCCAGATTCCACCAGTCATTGGGTGCCTAAGAACGGACTCTGAATTCAAAGAGTTGGTGCCACCAGTGTACCACAACTTCCTGGACGTGTTCGATAAACAGAAAGCGGACACCCTTCCTCCCCATCGGGTCTACGACTGCCCGATTGAGTTACTACCTGGGGCCGAAATCCCTTTCGGGCGGATCTTTCCCCTGTCTGAACCTGAACTCCTGGTTCTCAAGGAGTACATCGATGAGAATCTCAAAAAGGGATTCATCAGGCATTCCTCCTCCCCAGCAGGAGCCGGAATATTCTTTGTGGAAAAAAGAGATCACTCGCTCCGCCCATGTGTGGACTACAGGGACCTGAATAAAGTGACAATTAAGAATCGGTACCCACTCCCACTAGTCCCGGAATTATTTCAGAGACTCCGCTCAGCAAAAATATTTACGAAGTTGGACCTACGTGGGGCCTATAACCTGATCAGAATACGCAAGGGTGACGAATGGAAGACAGCATTCCGGACGCGTTTTGGCCACTTCGAATATTTAGTCATGCCATTTGGACTATGCAACGCCCCGGCCACTTTTCAGCATTTTGTTAATAATATTTTCAGAGACACTTTTCAGCATTTTGTTAATAATATTTTCAGAGACTTTCTAGATTCCTTTGTAATCGTTTACCTGGACGATATCCTGAACGTTAAACCCGATGCCTTATCCCGAATGTTCACAGAAATTGAAACCCCGTCTCCACCGGATACTATCCTGCAAGCAGGGAATTTTTCTCCTGACTCAATCCAGTTTCATGACCCAGCTCCGCCAGACATCCGTGGAGACACAATTACCTCCGGGCATCAACCTTCAGGAGAAGGATGGGGTTTTTTGGCTCAACAATAAAATCTTCATCCCTCAAGACCTACGCACCACTGTCTTACAGGCCTGCCATGACTATCCTCTGGCGGGTCACTTTGGGGGCCACAAGACTATGGATCTAATTCAGAGACACTTTTGGTGGCCAAATCTGGCCAAGGACTGCAGGAATTATGTTAACTCTTGTCTAATTTGTCTCAGAAATAAAAGCAGTAAAAATAAATCATGGGGCCTGCTGAAACCACTGTCCATCCCCGAGAGGCCATGGGATAGAATTGCCATGGATTTTATTGTGGAGCTTCCCCCCTCTGAAGGATTCTCTTCCATCTTTGTGGTGGTAGACCGCTTTTCTCGGATGGCACATTTCATTCCCATGAAAGGGACACCCTCAGCAATTGAAACCGCCAGGATCTTCATTAAAGAAATCGTCAGACTCCATGGAATTCCCAGTGACATCGTCTCTGACCGTGGAGTGCAATTCACGTCCAAGTTTTGGAGGTCATTATGCAAGGCACTAGGTATTAAATGTAGTCTCTCTTCTGCTTACCATCCACAGACCAACGGGCAGACCGAACGTACTAACCAAACGTTGGAACAATACCTACGTTGCTTCTCCTCGTTTTCCCAGGAGAATTGGGCTTCACTGCTTCCCTTGGCAGAATTTGCTTTTAACAATTCCATCCACTCCACCACAAACCAATCACCATTCTTCTCCAACTACGGATTTCATCCCTCCTTTCTACCCACACTTGTGCCCGAATCCTCTGTACCAGCTGTTCAGGATAGACTGGATTTCCTTTCCTCCAACAACCAGATGCTCAGGGAAACTATTGCTAAGGCACAGGAGGATGATAAAAAATACTTCGACAAAAAGAGAAGGGGAGAATTGAACTTGGAGGTAGGAGATCGTGTGTGGCTATCTACTACAAATTTAAAACTAGCATGCCCCTCCAAGAAATTGGGACCTAGATACTTGGGCCCTTTCCCTGTCAAGAGAAAGGTCAACCCAGTGGCCTATGAACTTGAACTCCCTGCCTCATTCAGGATACATCCGGTATTTCATGTCTCCCTACTTAAACCTGATGTTCCAAATTCCTTTCCAGATCGTGAAGTAGGACCTCCAGAAGCTATCCGAGTAAATGGGGAAGAAGAATTTGAAATTGAAGCTATCCTGGATCACAGAAAACGGCAAGGTGAGGACCAATATTTAATTAAATGGAAAGGTTTTGGCCCAGAAGAAAATTCCTGGGAACCAAGAACAAATCTCCATGCCCAGAGACTTATACAGGCTTTTCATCGTTCCCGCTCCCAGGGTTCGTTTCAAAGAGGCATCCGGAGGCTGCCCCTAAGGAGGGGGCAATGTCAGAGAACTCACGCGTTCCATGCCCGTCCTCGTCCAGTAGGGGTTAATCTCCGTTCGGCAAACGCCAATACCCATGCGCAGCCTTCTCAACGAAACCGAACGTGCGGGCGTACCCGCGTACCAACGCTGACCTGTGCGCGCCCTCGTTTGTCAATACGAACGAGGGCACGCACTTCCACGTCAGCACGAACGTGTGCGCGTAATCACGCACGGACCCGTGCCTCCACCAATCCCAGCACAAGGCGCCCTATATAAACAGGGCCTTCACATGGTGTCAGTGCTGGATCGTCTTCAGTCTTATCTCCTGAATACCTGCCTGAAGTTCCTGCCTACCTTGGTCCTGATTCACCTGGTTTTCCTGTTTCCCTTCCTGGATTGACCCCGCTTACTGACTGCTCCCTTTGGTTTGACCTCAGCTTGGATCTCTGGACTACGGCTCTGCTCTCTGATTCGGTACTTTATCACTTACCTGTTGCCAACCTATTGCCTGCCTTGACCACGGACTTGCCATCTGCCTTGTACCTTGTTTGCCAGCCTGTTGCCAACCTATTGCCTGCCTTGACCACGGACTTGCCATCTGCCTTGTACCTTGTTTGCCAGCCAGTTGCCGACCTGTTTCCGTCTTGACCTCGCAGTGCCTACACCCATCTGTTCGGCCGTTCCTGCACAGCCTTGGATACCAACGTGTGCACCAGCTCTCCAGAGGAACCAGTCCTTCCAAGCACCAGTCTACCAGCCGCAGGCACTTGCACCCTTTTGTGCCCCAGCACTCCCTGTTTCCACCACCAGGGGTGCTTGGACCAGAACCGTGCACGAGGCCATCCCCAGCATCCGGACTCCACTGTAAGGTACGTGATAATCGCGTTCAAGCTAAAATGCTTTTTTTTTTACTTGCATGTGATTGGGTATTCTTTGTAAAGTGAAGCTTTATCTAATTTCCTAAGCTCTGGAGCTATCACTGACTTCAGGACAATTTCTACTCCTAATGGCCTCCCTAAAGTGTGAAGGAAAGTAAACTGGCCCTTTGTTTAGAAAGTTTGGAGACCCTTGCTCAAAACTGTGTCCCCCCTCCCAATTTCCACCAGCCTCCCAGTGGCACTGTCCTAACTCAACAAGCACTTCCCAGGCACACAACTCTCCTCTCTGGGTCCCCAGAGCTGCTCTGTGGGTGAAGTCTCAAGAGCAGCCACAATTGTGGGCAATAAAAGTCCTTCTGCCCCTGTTGCTAGATGCAAACACAGTCCTAGGCTTCAACAGGAGCCAATCACAGTCCTTCTTTCTCCATGTGTTGACCATCAAGGACAAGGAAAAAACAATCAGCAATAGGTGCAGTGTCCTGTTCAGCAGCTTAAAGGGGTCATGGAACCGTGGAACACTAGGGTTCCTCCAGAGGTTGCTGGGGTCCCCCTGCAATGAGCAATTTGGGTAGTTATTCCCAATGGCCACACGTGTAAGGAGCATTCTTCCCACTGACCTTAACACTAAGGTATCACGAGTTACATATAGTAATTTTAAGCAGGGGTTCCCTGAGACCGGAAAGTTATTTCAAGGGTTACGCTGTCTTGAAAAGGTTGGGAAAGGCTGCCCTGGACTGTGCCCCCCATTGACACCAACAATGTGGAACTATTCCTACCACTGACACTAACGATGGGGCACTATTCCTCCCCCTAAAGCTAGAGTTTACTCTCACTGACTTCAGGACAATTTCTACTCCTAATGGCCACAGTCCAACGTCCCTAAAGTGAAAGTACACTGGCCCTTTTTTTTAGAAAGTTGCACTGTCCTAACTCAACAAGCACCTCCAGGCACCCCACGCTCCTCTCTGGGTCCTCAGAGCTGCTCTGTGGGTGAAGTCTCAAGTGCAGCCACAATGGTGGACAACAGGAAGCCTTCTGCCCCTTTTGCTAGGTGCAAACACAATCCTAAGCTGCAGCAGCAGCCAATCAGTCCTTCTTCCTCCATGCGTTGTCCATCAAGGCCAGAGAACAACAATCAGCAATAGATGCATTGTCCTGTTGAGAAGCTTAAAGGGGCCACCAGCTAGTGCTACATTTATATACAGTAAAGCAGGGTTTCTCAGCCAGGGTTCCATGAAACCCTAGGGCTCCTCTACAGTTTGCTAGGGGTTCCCTGAGCAATGGGCAAGTTCTACCTCTCAGATAAGTTCCCACTTAAACCAATGATCCTTTTAGCTATCTGTAAGGGGGTAATTCTTACCAATGACCACAAGTGTAAGGAGTATTCTTCCCACTAACCATCACACTAATGTATCAGGAGTTGTAGATATAGTAATGTTTATCAGGGGTTCTCTGAGACCAGAAAGTTATTTCAAAGGTTCCTGTGTCTTGAAAAGGCTGGGGAAGGCTGCCCTAGACTGTCCCCTATTGACACCAAGGATGGGGCACTATTCCTTCCACTGACGCCAACGATAGGGCATTATTCCTACCCCTAAAGCTAAAGATGCACGGTTTACTCTCACTGACCCAATGACAATTTCTACTCCTAATTGCTACAGTCCGGCCTCCCTAAAGTGTGAAGGAAAGTAAACTGGCCCTTTGTTTTTAGAAAGTGTGGAGACCCCTGCCCTGAACTGTGCCCCCCCCCCTCAATTTCCCCCAGACTCCCTGTTGCACTGTTCTAACTCAACAAGCACCTCCAGGCACCCTTCTCTCTGTTTCCCCAGAGCCGCTCTGTGGGTAAAGTCTCAAGCGCAGCCACAATTGTGGACAACAGAAAGTCTTCTGCCCCTTTTTGCTAGGTGCAAACACAGTCCTGGGCTGCAGCAGAAGCCAGTCACAGTCCTCCCTCCATGCAATGTCCATCAAGGCCAGGGAACAACAACTAACAATAGATGCAATGTCCTGTTGAGCAGCTTAAAGGGGCCACTAGCTAGTACTACATTTATATAAAGCAGGTTTTCCCAAACAGGGTTCCATGGAACCCTAGGGTTCCTCCAGATGTTTCTAAGGATTCCCTGAGCAATGAGCATTTCCCACTCACACCATTAATCTTAATTCTTCTCAATGTCCACAAGTATAAGGAGCATTCCTCCCACTGAAATTTCACACTAATGTATCATGAGTCATTTTTAGCAGGGGTTCTCTGAGACCAGACAGTTATTTTAAGGGTCCTTCTGTCTTGAAGAGGTTAAGAAAGGCTGCCCTAGACTGTGTCCCCCCTTGCTCCAGACTCCCAGTGTGACTGTCTTGACTCAACAAGCATCTCCAGGCACCCCACTCTCCGCTCTGTCCATTCTGTGGGTGAAGTCTTAAGCACAGCCACAATGGTGGACAGTAGCAGCAGCCAATCACAGTCCTTCTTCCTCTGTGCACTGTCCATCAAGGCCAGGAACAACAATCCGCCATAGGTACAACATCCTGTAGAGCAGCTTAAAGGGGCTGTTAGTGCTACCTTTTTGTAAATAATAATTTAAAAAATATACAGTATATGGCATCTAATTAAAAGCATATACATTTAAAGCCTAATCAAACTTTTTTTTGATATTAGATAAATACATTACAGGTCCATCAGAAGAAAATGTGTGAACAATCCTACAGTTATTTTTCTTTAGAAAGCAGGCAATAAAAAAAGACATCCCATTGCCCACATGCTGCAGAGTAGGACCTTTGCTTAGCTGGATCTTAAAATGAACCCAAACCCATTACATTATTCCTATTAGCTGATATATTTATGTGTATCCTGTCAGCCCGCTGAACACTTAATCCTGGCAATTGCACTTTCCTTATTAATCTTACCTGGAAAAACAACCTCCCTCCTCAGGAATTATATATAAACTCATTTCAGTATTGGCTCTTGATTTTCAGATCTGGGAGATAGCACTTGTAAAATCCCTCTTCACATTATTTAAAATTCCACCATTGGCATTTCCCGACCATTTCCATCTGCAGGATTTAATATTAAGAAGAGAACTTTTTTTTTTGTGTGTTTAGCCTCCTGCCCCTCTGCAAGCTGCTTACTGGGGCAGAACCATTTAATCTAGAGCCTTTTATCATTCTTTTTTATCAGCGTGTTGGTTAGTGGAATGAGATGGAGTTTTATATTGAATCTATTCTTACAGTAAAAAAGGTTGCCAGCTTTCAAGAGTGGTATTGTCTGCAGCTTAATAAAGTGGGGCCTGCTATTGTGTACTGTTTGCAAAAGAGGATTTCCATGCTAGGAGTCTATTATAAACACTGGTAGAGTAATTGCTTTTGCAACACTTCAAACACTATTCCTGCTAAACGTTGCCTGTTTATTTTCCAGAATATAAAAGTGTGACAAGAGAGGTTGTGGTTAGACAAACTCCTAAACCTTGTGGACGGTAGGGATGGGCCCAGTGTTCGATTCAAACCCATGTTCAAATCGAACATCGGCCGTTCGACCGCTCGTCGAGCCCAGAACTATGTGGGGCCAGTCGCAGTGCATGCTGGCTGATGATTGGCCAAGCATGCACTGTGACCCCGCATGCTTGGCCAATCATAGAGCCAGCGGCGAGGAGAGCAATAATTGGCCACAGGCAGGATGCCTGTGGCCAATTATAGCTCAGGGGGTTTAGTACACGCCCCACACTATATAAGGCCGCCGCGCCGGCGGCCTCATGTAGTGTGTTCCGGCGTTAGTCAGTGACGGTGTCAGTGACATTAGCTGCTGTGTTTCATTCTGCAGTGCTGACATTATCTGCTGTGCCTGTGATTCATTCTGCTGAGTGCACTGCTGACATTATCTGCTGTGATTCTGGGGATTAGTGTAGTGTGTGCGTGCTGTTAGTATAGCACTGCAGTATCACATTAAACCACCTTTACCCTTCTGGCCTGTTGTGTCATCTAAGGCAGCCATCTGCGGCTAATGAATTGCCGGCTCCCGTAACACAGAGAACAGTCATTCATTGAAAGTCATTGATAAAAAAAAGTCATTGATAAAAAAATTTAAAAAAAGCGTGGGGGTACCCCCAAATTCAATTACCAGGCCCTTCAGGTCTGCTATGGATATTAAGGGGAACCCCGCTTCAAAGTTAAAAAGAAAATATCATACCAGACCCTTCAGGTCCCTCCCTCCTGAACCGTACCAGGCCACATGCCCTCAACATTGGGAGGGTGCTTTGGGAGTCTGTGACCCCTCAAAGCACCTTGTCCCCATGTTGATGAGGACAAGGGCCTCTTCCCCACAACCCTGGCCATTGGTTGTGGGGGTCTGCGGGCGGGGGGCTTATCGGAATCTGGAAGCCCCCTTTAACAAGGGGACCCCCAGATCCCGCCCCCCCTGTGTGAAATGGTAAGGGGGTACAAATGTACCCCTACCATTTCACCAAAAAAAGTGACAAAAATGGTAAAAATTACAGGAGACGGTCTTTGACAATTCCTTTATTAAAATCTTCTTTCATCTTCTTTCTTCTGGTCTTCTTCCTGCTTCCTTTCTTCATCCTTCGGTTTCTTCATCTTCTCCTTCCGGCATATTCTTCCATCTTCTTTTTCCATCTTCTTCTTCCTCCGATCCGCTTCTTCTTGCTCTGGTCTTCTCGTCCAGCATCTTCTTCCACGGCATCGGCGTCTCTTCTTGGGCCGATCCGCGCAATGGGAGGCTCCTGCTGTGTGAGGCTTCGCTGCGTCTGACAGGTCTTTTATAACGGAGGGCGGGGTCACCAGGTGGCACGGGGACGTCATGGGGACTTCCCTATGGCTTCCCCCATGACGTCAGATACATGTCCCCTGGGGCAGGACCCAGGTCCCCAAACACTTTTTATGACAATAACATGCATATTAGCCTTTAAAATTAGCACTTTTGATTTCGTACGTTCGCTTCCATTGTAATTAATAGGGTTCGAATGTTCGCGCAAACTTTCGGTCCGTTCGCAGGTTCTGGTGCAAACCGAACCCGGGGGTGTTCGGCTCATCCCTAGTGGAGGCCTTTCCAGAAGAGTTGAAGCTGTTATAGCTGCAAAGGGTGGGGCCAACTCAATATTGAACCCGACGGACTAAGACTGGGGTGCCATTAAGTTCATGTGTGTGTAAAGGCAGGCGTCACAATACTTTTGGTAATATAGTGCATATACACACACACATGCACACTCTTCTAAATAAATGTAAACCAACATTTTAAAATGTATTAAAACAAGGAGGGTGTCAGTAGAGCATTGGACGTGTCAGTAGGGCAGAGGTTGCTGTCAGTAAGACAGTGGATGGTATCGGCAGGCGAGTGAACAGTGTCAGTAGAGTAGTGGATGGTGTCAGTGTTTTTCATATATATATATATATATATATATATATATATATATATTTTTTTATGTTATTATTGATTTTTACAATATTATTTTTTACAATATTTTTTAGGAGTTTTTTTTTGGGGGGGGGGGGGGGGGGATATCAGGGGTCTAAACAGACCCCTGATGTCTCACTTTTGAGACAGAGAAAGGAACTAAGGACAGAGATTCCCCAGTCCCTTTCTCTGCAGCCTCAGCTGCACTGGACAGTGAATGAATGGGAAGTGCACTGTGCTTCCTGTTCATTCACAAATTTAAGCTAGTAAACAGAGTTTAGCCCTAATTGTTGTAAAAGTTCTCAACTGAGGCTTTTGCTGTAGTCGTTCCAGGAAAGAATAATATACATATACATACACATATATATATATATGAGATAGCACAAAACTTGGTCCACCTTCTACCACCTTGAGACCTCATGGGAGTAATTAGAGTTGTGAACTCCGAAGAGAAATTTAGGTTAAACCTTTTAATTTTTAACAATGGTAAATCTTAGGCGACCTTCTTGATTACCGTATTTATCGGCGTATAACACGCACCAGCGTATAATGCGCACCCCAAGTTTAGGAGGGCATTTTAAAGAAAAAAAGTTTTAGGAGGGAAGTTTAAGGAAAAAAAAAAAACTTACATTTAAATGCCCATCAATGCAGCCTTATCAGTGTGCATCTGCAGCCTTGTCCATCATTTGCAGCTTGCCCAGCGTCATTTGCAGCTTGCCCAGCGTCATTTGCAGCTTGCCCAGCGTCATTTGCAGCTTGCCCAGTGTCTATTTGCAGCTTGGCAGTGTCCTTTGTAGCCTTGCCCAGTGCCGTTTGCAGCCTTGCCCAGTGTAATTTGCAGCTTGCCAGTGTCATTTGCAGCCTTGCCCAGTGTCATTTGCAGCCTTGCCCATGTTTAAATTTCACACGACCGAGACAGCGAGAGCCGCCGGAAGATACAGAGCGCCGACGAAAAAGACAGAGCCGACTGCTCAGCTCCGCTCGCATTCCCGCCTCCCTGCTGGGCGGGACTGCGAGCGGAGCCGAGCCGAGTACACAGTACAGGGAGGCGGGACTGCGAGCAGAGCCGAGCAGTTGGCTCGGTTTTTTCCGGCGACGCTCGGTATTTTTCGGCGGGCGCTCTGTATTTTTTGATGGCGCTCGCAATTTTTTGGGTCACAGACAGTGGGGATCAGCGTACAACATGCACCCACGACTTTCCCCTGATTTTAAGGGGGAAAAAGTGGATGTTATATGCCGATAAATACGGTATATACCCAGGCCCAATCACCTTCCCACCCATAGGAGATAGCACAACACCTACTAGTTAGTCTTCAACCACCTTGAGACCTCATGGGAGTAATTAGAGATTGTGGACTGAGTACTTTAGGTTGAACCTTTACATTTTTAATCCTGGTAAATTTAAGCCGACCTTCTCGTCAATGATCACCTAATCAGATGAATCTCAATATTTGCTTTGTCAATTTTTCAGTTGAATAAATGTAACAGTATTTCTTTTTAAGGGGAATAAATGTAACAGTGCTTCTCTTATGATTATTGTAGTCATTGAGAGGAAAAGGAATCCTTCATATTGCCTGTCGCCGTGCGAGTATATGATTAGGCTGGGATCACACTGGTACGACAAGCGCTCCGATGTTGGGAGCACATGTTGCATGACGTGTATAAATCAATGGTTCCCTATGAGAGCTGTCTTAACTGGTCCGACACAAGTCGATCCGACTTTGAAAAAGGTTCCTGCACTACTTTGATCTGACTTTGATCCTACTCCAGCCCATTGAATATCATTGAAGTCAGATCAAAGTCGGATCATCGTCTTAACTGATCCGACTTTGGCATGCAACTTGTGCTCTGAGGATCTTGATGGGGAACCCCACGCCAAATAATAAAAAAAAGAAAGCAGCATAAGGTTCTCCCTCCAAGACTATGGATTTTAAGGGGAACACCTGTGCCAAAAAATGGTGTGGGGCCCCCCCCAAAATCCATACCAGACCCTTATCCGAGAGCGCAGCCCGGCAGGTCAGGAAAGGGGCTGGGGACGAGCGAGTGACCCCCCCCCTGAACCATACCAGGCTACATGCCCTCAACATGGAGTGGTGGGTGCTTTGGGGCAGAAGGGGCCAAGGGCCTCTTCCCGACAGCCCTGGCCGGTGGTTGTTGGGGTCTGCAGGCGGAGGGCTTATCGGAATCTGGAAGCCCTCTAACATCCCTGCCCCCCACCCTATGGGAATGAGTGTGGGGTACGTTGTACCGCTACCCAGTCACCCAAAAAAAGTATCAAAAATTAAAACAGTACACAGGTTTTTAAATATAAAAAAGTGCGGCGCTCATAGAGCACGAAAAATAACAATCAATGTCTAAAAGTGATGATACTAAATTATGATACAGTATCCAAAAATAAAAATTAATATATGAATGTGTGTCACTAAAAATAGTGAACAAACAAATATGATAAATCAAATGGATTGTGAATCAAAAGATCATATATATGGAAAGGGTTGGTAGACCTACTAATCACATAATCGCATAGATCACATATACAATAAATATGACAGTAGAAAAATCTTGAATATATATCACCATATAAACAAAACCATATAGCAATGTGTGTTACAAATAGTGATCTAAGCAAAAAACACCACCTAATAGTGACATAAATTCAACATTGGTGCGTTAAGAAATATATAACAGGTGACTTGGTGCAAGTTGTCTGTTGCAGTCCACCACCTCTTGGGAATGCGCTTACCAGATAGCGTGAACTCAGATAGGCTTACGCCGTATGAGTCACAAAAGGCAGTTGGTGTCACTACTCCCGTGGGAGCATCTACTTGGGGATGGTGCCAAACGACAAGATCCTTCACTGGATATATCCAAAGAACTCTCAGGAGGGAGGGATGATGGATGTTATACCACTGGTAGTGCTCAAATTAGTGGGACCGATAAAGAGAAAAATGGAGCCACATAGTGTAATACCATAGGGGATTTATTTTGACAAAGCATATAAAAATGGGTACTCACATTTAAAACGACATGTAAAAGCATATAATGGTCTACTGGTAACGCAGTGGTAACAGCTAACCGAGTCCCGACGCGTTTCACCTCATACAGGCATCATCTGGGGGTGCTGGTCCACTGCGGCCACTGCGTATATATAGGATGAGGGTACCTGAATTAGGACCAGACTGCCATCACCTGTGTGGTCGTGCTGAAATGACACTTCCTGTATCTGCAAAGATGGCGTCTATGGCTTGTGTGTCAAGCCTCCTTTTGGTATTCACACTAAAGGTGTTTGCAAGCATGGCCCCAGAGGCTTGAGTATCAAGCCTCATTTTGATAACAGAGGAAGGTCAATGATAAAGAAAGCACTTCCATGTGTCAGCTGAAATGACACTTCCTGTATCTGCAAAGATGGTGTCTATGGCTTGTGTGTCAAGCCTCCTTTTGGTATACACACTAAAGGTGTTTACAAGCATGGCCCCAGAGGCTTGAGTATCAAGCCTCATTTTGATAACAGAGGAAGGTCAATGATAAAGAAAGCACTTCCTTGTGTCAGCAAACATGGTGCCCACAACTTATGTGTCCAACATCTGAAAAGTGATAAGGGGGGGTTTAGCAATGTTAATAACTACAAGGAACCAAGTGGATGGTCTGGCGCTAAACAGATATTTACATTAAAATCATAGTAAGTGTATAATAGACGCTTATTATACACTAAAACAGCAAATGTACAACCGGGGTGATACATTTTAATGTTAAAATTTAAAAACAAAAATATCGGTGATGAAGGCCAAATATTCTAAAAATCAATATACACATATATATATATATATATATATATACACATATACACATATATATACATATATACACATATACAGTGGTGTGAAAAAGTGTTTGCCCCCTTCCTCATTTCCTGTTCCTTTGCAAGTTTGTCACACTTAAGTGTTTCGGAACATCAAACCAATTTAAACAATAGTCAAGGACAAAAACACAAAATGCAATTTGTAAATGAAGGTGTTTATTATTAAAGGTGAAAAAAAATCCAAACCATCATGGCCCTGTGTGAAAAAGTGATTGCCCCCCTTGTTAAAACATACTATAACTGTGGTTGTCCACACCTGAGTTCAATTTCTCTAGCCACACCCAGGCCTGATTATTGCCACACCTGTTCACAATCAAGGCATCACTTAAATAGGAGCTGCTTGACACAGTAAGGTCCACCAGAAGATCCTTAAAAGCTACACATCATGCCGAGACCCAAAGAAATTCAGGAACAATTGAGAAAGAAAGTAATTGAGATCTATCAGTCTGGAAAGGGTTATAAAGCCATTTTCAAAGCTTTGGGAATCCAGCGAACCACAGTGAGAGCCATTATCCACAAATGGCGAAGACATGGAACAGTGGTGAACCTTCCCAGGAGTGGCCGGCCGCCCAAAATTACCCCAAGAGCGCAGCGACGACTCATCCAAGAGGTCACAAAAGACCCCACAACAACGTCCAAGGAACTGCAGGCCTCACTTGCCTCAGTTAAGGTCAGCGTTCATGCCTCCACCATCAGGAAAAGACTGGGCAAAAATGGCCTGCATGGCAGAGTTCCAAGGAGAAAACCACTGCTGAGCAAAAAGAACATCAAAGCTCGTCTCAATTTCTCCACAACACATCTTGATGATCCCCAAGACTTTTGGGACAACATTCTGTGGACCGATGAGACAAAAGTGGAACTCTTTGGAAGGTGTGTGTCCAAGTATATCTGGCGTAGAAGGAACACTGCATTTCAGAAAAAGAACATTATACCAACAGTAAAATATGGTGGTGGTAGTGTGATGGTCTGGGGCTGTTTTGCTGCTTCAGGACCTGGAAGACTTGCCGTGATAAAAGGAACTATGAATTCTGCTGTCTACCAAGAGATCCTGAAGGAGAATGTCCGACCATCTGTTCGTGTACTCAAGCTGAAATGAACTTGGGTTCTGCAGCAGGACAATGATCCTAAACACACCAGCAAGTCCACCACCGAATGGCTGAAGAAAAACAAAATGAAGACTTTGGAGTGGCCTAGCCAAAGTCCTGACCTGAATCCTATTGAGATGTTGTGGTATGACCTTAAAAAGGCCGTTCATGCTCGAAAACCCTCTAATGTAACTGAGTTAGGACAATTCTGCAAAGATGAGTGGGCCAAAATTCCTCCAGGACGCTGTAAAAGCCTCATTGCACGTTATCGCAAACGCTTGGTTGCAGTTGTTGCTGCTAAGGGTGGCCCAACCAGTTATTAGGTTTAGGGGGCAATCACTTTTTCACACAGGGCCATGATGGTTTGGATTTTTTTTCACCTTTAATAATAAACACCTTAATTTACAAATTGCATTTTGTGTTTACTTGTGTTGTCCTTGACTATTGTTTAAATTGGTTTGATGTTCCGAAACACTTAAGTGTGACAAACATGCAAAGGAACAGGAAATGAGGAAGGGGGCAAACACTTTTTCACACCACTCTATATATATATATATATATATATATATATATATATATATATATATATATATATACACACATACACATACATATACACATAGAAGAAATATATAAAAAAGAAATTAAACATTTATATTTATAGGAGAATCCCCAAAATGTTTAAAAATAATGATAGTAAATAATGGTGAACATAACGAATATATATTCACCAATAATCGCTATCATTAATGTATAAAATTGTAAAAGGTTGATAATGTATATTGTCCCACTGACTCAATCTAACGTGATGGAAAACTGACCCATGCAGGTACCTCCATATGACAACCATCTAAATATACAAACAAGGAAATATTATATAAATTTATATCGATATGAGAACAAAACATATAATCTATTTACTATTCCATATTTAGATTTATATTTAAACTAATATGGGATGCGGAGACCAAAAAATAAAATAAAAATAGTTTAATATAAAAAATATAAATGGCTATATTGGAACACGGAATGCGTCCATTACCATGTCAAAAAACATGGCAATGACCATTCAGTGTAACATATATATGAGAAACTCAGGCTTTATTCAAAAAGGAATTAATATCCCAATCGACGTTTAGGCCTCATGGCTGGTAGGTTTGCAACTCAAAAATCCAGAACGTTTCAAGCTGGGACACACCGCGAGTCATGGCTCCACCCCTCCATGGTGGAATATAGCTATCTATCACTAGAAAACTGGTGCCCTCTGGATTTCGATCGTGACATTCTCTATAATGTCTGGGGACTGTATGTTTAACGTCCCCACTTTTTATTTTGGCTATATGTTCACCAACACGAATAGAAAACGTCCGAGTGGTGCGTCCAATGTATTGCTTCCCGCAAGGGCATGTAATCAAATAAACAACAAAACGAGAGGAACAGGTGTGAAATCCTTTGATGGAATATGTACGTCTTGTGATTGTAGAGCAAAATTGTAAACTCTTATTGCGTCCTATTGAGTTATGACGACAAACATTACACTTTTTACAAGGATAATAGCCCTTCAAGTCATGAAAGAAAGATGGTCGGACTGGAGGGTTGATGATGTTGGGAGCTATTTTGCTTTGAAGGGATGGAACGCCCCTAAAGGTAACTTTAGCCCATTCAGGTATTAAAGGGCAAAGAACTTTATCGGTCTTCAATATGTTCCAATGCCTATTCAGGATATTTTGAATATCACGATGTTGTACTGAATAGGATGTAAGAACTGCCCATTTATGGGAACTATCACGTTCTTTTGGGGTACGTTCAAACAGGGACTGTCTATCTAATGTGAGAACTTCCTGGTATTGGGACTGTACTAAGGTTGAATCATATCCCTTATCCAAGAATTTTTTTGAAAGGACAGTCGCCTGTTTCATAAAGATTTCAACATCAGTGCAATTCCTACGAAGCCTCAAGAATTGACTTTTGGGGACTGCCTTAAGCCATGAATGGTGATGGCAACTATCAGTTGGTATGAAACCATTTCTATCAGTAGGCTTGAAGAATGTTTGAAATTCCCAGTTGCCCTGATTCATCTTGATCTCTAGGTCGACGAAATGTACACTACTGGCACTCCATTCGAGGGTCAAAGAGATACCCCGGTCATTAGAGTTCAATTCTTTAAGGGATTCAGAATCGCCATCCCATAGGAGGAGGATGTCGTCTATATACCTGGCCCATAGGACTAGGGAGGAACTTCCCTCTTTATAGACGACATCCTCCTCCCACTTAGCCATAAACAGGTTGGCGAGGCTGGGGGCAAACTTAGCCCCCATCGCCACGCCTCTCTGCTGGATGTAGAACTTCTGGTCAAACCAGAAGTAGTTATGGCTTGTTGCGAATTCCAACAACTCTATAATGTACTGACGCTGATTGGGTACAATGGAAACGTCTTGATCTAAAAAATGCTGTACCGCCTCTATCCCCAAAGAATGGGGAATACATGTGTACAGCGAAGTGACGTCTGCCGTGGCCAATAAATAGTTGTCTTTCAGTGTTATTTTTTCCAACATCTGAATGGTATGACCAGTATCTCTCAAATATGAGGGAACTCTCCTGACCAATGGCTGCAGATAAAAATCAACATAGCGGCCTAACATGGAGTCGTGGGTGCTTTGGGGCAGAAGGGGCCAAGGGCCTCTTCCCGACAGCCCTGGCCGGTGGTTGTTGGGGTCTGCAGGCGGAGGGCTTATCGGAATCTGGAAGCCCTCTATAACATCCCTGCCCCCCACCCTATGGGAATGAGTGTGAGGTACGTTGTACCGCTACCCAGTCACCCAAAAAAAGTGTCAAAAATTAAAACAGTACACAGGTTTTTGACAAAGTAATTTATTAAAGCAGCTCCGGCATCTCTTTTCCTTCCGATTTCTTCTTCCACCGGCAATGTTTTCATCCTCCAGTTCTTCTCCCTCTGCTGATGTCTTCTTCCACTGCCGGCTCTCCTCTCTCCACTGTCTTCTTCCTCTGCCAATTCTCCTCTCTCTCCGCTGTCTTCTCCCTCTGTTCTTCTTCCGATGTTCTCTCTACGCTTTCCCCCGCTGTAATGCTGGGTCCACCATGTGCCATTACTTATATAGCCATGGGGCGTGGCCACCCCCACCCCCTTGTGAGATCACAACTCCATCATGCCCTGGGCGGTGATGTCACAAGGGGGCGGGGCCTCCAGATGATGTCACAGGGTGGCCCCGCCCCATGGCTATATAAGTAATGGTACACGGCAGACCCAGCATTACAGCGGGAGAGAGCGTCAGGAGAACATAGGAGAACCGGCAGAGGGAGAAGACAGTGGGGAGAGGAGAACCAGCAGTCATCAGCGAAGGGAGAAGAATCGGAGTATGGAGACATCGCCATAGGGAGAAGAAATTGGAGAAGAAGAGATGCTGGAGCTGCTTTAATAGATTACTTTGTCAAAGACCTGTGTACTGTTTTTATTTTTTACACTTTTTTTTAGGTGACTGGGTGGGGTACAATGTACCCCATACTCATTCACATGGGGGCCGGGATCTGGGGGCCTCCTTGTTAAAGGGGGCTTCCAGATTCTGATAAGCCCCCCGCCTGCAGACCCCAGGGTTGTCGGCAAGAGGCCCTTGTCCCCATCAACATGGGGACAAGGTGCTTTGGGGTGGGGGACGCACTGCCCTCCTGCCCCAAAGCACCCACCCCCCCATGTTGAGGGAATGTAGCCTGGTATGGTTCAGGAGGGGGGGGCGCTCACTCATCCCCACCCCCTTCCCTGACCTGTCGGGCTGCCTGCTCGGATAAGGGTCTGGTATGGATTTTGGGGGGTGCCCACACAGTTTTTTTGGTGTGGGGGTTCCCCTTAAAACCCATACCAGACCCTTCAGTCTGGTATGGTCTTGGAGGAAGAATCATATGCCGTTTGTTTTTGTTTTTTGGCGTGGGATTCCCCTTCAAGATTCATACCAGACACGAAGGGCATGGTATTGTCAGGATCAAAGTCTGATCCCAATCCCATTCATTGAAGTCGGACTTCAAGTCGCAGGGCAAAATCGGATCCACAGTTGTATGACTGTCGTGTCTACCAGTGTGAACCCAGCCTTAATTCTGGTGGACCCATCTTACCTTGGCTTGCCCCTGTCTACATTGGGTGCAGGTGACCTGATTGCCATCTATTGTTGCATTGAATAACATTTAAATGTGCCCATAGAGTTTAGCTCTAATTGTTGTAAAATACAAAAAATTAGAAGAGTGTGGGACTTTAAGTGAGGCTAGACTCAAACATTAAATTCATGTACAATTAGAAATTTAATGTACATTGGTTGTCAAATTACACAGCATAATGTGTGTCAAACAGTAATTGAATACATATACAAAACGTCTTTAAGGATACATAATATACATATAATGAAGTATAAAAACATGATTGCCATAGTAAGGAAAGAGTTTTGCATAATGGATAAATGCAGCTAATAATATACAGTCAAGGTTCATGAGGATGGGGGTGAAGGTGGGGAAAAGTACCCCCACAGGCTTGACGCGTTTCGTCGGTTAACCGACTCATCAGGAGCAGATAAAAATATCTGTAAATGAATAGTAATAGAACATGCTTAGTCAAAAAAATCAAAATGTGGGAAATATCCCATAAAGTAAAAAATGTATAAGGATTATATGTATAAAAGAACAAAAAGACAAAAAAGTAATAGAGTCCACAAACTTACATCCCGTTAGGACAGTGGACCCCAACGATTCCACAGAGCAGGGGCAGCCCAATCGAACCTCACCCGGAGCTGAGGTATGTAGATGCGCCCACAAACAACAGGCCCACAGCGGAAGGTCCCCAGCCAACCGTCGAGTAGGTATATGGAGTATTGTGCCTAATATTGGCAAAAATCTGTAGGGTAATTAGAAAGTATTTAAGAAGATCTTACTAAGTGGAAAGCAAAAAGGTCCACACTCGCACATATATATTCCTTTTTACCACCAGTTTATTTTCTCATATACATTTTCTCACTAAGCTATCATCCCTTTTTTCCTTTCTCACATCCATATCCCACTTCACACTTGCTTACTCACCTTCACTAGCTCTTCTTTGTATATATACTTCACTCCATTCACTTTTTTAGCCAGCTAGCACTGCCGGATGTACCACTTAGTAAGATCTTCTTAAATACTTTCTAATTACCCTACCGATTTTTGCCAATATTAGGCACAATACTCCATATACCTACTCGACGGTTGGCTGGGGACCTTCCGCTGTGGGCCTGTTGTTTGTGGGCGCATCTACATACCTCAGCTCCGGGTGAGGTTCGATTGGGCTGCCCCTGCTCTGTGGGATCGTTGGGGTCCACTGTCCTAACGGGATGTAAGTTTGTGGACTCTATTACTTTTTTGTCTTTTTGTTCTTTTATACATATAATCCTTATACATTTTTTACTTTATGGGATATTTCCCACATTTTGATTTTTTTGACTAAGCATGTTCTATTACTATTCATTTACAGATATTTTTATCTGCTCCTGATGAGTCGGTTAACCGACGAAACGCGTCGAGCATGTGGGGGTACTTTTCCCCACCTTCACCCCCATCCTCATGAACCTTGACTGTATATTATTAGCTGCATTTATCCATTATGCAAAACTCTTTCCTTACTATGGCAATCATGTTTTTATACTTCATTGTATGTATATTATGTATCCTTAAAGACGTTTTGTATATGTATTCAATTACTGTTTGACACACATTATGCTGTGTAATTTGACAACCAATGTACATTAAATTTCTGATTGTACATGAATTTAATGTTTGAGTCTAGCCTCACTTAAAGTCCCACACTCTTCTAATTTTTTGTATTCAAAATAGGGATGGAGGCGCACCACCCCCCCTTTTCCTTGTGCGCTTCATCTAAAGTCCCAGTATATGGAGATATACATTCCCCCTTTTTTCTTTTAATTGTTGTAAAATTTTACAACTGAGGCTCTCCCTGTAGTCGTTCCAGGAAAGTATAACCCATAGGAGATAACACCACTTCTAGTTTGTCTTCAACATTCACCTTGACACCTCATGGGAGTAATTAGAGTTTTATGGAAGTTTAGGTTTAACCTTTACATTTTTAACTCTGGTAAATCTTTGGTAACCTTTGGGGTTGTAAACCCAGGCCCAATCACCTTCCCCTCCTAAAGATGGCATCTACCATGTGTGGGTAGGTGCAGTGTGTTGTGGTGGTAGGAAACACACAGAGTCTAGATGCAGTAACAGGAATATATTGCACCAGATGTCCAGAAATACAAACAGGCCAGGTGGAAAGGCAACCCCACTGGGAGCACTCATAAGCTGTAACAGCAAAATGAGTGGTGGACCAGAGGTGCCGGCAGCGTTTGTCTTAAAGGGGAGTTCCAGGCCTTTTAAAAGTCAGCAGCTACAAAAAGTGTAGTTGCTGACTGTTAATAAACAGACACTTACCTGTTCCACGGTCCAGCGATGTGGCCGAACGGGGTGTCGCTCCTCTCCCCTCCTCTTCGCCAGCGCCTCCATTGCCACTCAGGGCACCTGGCTGTGACAGCTTTTGGCTTCACGGCCGGGCACGCATGGTGCATGCGCGAGTCGCGCTGCGCTCCCAGAGTGGATAGGCGATCTCCTGGGACCTGTCATGTGTCCCAGGAGATCGCCTAGAGCGAGGGGCCGCCTAAGACGAAAGGAGGAGTCGCCGAGGCGGTTCCTGGGCGGAAGGAGGAAGTGGGACAGGAAGTCCTCCTCCTAATAAAGCCCCCACCCCCCCCCCAAATAATTGACATGCCAAATGTGGCATGTAAGGGGGTCGAGTGGTGCTTAAAGCGGAAGTTCCATTTTTGGGTGAAACTCCACTTTAAAGAGCGAAATGTGGCTTGGCCGGTTTGCATGCAAACAGGAAGTCTTCCATGAAGGATGGCGTGTCCCTGCACTTTCCTTACACCTCCAGAACCTTTCCCTAAAGCTAAGCACTGTCCCTGACAGACAGGTGACCTGTACCTACTCTAACTACTTCCACAATGCGCGTCAAACCTGGGAGCCACAGTCTTAAATAGACCCAAGATGGCTGCCAAAGTCATAAGGGGTGCCAACATCCAATCCCATAGCTGCCTTCCTGTGGCCGAGGAACCCATAGAGGAACTAGGTTCCTCTCGACTTCCTCCACCTGCATTGCGGCTGCAGATAAGCGCTACCTGCAGTGGAGAAAATAGGCCGCCCTCACTCATGGGTCTTGTGCTAGCCTCAAATTATAACACCATGGTGAAAAAGAAAACTGCAACAATTCAAATACAACTTTAACTGTAGGAAAGATCACAAATGATGTTTGTAGTGAAGCAGAAAATGAAATCGATGTTATTGATGTTATGTTCTGGGCAGTCGTGCCTGCTGTATCAATAGGTTTTCTTGAGATCTTTCAAACTAAAAGTAAGTACATTATGGTAGCTCTGGACACAGAACACTGCATGCTATGTATTGACCAAAAGCAAGAAAAAAATTAAATAATTACCTGTATATCATTTCTCTGCAGATGTTTTCTCATCAAATAGCTTAATTGAGATTGATCTCAAAAAGGAACATTCTATAGATGTGTGAAGTATCTCTCACATAGTGCAGGCTAATGTACTTCGAAGATCACCAAACAAAGTCATCTTTACTGAAAAACTGGGATAGATCTGAATTAAAGTGGACCTACCAGTTATCTTACAAGTCTGCCATAAGGAAAAGGTTCAGATTCACCACTAAAATAGTTTCACAAACCACAAACTTTGGGCCAAAAATCCTGCAGGTTTGCCACCAGAAATAAGGACCAACCCATAATCTAGAGTAGTGGTCTCAAAACTGTGGCCTGGGGGCCAGATGCTTGCTTTTATCTGGCCCTTGGGGCACTATTCCATCCATTGATACCAACAATGGGGCATAATTCCCCACCACTGACACCAATGATGGGGCACAATTGCTCCCAATGACACCAACAATTGGGACAAATTACACCAATGATGGGACATTATTCCTCTCACTGACACCAACAATGGGGCACAATTTCTCCCCTAGCCCCCAAGATGAGGCACTATTAATCCCACTGACACCATCGATGGGGCACAATTCCTCCCACTGATACCAATGATAGGGCACAGTTTCTTCCACTGACACCAACGACGGAGCACAATTCCTCCCACTGATGCCAATGATGGGTCACTATTCCTCCCACTGGCACCAATGATAGGGCACAATTCCTCCCACTGACACCACTGATGGGGCATTGTCTTTCCCACTGACATTGGGACCTTTTCTACTCCCAATGGCAACAGTCTGCCCCCCCCCCCCTTATAGTCTGAATGACAGTAAACTGGCCCTTTGTTTAGAAAGTTTGTAGACCCCTGATCTAGAGCAAAGCCTTAAAGAGGAGTCACCCCCACTTAAAAAGAAAAAAAAGAAAAGTCAGCAGGTACAAATACTGTAGCTTCTGACTTTTACTATTTGGGTACTTACCTGTCCAGCCATCCAGTGGTGTCCTCACCTGGGCTCTCGGGTGCTGCCACTGCTGTCTTGACTAAGGCAAACCATCGGTGAAGCCTTACAGCTTCACAGCCGGTTTCCTACTGCGCATGTGCTTTCTCAATGAACTTGCTGCTGGGGGGGGGGCGGCTGAACTTCCGGCTCCCTTCGCCATGCCGAACTGAGTTGGAAGTGGGAGTGGGTACCTGTCAAAACCAGGTACTTGCTCCCCCCCAAAAGGTGCCAAATGTGGAAGAGGCAGATAAGCGGAACTTCCCCTTATTAGTAGAGCTCAGCTTTAACCTCTGGTCATAAGAGCCAATAATCTAAAGCAATGGATAACAAAGCACCACCCCTTCCCTCAAGACATATTTTCAGTGTGGGTTGGTGCTATGAAGGAAAGCTAACTATTCTGTATAGGGAAAGATATTATGCTATACAGTAATTTTTTTATATTTTGGCATTGGTATATACACTATATTACCAAAGGTTTTGGGACTCCTGCCTTTACACGCACATGAACTTTAATGGCATCCCAGTCTAAAGCCTTGTACACACGATCGGATTGTTCACCAACAAAACCGTGGAATTTTGTTCGAAGGGCGATGGCCCAAACTTTATTTACGAACGTAGTGACGTGCTAGACCTATTACGAGAAGATAAAAAGGAAGTTCACTAGTCATGCGCCACCCTTTGGGCTCCTTCTGCTCATCTCGTGTTAGTAGAAGTTTGGTAAGTGTGGACTCGTGGTTTTCAGCATCATGCTTTTCAGTTCGTTTCTGTTTTTCAGGTCGTGTTTGTCAGTTCGTTTCTGTTTTTAAGGGCGTGCTTGTCAGGTCGTTTCTGTTTTTCAGTGCATTCTTTTCAGTTTGCTTCGGATTTTCAATGCGTGCTTGTCAGGTCATTTCTGATTTTCAGTGCGTTCTTGTCAATTTCTTTGTGAACGGCCGTTCGTCTACTAGCCATGTGGCTTTCTCGTCGGAGAGATTGTGCTATTATTGGGCTTGGAGTTATTGCTTTGACCCAAGTCCAGTCTTGACCAATTCTGTCATACGCCTTTTGTTGCGGGAGCTCCAGGAGAATAATCCTGATGATTTCAGGAATTATCTCCGGATGACGGACCCCTGCTCTTACCATCTATTGGCTTTGCTTACCCCCTATATTAGTAAGTAGGACACATGCCTGCGGCAAGTCATTACTCCAGAGCAAAGGCTCGTCGTCAACCTTGTGGTACATGGCGACGGGGAGAAGTCTCCAGGACCTCAAGTTTACAACTGGGATCTCCCCCCAGGCTCTGGGAATCATTATTTTAGAGACCTATTCTGCCATCATCCAAGTCCTACAGAAGGACTATATTTGGGTAAGTTTTAGCCTTTAACATCACATTCTATGTATTTAATGTTTACTAATGTATTGTATTCATTTCTTCATTCCATAATTACCATTATTGTAATATGCTGTGAATTGTCCTCTTTGTCCTTGTGCATGCTGTGAGCTTTTAATGCTCCTTTTTTGTCCTTCATGCATATTTTCCTCCACTAACCTCCCCAGCATGATATACTGGGCCCATACACACCTAGCTTAGTAACTTAACAATGTATTTTGTCATCTTCATTTTTGTGCTTACCCTAAACACCCCCTAAAATGTGTCCAAATGTTATTGTTGTCCTCAAATTCAGGCAGAGTGCTATAGGCTATTTTTTGGGGGCCCAAACACATTTGGAACCCCCCCAAATGCTAATTCAACCAATACCAATACTCTAACTGCTGACTTTGCCAAACCCATACACGCTATACCTCTTGTATTGCATTTATTGCAAGCATGTATTGCAAGGGCCTGCCTGAATACCTTCAAATGGTACTGTTGAAAGTTTTTGTCTCCTATTAACTTGATAGATTTATGAATGTAAAAATGTGCTTCAATTTGGACAGTGTGTATCCATATTTTTTGATTATGACACTTCTTACCTGTCCGGCGGGCTGCCAATAGTGTAAGTAAGGAGGGGCTGGCCAAAGTATCACACATTATTTATGCATTCAGCTCTCATGGAAGTGGAGAGGGTTACCTGTCCAAAACATCTACCCATCCCCCACCATAAAGTTTTTTGAATAGGCCACAAGAGGGGGTGAGGAATCCAATAAGAAGACCTTATACTTTTGTCTTGAAGAACTAATTTCAATAAATGTTATACTTATGTTGGTCAAGAATGTTTATATCTAATCTAATTGCAATGTTATGTGTAAAAGTAGTAATTTTTTTCTTGTTTTACTCCACAGTTTCCTTCCAACAGACAGGAATGGCAGACTGTGGCTTCCCAATTCCACCATCGGTGGAATTTTCCCAACTGTGGTGGGACGATTGATGGGAAGCATGTGCGTATTGTCCCACCACCCCACTCGGGGTCTTATTATTATAATTATAAGGGCTTTTGCAGTATAGTGATGCTAGCGGGGGTGTCTGCAAATTATGAATTTCTGTATCTTGATGTTGGGAAGAACGGCCGCAACTCAGATGGAGGAGTGATTGCCCAGACCAAATTTTACCATCGGCTCCAGAATGGCACCTTAAATTTTCCAACTCCTGAGGAGAATGTCGAGGGCCTCAATTTTGTATTTGTTGCAGATGAGGCCTTTGCTCTGGGGGAACATCTTATGAGGCCCTTTCCCATGAGGAACCTGACCCCAGAGCAGAGGATATACAACTATAGGCTGTCTCATGCCCGAAGGGTTGTTGAAAATGCATTTGGAATTCTATCGAGTCGATTCAGGCTTTTTCTAACAGCAATGAACCTGGCCGAATACAAGCTGAATCATGTTGTCTTGTGCTGCTGCATCCTGCACAATTATTTAAGGAGGAATGCAAGCAGCTACCTTGCCTCACTTCCAAGTGAGGTGGACTTTTCTGTGTCCGGCCCAGCTGAATCTCCTGTGATGACGGCTCTGGAAAGTGGCTGTGCTGGGTTGCCCTCACAAACTGCCCGAGATGTCCGGCAAAAGTATATGAGTACTTTGTGGGTCGAGGGGCAGTGGCTTTGCAGCAAAATGTTGCTGATGTGGAATAAAACTTTTATTTGATACTAAACTCGTTTTTCATTTAAATTACTGTTCGTGTTTCTTATCTGTCTCCTAGGTTCTCAAACGGCCTTAATTTTGGCCATTTTCTTCAATAGTGCAAATGTAACTTATTTGCTCCATGAGGTGACAATCTCTTCTTCAGCTAACTATTATGTTGTGCTGTGGGTCTGCTACACACACAATGTTATTGTTGTTAATGTATGTAATGCATTAATGATAAAAACATTCATCCTTTTTAACTCCTTTAATTGCTTGGAGTCCCTAAAATTGCCTGAGTTTGCCACATTTTAGAACACATTGTCACTGTAACTACACCAACTTAACAAATACACTGGTATTAAGCATTGAAATAAGAGGCGACACATTGTTTAGTATAAAACATTTTACTCCAAGCACATTCACATGTGCGTTCTAAAAGGTTTTTGAACAAACCAACATCTTGGTGTATAACATGTATGTTTGCCATTATTTTGCCTTTTTTTGGGGTTAAGCAGGCATGTTAAAAAACATAAGATACGCATCCCAAACTCAGGAACTTACAAAATTCGACTTTGCTAAAGTGAAGGCCATATGAGACTTTAGTATTCTAAAACTGTGTTGATGTTGCCTTCCTCAGATGGGGTGATCTCACCCCTCTAAAAGCCAAAATTTGAAGCCACATACACATAGAGGCATAACTGTTAAATGTGCATTATGATCCCCTGTGTAAAATGGGCGTAGGTACAAATAGGTTATTTCCTCAAGCCCCAAAACCCACAGTGTGTCAACATGTGCTATCTCCCATCACAGGATATCAATGTATGTGTTTTGGGGGTGCAACCCCTTCCTCCAAACTAAAGTAGGTGAGAGGAAGGGATTGCACCCCCTAAACACGTCCATTGATCCCCCATGATGTGAGCTAGCACTGGGGCTTATTTCAGAAAGGCCAATCCACGTTGCACTACAAGTGCACTTTCAAGTGCACTTTCTAGTGCACTTGCATTGCACTTGTAGTGCAAAGTGGATTTTCCTTTTGGAAATAACCCCCAGTGTGTCAACATGTGCTAGCTCACATCATGGGGGATCAATGGACGTGTTTCAGGGGTACAACCCCTTCCTCTCACTTTCTTTAGGTTGGAGGAAGGGGTTGCACCCCCAAAATAGGCATAAAATCGCATCGCAAAGTCGCAGCCTATTTGAGGCAATGGCACTGTTCCAATCGGTGCAATACTGATTTAGCAGGGCCACAACAATTTGCAAAAGTAGTTCCTGCACTACTTTTTCCAATTTCAGGTGCGACTTCAATAGACATCTGTGCATGAAGCCACACAAATGTCTATCAAGTTGCACCTGAAATTGCACTGACCTTGCTACTTCGAAATTGTGCTACTTCAAGTGAAGTAGTGCGATTTCAAAGTAGCATCAATGTGAACCAGGGCTTAAAAGTAATAAAACCATGGGAAGTCTTAAAAATGCAAACAGGAGCCAACAAGTAGAAGAAAACTTCAGGCCAGATGAACCTAAAATTTGGCAAGCATGTTGATATAATCATGTACTTACTTTGTAAAGCAGTGGCAGCCTCCTTTATTTTCTCAAGATCAATCAAAGCCTGCATCATATCTGCACTCATACGGCCAGTTGTGCATCTTGAAAGTTTGTGTCCTTGTAAGAAGAGAAAAAAGTATTTAAGGGAACAATGGTCAAGTGGCTTAGGCCTTACATAGTGAATTATGGTCAAGTTACTAGTCAAATTGGGGAAATACTTACCTACTCTGTCTATTGTTGCTTGCGACCTTCTTGCCCTTCACACACCTACACTACTAGGAATGTACACACTGCAACTACTCTATAATCTTGGCCTTGGTGCCTGGGTCTACAAAACTGGGGTACCTAGCAACACTGCCAGCTCTTTCAACCTCTTGCTTCTCCATGATAATGTTAAGGCACTACAGTGTTTGTTTTGGACAGTGGCACCACTGTGCCCGTCAAACGCAGCCACTGTGCCCATAAATTGTCTCCCCTGTGCCATCAAACGCAGCCACTATGCCCATCAAGCACAGCCACTGTACCCATCAAATGCAGTCACTGTGCCATCAAACACAGCTACTGTACCCATCAAACGCAGCCCCAGGGAGTAAAAACAGTCACATCGCTTAGTAAAAGCAGCACACCAGTGGCGGCTGGTTCTCAAAATGTTTTGGGGGGGCGCACACAAACTGAAAAAAAAATTGCCGCCACTGTGCCATCAAATGCAGCCACTGTGCCCATCAAGCGCAGCCACTGTGCCCATAAAGCGCAGCCACTGTGCCCATCAATTGCCGAAACTGTGCCATCAAACGCAGCCACTGTGCTCATCAAGAGCAGCCACTGTGCCCATCAAACGCAGCCACTGTGCCCAACAATTGCCGCCACTGTGCCATCAAACACAGCCACTGTGCCCAACAATTGCCGCCACTGTGCCATCAAACACAGCCACTGTGCCCATCAAACACAGCTACTGTGCCCATCAATTGCTGCCCCTTTGCCCATCAAGCACAGCCACTGTGCCCATCAAACGCAGCCACTGTGCCATCAAACGCAGCCACTGTGCCATCAAACACAGCCACTGTACCCATCAAATGCAGCCACTGTACCCATCAAACGCAGCCACTGTGCCATCAAACACAGCTTCTGTACCCATTAATTGCTGCCACTGTGCCCATCAATTGCTGCCAGTGTGCCTATCAATTGCCGCTACTGTGCCCTATCAAATGCTGCCAGTGTGCCTATCAATTGCCGCTACTGTGCCCCATCAAATGCTGCCAGTGTGCATCGCCCGGCACTTACCTGTCTCGCAGCGGGTCAGCGGCGGTGTCCTGCATGCTCCTAGATGTCTTCTTCCATCCTTTCTATCAGGCGTCCAATCACATTGCATGACATTTCAGCCAATTTGGTGACAGGTAACAAGCACCTGAATGGCTGAGGTGGTTCAGTGTTAGGAAAGCAAATTCTTTCACTTTGCTAACACACAGCTGAGTGAACATGAATGCACAGCATTGCCCTTGCTGTTCACCTTTTTGGGCGCCTATTAGAGCCTACGGCTTTAATCAGGTGCTTCCAAGAAACACCCCCGCCGCTGTAATTCAGGTGCCCTGCGCCCGAAAAGGGGCCAGACACCTGAATAGGGTGTGTCAGCGGTGACCATAGATAGATTCATGCAATGCATGAATCTATCTATGGTGATAGAGCGGTGCCAGGAAACTCCTGCGTCCTTTAAGGATGCACCGCCACTGCAGCACACACTATACACTTGTTAGGCATGCAGTTAACCCTTTGATTGCCCCTAGATCACTGTATTAGAATCACTGGTGATGTTAGTGTCATTTAGTCAGTTCCCACCTAGTGTCAGTTTGTGTCAGATTGTCCACTGCACTATCACAGTCCCACTATAGGTTGCTGATCACCACCAGTACTAGTATATATATTCCAGTATACATACCATAGTTTGTACACCTTATAACTTTCACACAAACCAATTAATATACACTTATTGGGATGTAGCAGAATATATGTTGACCTAAATTTACAAAGACATTTTTTTTTAATGGATATGTTTTATAGCAGAAAGTAAAGAAAACTTTTATTTTTTTTATTTTAATTTTTTTTAAATGTTTGGTCTTTTTTCATTTATATAATAAAAAATAAAAAAGACAGTAATGATCAAATACCACCGAGCAAGCTCTATTTGTGTGAAAAAATTATAAAAATGTAATTTGCAATCACCAGTTAAAGTAGCGCAGTGCTAAAGAGCAAAACAAATGGTCTGGCCATGAAGGGGGTAAAACCTTCCAGGATTGAAGTGGATATAGAAACAATATTTTATTTTTATTTATTTATTTTTTTAAGAAAATTGAGCAAACTAAATGTCATTTAGGTAGAGTTAACATCTACTTTAATTTGTAGAAATATACACATATTTCACACCACTAGCATATATATAACGAAAAAAATTCCAGTATATATGCCATAGTTTGTATACCCTATAACTTTCACGCAAACCAATTAATATACACTTATTGGGATTTGTTTTTGTTTTTTTACCAAAAACATGTAGCAGAATATATGTTGACCTAAATTTACAAAGAAATTAGATTTTTTTATTTTTTTTATGTTTTATAGCAGAAAGTAAAAAATCTTGTTTTTTTTTTTTTCAAAATGTTTGGTCTTTTTTCATTTTATATAATAATAAAAAAAAAAAAACAGTGATGATCAAATACCACCAAAAGACAGTTCTATTTGTGTGAAAAATTATATAAATGTCAATTGTGTACAGCGTTGCATGACCGCGCAATCACCAGTTAAAGTAGCGTAGTGCTAAAGAGAAAAAAAATGCCCTGGCCATGAAGGAGATAAAACCTTCCAGGATTGTAGTGGATATAGAAACAATATTTTATTTGTATTTATTTATTTATTTTTTAAGAAAATTGAGCAAACTAAATGTCATTTAGGTAGGGTTAACTTCTACTTTAATTTGTAGAAATATACACATATTTCACACCATGTTTACCACTGAGCTATTATGTTATCCTTCTGCTACAGATGTACTCTGTGTGTTTTGTTCATTCATGTCGGGTTCAATTCCACCTTAACCGCTTCCCGACCGCCTCCTGTAGATATACGTCAACAGAATGGCACGGGCAGGCAAAAGCACGTACCTGTACGTCCCCTTTAATTTGCCTGCCCGGGGGGCGCGCGCGCGCACGACCCGGTCGGGAGCTCTGTGACCACGGCCGCGGGACCAGCGGACCCGATCGCCGCTGGTATCCCGCGATCGGGTTACGGAGCTGAAGAACGGGGAGAGGTTTGTGTAAACAAACCTCTCCCCGCGCTTCCTACACTGACTGTCAGTGATCGGCGGTTCCCTGTCATCGGGAACGCCGATCAATGACGTCAGACGTACAGCCACGCCCCCCTACTGTAAAAAAAACACAACACGTCACACTGACTCCTCCCCGCCCCCTAGTGGTTAACCCCTTCACTACAACTGTCATTTACATAGGAATCAGTGCTATTTAAATAGCATTGATTTCTGTATAAATGACAAATGTCCCAAAAATGTGTCAAAAATGTCCGATGTGTCCGCCATAATGTCGCAGTCACAAAAAAAAATCGCTGATCGCAGCCATTACTACTAAAAAAAAAAATATTAACAAAAATACTATAAAACCATACCCTATTTTGTAAACGCTATAACTTTTGCGCAAACTAATCAATAATCGCTAATTGCGATTTTTTTTACCAAAAATATGTAGAAGAATACGTATCGGCCTAAACTGAGGAAAAAAAATGTTTTTTTATATATTTTTTGGGGATATTTATTATAGCAAAAAGTAAAAAATATTGCATTTTTTTTCAAAATTGTCGCTCTATTTTTGTTTATAGCGCAAAAAATAAAAACCGCAGGGGCGATCACCAAAAGAAAGCTCTATTTGTGGGAAAAAAGGACGCCAATTTTGTTTGGGAGCCACGTCGCACGACCACGCAATTGTCAGTTAAAGCGACGCAGTGCCGAATCGCAAAAAGGGGCCTGGTCCTTTGGCTGCAAATTGGTCCGGGGCTGAAGTGGTTAATGGTTTATACTGCATGTGTACATATAAACACATTTCACGACACGTTTCCCACTGAGCCGTTCTATTTTTTTTCTGCCTCTGGAGATGTGCTCCGTACATTTTGTGTATTGATAACGACCTTGTTCTGGATTCATTGGATGTTCACAGCACTGTAATAATTGCCATGGAGATTAAAGAAAATGAACAATAGAAAATAGAGAAAGCGCAACTAAAATGCTATAATTTCTACTTTTTATAAAGAAAATGTCAAATAGACTACCTCCGAAGAAAAATGTGAAATTAAAATAATGGTGTCTTACTTTTTAGACACTTTGATTATGTTTAGATAGAAATTGTCTGTGCACTGCACAGTTTACATATCATTTTTTGTTATTCGGTATAGTAGTGGGTTAAAGTGGAGTTCCACCCATAAATGGAACTTCCGAGATCGGATGTCAAATCCAGGTATCTGCTCCCTCTTTCAGGGAAAGATCACAGCACATTGTGCGGCGAACTACGCAATGTCCAGCCCCTCCTCATCCCCAGGGCCGTCTCACCGAGCGGGCACACCTGGGCACAGCCCAGGGGCCAAAGATGCACATGGGGCCCCATCCAAATACCTTCTTTTACCATATAAGCTCCATTTCCTGTTAAAAATAACTGTGAAGTGCAAAAACTCCGGTGGGTATAACAAGATGTCCGCTTGCCCCCTTCTCCGTGTATCGTTTCTGTGGAGGAGTGCGGGGTGTAGCAAGATGGCGACAGAGCGTCACTTCAGTTACCAATTCTGACGGGTCGCCTAATATGACGGACTACTGGTGCCTGCACTCGGAGCCGAGGGACGGGTTGGCTTCGGGTTTGTCCTGGGAGCCGGCATTGCCGGCTCCCAGGACAGGAAATCCCCCCAATGCTTACTTTTGACCTCCTAAAGAACAAATTGTCCTGGATAATGTTAAACGAACGCCTCTCTGTCATCCTCTCCCCTCTCGATCTTCTTATCTTCTCTCTCTCTCTCTTTTTCCTTCTCTCTTCTCCTCCTTCTCCCCTCTCTCTTTCCTTATCTCTTTTCTCTCTCTCCCTTTCTCCTCTTTCTTCTCCTCCCTCTGGAGGTTCTTCCTGTGCCTGGGTTCATGTTCCCAAGAGGATATTTATGTCTATCTCACATAAACTTTGTATGATTTCTGGATAATTTATTTTGGACCCAAAGGCTGAAGCATCTCCTCTCTCTCCTCCCTCCCCTTCTCTCCTCTCTCTCATCCTCTCTTTCCCTCTCTCTCCTTCTCTCCTCTCTCTCCCTCTTTCTCCTTATCTCCTTTCTCTCTTGTTCTCTCTCTCCTCTCTCTTCCCCTCCCTCTGCCTTTTCTCTCCTTATCGCCTTTCTCTCTTGTTATCTCTGCCTCTCCTCTATCTCTCCTTATCCACTCTCTCATTTTCTCTCTCCTTCTCCTCTCTCTGCCTCTCCCCTCTCTCTCTCTCCCTTTTCCCTCTATCTCCCTCCCCTCTCTCTCATTCTCTCTCTCTCTCCTCCTCTCGCTCCCTCTTTCCTCTCTCTCATTCTCTTTCTGTCGCCCTCTCTCTCCCCTCTCCCCCTCTCTCTCCCCTCTCTCTCTCTCCCTCTCTCTCTCTCCCATCGCTCCCCCTCTCTCTCTCCCCTTCGCTCCCCCTCTCTCTCCCTCTCTCCCCCCTCTATCCCCCATCTCTCTCTCCCCTCGCCCCCTCTCTCTCCCCTCTCTCCCTCCCCCTCTCTCTCCCCCATATCTCTCTCTCCCCTTGCCCTCCCCCTCTCTATCCCCCTCTCTCTCCCCATCTCTATCCCCCCCCTATCTCCACTCTCTCTCCCCCTCCTCTCACCCCCCCTCTCTCTCTCTCTCTCATTCTCTCTCTTTCTGTCACTCTCTCCCCTCTCTCTCCTCTCTCTCCCCTCTCTCGTCTCTCTCTCCCTCTCTCTCTCCCTTTCACTCTCTTTTTCCTCCTTACACATTATTCCCTTATTCTCTATACTCTTCTTTCTCTGTCTCTCTCATCTTTCTTTGCTCTCTCTCTCTTCTTTTACTCTGTATGCCTCTTCTCTCTCTTTCTTGTCTGTCCCTCTGCCACATTATCCTCTCCCTTTTCCCCTTTTCTTTCTCCTATCAGTGTGCACTGCAATACATCTGTCTGGATCCTTTTTCAGTGCAGAGGTCCCCAATCTTTTTTCCCTGTTTCCTCCCCCTTTCTCTCTTCCTCTTCTACCATTTTCCACAGTCTCTTTTTATCATTCTGCCCCCTTTGTTCATCTCTCTCTCTCTTTTTTCTTTATTCTCCCTGTCTCTCTCTTTCTCTCTCTCTCTCTTTCTCTCACCCCTCGTCCACATTTTCCTCTCTTCCCTCGTATTCTCTCCCCTCTCTTATCTAGCCCCAGCACACCAGGTTTATGTTCTATATGCGTTGTTGCCTCATTGATTCCAGGACGGTGGTACTCACTCGGCTCCATGATAACCGAGTTAATTATTGCACACCTTCTTTGATTTCCAACCATCAATTAGTCTTGTGAATTGGCAGCAATGAGCAGAGGAATTGATTGTCGTGTCTGTCATTTTAATTAACCTCCCTCGTTATTCTCTGATCTCAATTTCCAGTTTCATACAGCCAGGTTCCGTACGACAGAAGTCATGTAAACAAGTAATATGAAGATGACACCCAAAACATAACAGGGATATTGCTGATCAACTGATTGCAATGTTAATTGTATGTAAATCTTCCAACACAGAATCTGGAAACTGGAGAGGAAACTGTTTACCTGCCAAAGGATTTGCTTTTTTGTCCATCCAGTGCAGAGATTTTTACACAGCTCAGCCACACAGCACAGTCCTGTCTGGCAGAGGAGGGGACCTGACCCTTCTCTGCTGCGGTTTCAAATAACTTTTTATTAAATCAAAATTGACATACAACAGTCGAACAAAGTCTGTACATTGTGTCATATCAGAAGCATTAGGACCATAGTATGGCCAGTATACAGACAGGGGTAACAGATAACATTCTTTGTAGTAGAAACTCATGGTCTGATTCCTATGTAACTTTCCTGCTCTCATATAAGATACACTTATTGTCGGTGACCTGTGAGAGGCCATACTCAATAGTAGCAGTAAGAAGGTGCCAGTTTTATAGGTTAAAGAAAAGGGGGAGATGGAAAAGGGGGAAAAAGAGGGTAGGGGGGTGGAGGGTGGAGATCGGAGTTCCAGCCCCGGCTCACGGCGGATCTTCATGGCGATGCCATTCCTCCCAGACCCTAGTGTGCGCGTCCAGTCTGTCATATAGTCTAGCTGTCATTTTTTCCATGATCTCTACGTCTTTGATTCTAGCGTATAGATCCTCCTGTGAGGGGGGGGTCAGTCGTTTCCAGTGCAGGGCTATCAGGCACCGTGCTGCAGTGATGACATGACTTAGGAGTTTCTTGGACGGTTTGGGGATGCGTATTTGGGAGACTCCCAGTAGAAATAGTTTCGGGGACATGGGAATCTGTACCCCTAAGAGGCGGGACAGTAGTGACTGGGTCTCTGTCCAGAATGGCACTATCTTGGGGCAGTCCCAGTATATGTGGAAAAGAGTACCCCTGTCTTTCTGACATCGCCAGCAGCGGTCAGAGCAGGACGGGTAAATGGCGTGGAGGATGTCGGGTGTCTGGTACCAGAAATACATAATCTTGTATGCGTTTTCCTTATATAAGGTGCAGTACGAGCTTTTAGCTGCTTGGGACCATATCGCCTGCCATGTGGCTTCTGGTATCTCTTCTCCTAGGACCCTCTCCCAGCGGAGCATGTACGCATGTTTACCCCGTTCGGGGATTGAATAGAGGTTAAGCAGTCGGTAGATATCTGATATCAGGCCGCGACGTGCAGATCCCTCCAATATGATGCTCTCAAAGGGGGAGGGTGCCGAGAACTGGAGGTCCGGGGCGAATGATTGAGCGAAGTGCCTAATTTGCAGATAGCCATAGAATACCTGGCGAGGTAAGTCATATTTCGTTTGAAGCTGGGCAAATGAGTGCAATTTACGTGTTCTGGGGTCAACCAAATGACCGAAGTGAAAGAGGTTTTTTTCTGCCCAAGGAAGAGACATCTGGCGTGTAAGACCATCCGGGAGTGCTGGGTTATATAAAAAGGAAGTCATTAGTGATTTCTCTGAGCAGAGCTGATAGGGGTTGGCGAGTTTGCGCCATAATGATCTAAGTAAGGTCATTGACCCCAGGAGTCTCTCCGAGTTCACTTCTACCGTCGCGCCCCAGAGTAGGCTATTCGGGTGTGCAGGTGCCAACCATATCTTTTCGATTTCTGTCCATTTGTTGTATGCCCTTTGGGGAACCAGGAAGTAATGGCTCGTAGTTGGGTTGCTTGGTAATACTTCACCAAGTCGGGGAATGCCAGGCCGCCGTCTCGGCGGGAGGCCACTAGCACTGATCGGGGGATCCTGTGTTTTTTGTAATTCCAGACAAAGCGTATCAGATCTGCTTGGAGTTTCCGTAACTGCGTGTATGGGACTGGGATAGGCAGTGTCTGGAATAGGTAAAGAAGTTTGGGGAGGATGGTCATCTTTATCGTCGCAACCCTACCTAGTAGCGAAATGTGGTGTGGTTTCCATTTTTGCAGTAGGTCGCGGATATGTTTAAATAGCGGGGGATAATTAGCCTGGTACAGGGATGAGTAGTTCGGGGTGAGGTACACTCCCAGGTATTTCAGGGCCGTGGTTTTAACATGGTATGGGTAGTTTTGGCGTATGCTCTGCGTGTCAGCATCTGACATGTTGAGCGGAAGAGCCTCTGACTTACTCGGGTTAATTTTGTAACCCGAGAGGGTTCTATACATGTCCAGTTCAACCTGGAGATTGGGAAGGGATATCATGGGTTGTGTGAGGGTAAGGATGATGTCATCCGCAAATAGTGCTAGCTTGAATTCCCTTCCTCTGACTGGTATCCCTCTAATGTTGGGGTTTGCGCGGATGGATGCCGCCAGGGGTTCAACGCACAGTGCAAACAACAGTGGGGAGAGTGGGCATCCCTGGCGAGTGCCATTCGCTATTGGAAAGGCTGAGGAGAGGGCGAAGGGTGTTTTAACTTGGGAAGTGGGGTTAGTGTAGATGTGTTGGATTGCTTGCATGAAGGGTCCCCGGAACCCCATGTAATGTAGGGTGGCGGACAGGAAGGGCCATCCAAGGCGATCAAACGCCTTTTCCGCGTCCAGGCTTAAATCTGCTGCGGTTTCACTTTCACTTACAGGCCTCAACCCTGTGACTGGTCAGGAAAAAGAGAATCAGCTGACTGATAAGCGCATTTCTGTATCACATTTCTTTCTTCTCCTATCAGTGTGCTTCTTGCACTGCAATATATCTGTCTGGATCCTTTTTCAGTGCAGAGGTCCCCAATATTACAAGCAGTAGTCCATCCACACTGGTGTCAATAAACAGTCTAGGACAGTGATGGAGAACCTTGGCACCCCATATGTTTTGGAACTACATTTCCCATGATGCTCATGCACAGTGTAGATGAGCATCATGGGAAATGTAGTTCCAAAACATCTGGGGTACCAAGGTTCTCCATCACTGGTCTAGGGGTTGTCTTTTTGTTGTTTATTGGGATAGGAGAGGGGTGAGGGTAATATGGGATACTTAGAGCACACTGAACAGTAAATGGAGGACACTCTTGACTAATTTAGGCTTCTCTGAACAGGCCTTTTGCCCTTGGCACCCTTGGTTAATAGGAATGTCCAGAAATGAGACCCTGTAAGAGCTGTCTCAGATAGAGCTTATAAGCAGGTAACAACATTTAGGTGCTGTCCCAGCCGGGAGGGTAGGAGTTAATACCTTTCTTTGTTTTTGGCAGGTACTTCTTTGGGCCGACCAACTGGTCCTGTGTGATAAAAAATTGACTGTTGTCCAGCGCTTCAGAGGAGGTAGGAGTGGGAAAGGGAGAGGGAGAAAGAAGCTATCCATCACCATCCAGATGTAGAACTATCAGAAAATGGAATTCAACCTGAAGACACCAGCATGGGTCTGTACCTCGGAAGAACTTGTACCTACTAGACATGTGCACTGACAAAAAAATCACTAGTTTTAGTTTTCGTTTCATTCGTTTTTTTGCTTTTTTCGGAAATTCTAAAATTTGAAAATCTGAAAAAAGAAAGAAAATCAGTAAAATTCTAAATAATAACTAACTAATAATAACTAACTAATAATAACTAACTTTTAAATTACAGGGGGTCCCCGGGTAACAAACAAGATAGGGACTGTAGGTTTGTTCTTAAGTTGAATCTGTTTGTAAGTCGGAACAGGTACATTTTTTAAGTGTAGCTCCAGCAAAAAAATCTATTTTTAAGTTTTTTTGATAACATAGAGAAGGGTTATCACCCCTGTAACATTTGTTTTGCTGTCTGTGCCCCTGTTCAGAAGATTTCACCTCACCTTCTGTCCCAATGACAATTGGATTTTGAAAACTTTGGGTTGTTAGGGAAACATGGACTGGTGATAAAGCATCAGTGGAGACACCTTTTTCCCATATTAACTCTTACAGGAGTGAATTTCCCTTCCTAGGGGTAGATTTCCTCTCACTTCCTGTTGTCGCCCTCCGTTTGTAAGTAGGAGTCGTTTGTAAGTCGGATGTTTGTAAGTCGGGGACCCCCTGTATAGGTATTGGAATTTCCTTTCAAATTTGGATGTTAGTGAACGTAACAAATACAAATTTATCTGAAGTTATGAATTATCCGAAATAACGAATGCCACATCTAAACAAATGGAATGGAACAAATTAATAATAAATAATAATAATAATAATATCAATAATAATAAAAAGGTTTTATTATTACTGTTATTTATTATTATTAGATTGTTACGTTCCATTCTTTTAGATATGGCATTCGTTATTTCAGATAATTCGTAACTTCGGATAAATTTGTACTTGTTGCGTTCACTAACAGCCAAATTTTGAAAGGAAATTCCAATACCTATAATTTAAATAGTTATTATTAGTTAGTTATTTCAGATTTTCAAGTTTTCAAATTATCGGATTTTCATTCTTTTGAATTTTCAGATTTTCATTCTTATTTTCGCATTTTCAAATTTCCAAATTCACGAATTTTCAAATGTACAAAATTCCGAATTTTCTAATTTCCGAATTTTCAAATTTCCGAATTTTCTAATTTCCGAATTTTCTAATTTCCGAATTTTCTAATTTCCGAATTTTCTAATTTCCGAATTTTCTAATTTCCGAATTTAGAATTTTTGAATTTCAGAATTTCAAATTTCCAATTTAATGAAATTTCGAATTTCAGAATTTCCGAACTTCTGAATTTCCGAATTTCCGAACTTCCGAATTTCCGAAATTTCGACTTTCCGAAAATTTGGAATTTCCCAATTTCTGAAATTCCCAATTTCCGAATTCTGCATTTGTGGAAAATTTGGAAATTCAGAATTTTTGGAAATTTAGGAAATTCAGAGATTTCAAAAATTAAAAAATTCAGAAATTCCGACATTTCAGAATTAACGAATTTGTCAAAATTCGTTCAAAAACAAATTCGGAACTAGACGAATTGTACATGTCTAGTACCTACATGGAGATGCCTATAAAGGACTTATGTTTGCTTGGACTACACCTTAGCAGGTATGCTGAGGCAGCACTCAATCCTGTAGTTAGAGTTAGGGTATAGGAAATAATAATGCCTTTATCGATTTGACTGTAAAATGTCCACTTTCACCTTTCTTAAGTAAATCTTTTGAAGCATTGTCCTTGCCAGTGTTGGTCATCTTACTTTAAAAAAGTAATTAGTTAAGTTACAAATTACTTCTCCCAAAAAAGTAATTGAGTTAGTAACTCAGTTACTACATTGGAAAAGTAATTAGTTACTCAGCAAAGTAACTGACTTTTTTTTTTTAATATTCTTAGGGGCGGGTCTAGTATTACTGTAAGCAAGGGGAGCGTTCCCCCCTGCACGCCTATTTCCCCTCTGTACCCCCCTGCACGTCTGTTCCCCCCCAACACATATATCTGTTTCCCCTCTGTACCCCACTACACATCTGTAACCCCCCCCCACACACACATATATCTGTTCCCCTCTGTGCCCCACTACACGTCTGCCCCCCCACACACATATATCTGTTCCCCCTCTGTACATCTGTCCCCCCAAACTCACGGATCGGATCGTTGCTCGGATCAGAGTCACGGATCGGATAATTTTTCGGATAAGCAAATAATAATTGAATTTGCAAAAACCTTTGAAAATTCCACCACCATAAAGCCCCCACTGTAATATCCACAATCTCCCCAACTGTAATATTGGCTGAGTATAGCTGGGTACGGCTGAGCATGGCTGGGTACGGCTGGGTATCACAGAGTATGGCTGGGTATTACCATGTATTGCAGAGTATGGCAGAGTATGGCTGGGTATGGCTGGGTATGGCAGAGTATTGGCAGGGTGTTGCAGAGTATTGGCAGGGTGTTGCAGAGAATTGGCAGGGTGTTGCAGAGTATTGGCTGGGTATTGCAGAGTATGGCTGGGTATTGCAGAGTATGGCTGGGTATTGCAGAGTATGGCTGGATATTACCGAGTATTGCAGAGTATGGCTGGGTATTACGGGGTATTGCAGAGTATTGGCAGGGTATTGCAGAGTATTGGCAAGGTATTGCAGAGTATTGGCAGAGTATTGGCAGAGTACTGGCTGGGTATTGTCAGGGTATTGCAGAGTATTGCAGAGTATTGGCAGGGTACTGGCTGGGTATTGGCAGAGTATTGGCAGGGTATTGCAGGGTGTTGCAGAGTATTGCAGTGTATTGGCAGGGTATTGGCTGGGTATTGCAGAGTATTGGCAGGGTGTTAGAGAGTATTGGCAAGGTATTGGCAAGGTATTGGCTGGGTATTGCAGAGTAGTGGCAGGGTATGGAGGGATGGCTGCTGCCATCCGATCTCTCCCCTCCACTGTACAGATCTGTACACAGAGGGGAGACCGGCGTCATCTTGACGCCGGTTTGTTTACAAGTGATCGCTCCGTCATTTGACAGAGCAATCACATTGTAAACGGCCGACGGGTGCACCAAGATGGCCGCCGCTCCGGAGCTAGGCTGGAGCTGCGGCCATCGGGTGCACCAATATGGCCGCCGCTCCGGAGCTAGGCCGAGGGCGCGGACGGCTCCGCGGATCGCGGCGGGTAATTGCGGTAACGCCGGCCCAGTAATGGGAATGGCGTTACCGCGAGGGGACGAGTAATCAGTTAGATTAATCGTTACCCTCTAAAGTAACAGCGTTACGTAACGCCGCTTACTTTAGCGGCGTTAGTTCGATCACTGGTCCTTGCCTGATCTAAAGTTACTAAAAGGGGCGTGATGTAAGTAAATGGGCATGCACATAGTACACCGAGTGGGTCTTAAACACATTGGGGTATTAAGACATTGGTGTGGAGTGGCGTAGTGTGAAAACACAAATGTTACCTGGAGTAACAGAAGTTTAACCAGCAGCTAGTCGGTAGCGTGTACCTGCTATAGGTGAAATGGCATTCGGCAGCAAGGGAAATGTTCTTGACACTCCTTTCGCCAGTGGTCTGTCTCCCAGAGCAACAGAGTGGATTTGCACTGCAAAGGTTCCACATCCTGTACGGAGGTACGGAAGTTCAAGAGCTAAGTTAAGTGCACCTGTGGAACCTGTGCAGAGTGCACGCAGGGCCCACTCTGCCACTGGGGAATAGTAGTGAAAAACACTGGACAGGTGGATGTGGACAGGGCTTGGCATAATACTCCTAAATGCACAATACAGAAAACGTGTATTGAGAGTTAACTGGAGAACAGTTGTAGTGCAAGTGTGAATGGTGTACGTTCATCTATGAGAGTAGAGGTATGCCTTAAAATTGAGTATCCCCCATGGCAGTCTCGGCTTTGTCACAGAGCATTGATGAAGATGAAAACCAAAACAAAAAAAAAGGTACCACATGTTACTGGTAAGTAAAGTGAGCTGTAAAAAGTGCCTAACGTAGCCCAGAAGAACCCACGTAGGGTAGACCTCTCGTGTGACCCAGTGCTTGGCGCCCAACGAGTTAATGGGAAAACATGGAGGACATGACAAACAACCTCTCTACCCCTGTAGGCTCCATCAGTCTGCCTACAAGCTACTGCTGGCACTTATCCTTCAAAATAGCTCACAGTCACATGGAGCTTGAGCTCAGGTCTAGTCCCACAATGTCTCTTTAGGACAGCTGAACTTCCCCCAGTTTCCTCCAGACATCTGTGTCCCATGACAACTGCTCCTAGTTCCTAGCTTCCATCAGACACTATTCAGTGAGGGAGAGAGTTACTCACAATGCCACAGGATAGCTACACACCAGTTTCCCCCCGATACTCTTCAGTGAACTCTCCAGACCAGATCCTCAGGGGAAACTGCTTATCTCCAAAGTTGAAAGGACCCCCCAGCTCTGCCACAGCTGGGACCTTGATGAACTGCAGCAACTCCAGCAAGCTGCCTCACAGGGGGAGAAGCCCCTGAGGCTGGGAACTTCTACAGCAGGACAATAATCTGGCTGCTCCAGACCCCTGATGGTTTATGTTCTCCCCAGCCACCTACTGGGCACACCTCCCCAGGGATTTGCTTCAGCACAATAAATAACTAAATGTACCTATTCTCCTAGCAACCTACCTAGGAGGGTGCAACACATATTTTGACACAACTATAAACATACTGGGCTAGGGTAGGGCTGTGGCTTTCAATTTAAGGGATTTTTTTCCCCCTTGCTTAAAGTTCAGCTTTAATATTTATCAGTATTCTTGTTTGAACTTAGTAAAGACCATTCTAGAGCAAAGGCTCAGCAAACATGGAATCTAAAGGTTTTAAAGGAAGATTGGTTCACCCAGAAGACTCTGTTCATCAGTAGGGATGATGTTCGAACTTGCAGCTACCATGGGTTTGTGGTAAATCCCTGGGTATTCAAGAGGTTGGGGAATCCCAAACTTTTGGTCAAAATTCCAACAGGTTTGACACAAGAAAAAAACAACCTCTAATGCAGGACATAGCCTTTGTCCCTGGTCAGTTTAGTCACAAGAGCTAATCATTTGAAGAAATGGATAACCCAGGATGATGGGGAGCCAACGGAGCCAACAGGATGGGCTCCCAATCATGTGACCACTGTGACAACGAATCACAGTGGTCAAGTGATCGGGAAGTCCTGCCCAACCCCTGGGGGTGTAGACCCATTTAAAGGGGCGCCTAGGCTGGGAGAGAAGGGGTTATTGGCGTATTATATGGTATTATTTTGTTGAAAAGTTCACAAACTTCATACAATATTTGCAAAACCTGAACCCAAGCAAGTTCGCTCACCCCCCGCTGATCAGTACCTCTGATGAACTGCAGTAGTTAACTAGCCCGTTACTTCAGAAATACTTTTTTCTTCATTAATCAGCTTAAGGCTAGTGATGCATTTTTCTAATATCCTTTTATGTGTACATAATAAAAGAAAAAAATGATCAATCTGCTAATATTTAAATACATAAAAGTAGCCCTTTTCAGAAAGTTCAGTAAAACAAAGTTTTATGAATGCTTAGAGGTAAAACTTTCATTTTTTTTAAATATTTTTTTTTGATTTATCATCATTAATTATCACTAACACGTCTTGGTGTCTTCCTTAATACAAATTAGCATAAGCAATGTGCACACAAAATCAAGTAATTAGATCTTAGAAAAAGACTCATCCAACCAATTTATATTCCTCATTCCGAGTCTAATTATTTGTTGGTTCAGAAAACCTGAGCCTTGATCTAAAGCACAAACTTTATAATCAACCCCCACTGTTCCACCATATGCTGATCCAAGCTAAGGCCTTTAATAAAGTTTAATAAGAGGTAGATGTTTCTGGAATTCGTGTTTACGATGGCAATTCATCAGGAATTATAATGGATGAACCTATACATTTAAACATCTCATTAACTGTAGTGACACCAACAGTGAATACAATTATTATATTAAGTGTTATTTAAATCTAAAACAGTCTTGTAAAAACAATCTCGAGGGCATTTCAGGAAAACTGCAAAAAAAAAAAAAAATCTGTATATTTATATATATATATATATATATATATATATATATATATATATATATATATATATTATTATATTATTATTATTATTATTATACAGGAGGGCCCTGCTCAGAAGAGCTTAAAATCTATTAGGGTGGGGCAGGTGGTACAAAAGGTTGTAACTGTGGGGAATGAGCTGATGGAAGTAATAGAAGATTAGTTGGAGACGTGATAGGCTTTATGAAGAGTTTTCAGGGATCGCCTTAAGGTAGCAAGAGTAGGGGATAGCCGGACAAGTGGAGGTAGCGAGTTCCAGAGGATGGGAGAGGCTCTGGAGAAATCCTGGAGATGAGCATGGGAGGAGGAAGCGAGAGAGCTTGAGAGTAGGAGGTCTTGAGAAGAGTGGAGAGGATGATTTGGGTGATATTTGGAGACAAGATCGGTGATGTAGCTCGGGGCAGAGTTGTGAATGGCTTTGTATGTTGTGGTTAATATTTTGCATTTAATTTGCTGGGTGATTGGAGCCAGTGTAGGGATTGGAGGAGAGGGTTGGCAGACACTGAGCGGTTGGTAAGGTGGAGGAGTCTGGCAGCAGCATTCATGATGGACTGAAGAGGGGAGGAGCCTATGGAGAGGCAGGCCAATGAGAAGGGAGTTTCAATAGTCAAGGCGAGAGCTAACAAGGGAGTGAATGAGGAGCTTGGTGTTTTCATTTCAAGGGGCGAATTTTATAGATGATACAGAGGTGAAGTCTACAAACTTTTGACAACGATTGGACTTGGGGCTGAAATGACAAGTCAGAGTCTAGGATTACACCTAGTACCCTGGCGTGAGGGGAGGGACTGATAGTTGCATTGTTGATTTTGATGGGAAAGTCATGGAGGAGGGCACCGGCAGTGGGTAATATTATTAGCCCTGTTTTAGAGAGATTTAGTTTAAGGAGATGAGGAGACAGCGGGCAGCGGCTCCATGTCTGAATGGACACAGGGAGCTGTGACTTGGCTCAGGTGCCTCCATAGCAAGCTGCTTGCTGTGGGGGCACTCAACAGGTGGGAGGGGCCAGGGGTGCTGGCGAGGGACCTGAGAAGAGGAGGATCCGGGCTGCTCTGTGCAAATCCACTGCAACAGAGCAGGTAAGTATAACATGTTTGTTATTTTTAATTAAAAAGAAACAAGACTTTAGTATCACTTTAACCACTTGCCGCCGACCCACCGTCAAATGACAGCTGGGTGGTGTGGCTCTCGTTCTGGGTGGACATCATATGACGGCCTCCCAGAACGACTGCTCTCACGTGCCCCCTCGGGGGCGTGCAGCGTGGCGATCGCAGCCGCACCGTGCTGCTAGAACACGGCACAAACCCAATCTGTGTAAAGAACTTCGGCCGCTGCCTTTTAACCATGTGATCGACTGTGTCCAATCACAGCTGGTCACATGTAGACACGGAGATGCCGGTACTCAGCTCTCCTCGCCTCACACTGACAGAGTGTGAGAGGAGGAGAGCCGATCAGCGGCATCTCCTCACAGGGGACAGCTAGGAATGTAATCAGGGTACTGATCATAAGTAAATTTCCGAGCAAACTCTTCAGTAGATTCAGAAGATTCAGTAGATTCAAAAGACCTTTCTGAAAGCAAGTGAGCAGTTGTGGAGCCTTGGATAATACTGGAAAAAGCCTTTCAAAGCACTAAAAACAAAATAAAAGACAGTCTGCAATGTTTACTGGAAGATGACCTCCAGACGACTCTGTAAGATTCAATAAGGACTCTAAAAATCAATGACCCCGAGGTATGCCAGATTTTAGCAATGCACTGACGTTTTTACTGTCAGATGAGGTGCATTGTAAGGTCATTTCACCTTAACTTTCTCTTACTACCAACAAAAACTAAGAATATTAAAGCCAAAGTCAAGTCAACTATTAAAATAAACTAGAAGGTTAACCCCTTCCCCCTGATAGCGTTGTGTACTTGTTTAGACCAGGGAAGGCTAGGGCAGAGGAATACTTACCTTATTCCTGCCTCCCCCAGCAGCTGGAGCTCTCCTCTCCTCCCAAAGGGGTCCTCAAAGGCCTCTCATACAATGTAGGACCTATGATCGTATGCTGTACTTATTACTAAATATATAGTGACCAATGCAGCATTAAATATCAGTAATACAAGAGTAAGTGACAAAATGAATGAATATGTGACATATTATGTGAAAGTCCAAATAGGGATGATTCAAACAGTTAATTAAGATAGTAGTCCCACATGCCGCAATGGAAATTTGTTAAAATACCGTTTTAATGGTATTCATATAGATATTCTATAAATTATATTGATGGGCAAAGTTCCGTTCAGTTCTCATGTAAAAACTCAAAAAAGTATTTAATAATAAAATAGCAAAATATTACAAGAACAGGTATCAAAATGTAAAAATAACACCAATAATGTATTATATTCTTAAGATGAAGATTGAATCAGATGTGCATCTTTGTGTGTGTGTGAAGCTTCCTCGTGGTGTGTCTGAAGCAAATCTGCCCAACTGTGCTTCTGTTCCAAGCTTTTACTCCGGAAATCTGACCCCTACTTTATCTTTAAAAGACTGGTTTAAGGTTCTCATTTGTCTTGCAGTTCTACTGAAAACCACGGGCTTTAACCCCCTCACGTAATGGTGGGAGTTGCTCAGTCTCTACGCATTGGCATTCCTGAGGAGTGGGCAAAAACAATGTGTGAAACCATTAAATGTATACAATATAACCTCTACATCAAATACTACATAAATCAGTATGTATATTATATTCAATGAAAACCCAATGGTCTTAATAATATCCTATTCAAGAAATATTGTAATATAAAGAACTTATATTCTCATATATACACAAACTTTTCCATCTTACGAAATGTAAAACCTTTTATCTCATTTGCCATGGAATGATGGTAAAAACCCAGCTCAAGCTTAATTACTAACACTTGTTGGCTCTCCATAGAAATGCTTATGAAGCTTATAACAATATGTATATTTTCACAAGTATAAAAGTCCATTTCATTTCACTTTTTCCATAACTAAAAGATATAAAAAAAAAAAAAAAAGATATAATATAAATAAATATATGTATATACAACTCAATTATTCTGTAAAGATCGAATCCATTAATTCATTTGTTAATTGATATATATTAGATATTAGATTAAAGAAACTTTCTAACAAAACTGGAAACGACAGAATAGCCAAGGAGTCACCAACCATACTCATGCTGTGCTTACCGGAAGATATGTGATCCCCTTACAAGAGTGGTCCATGTGTACTTTATTTACAATAACAAAACCAGCTTCCCGGGTTATGGAACCGTCCTCTTAGAAGATCTCCAGGTATAAAAACACCATAGGGAATATTGCCCACTGTAGCCTCAATAGCTTTTAATGGAATCGCGATAATCCAGGCTCTCATACAGGGTTAGAATCTGTAGTCAGGGACATAAAATGAAAAGATACTCCACATAGCAAAATAACATATGATAAAATCAATTTAATAAATAAAACCACACTCACATGGGTGCATGACATAAAATTATGTAGAACGCCAGAAATCGAACTTCTTCCAGAGACCAAAAGGTCCGACAATCTGCCAAGCATGCATGGTAGCATGTGCGCGTGGCTCTGCCTTGCACGTTTCCTCACATATGAGGAATATGAGTATATTTCATATATTGTACTTGAGGATTTCAAAGATGGGCATTCACAAGACCAGTGAAGAAGAGCAGCTTCATAGGACTGGTGGGGAGAAGACTATGGGTGGGAAGCAGGCCTCTGCTTCAAAACCCCCCCTAGACTAAACTGTAACTTAAAGTGTGTGGGTGTGTATTTTTTAATTTGTATTTTTCTGAAGATTTATTTTTTTGTTCACATCTATTTTATAAACTATTAATAATTAAAACATTTTTTTTTGCTTGCTTTGTTTATTAACATTTTTACATCTTTAACAAATAATTACACTTTTCACATTGAAAAAAGTGCAACATTTCATTTATAAATAACTTTTCAGTGCTTTGTACCATTGCTGACAACTGAAGCTCTCTCCCTCTCTCTCATAAACTTTAATGACTTTAATGAATTTTAATGCAAAAAACACAAAGAATAACAAAATTTTTGGTGAAATGGTGGTGTGAATGCTGTTTACATATGCGTGCGTGACTTACATATGTTTTCGCTTCTGCGTGTGAGCACGGAGGGATGGGGCTCGTTAAAAAAAAAAAAAAAAAAAAATTCTTATTTATTCATTTTTTTTATTTTTTACACTGTCTCTTTATTTTTTTTTATTCCTATTACAATGAATGTAAACATCACTTCTGATAGAAATGAGGGGTGACAGGTTCTCTTTATGAAGAGACCCCAAATCTCTCCTCTACCTTTAAAAACAAAAGACCAAAAAAACATTGATCATATGCTTTAAAAAAAAAATTGTTTGCTTCTGCCCTAGACCTGAAGGGAGGCCATGATGTGGCTCCGGTCCTCCTAGACCATAGAGGGGATCAGAGGCGTGAGATGACCCTTCCCACTGCTTCTAAAAGCAATCCTTTTAATTTGTATTTTTCTGAAGATTTATTTTTTTGTTCACATCTATTTTATAAACTATTAATAATTAAAAAATTTTTTGCTTGCTTTGTTTATTAACATTTTTACATCTTTAACAAATAATTACACTTTTCACATTGAAAAAAGTGCAAAATGAAAAAAATAAATCAAATTATTTATTTATAAATAACTTTTCAGTGCTTTGTACCATTGCTGACAACTGAAGTGTAAAAGTTGCAATAGGTATCGGTAATTGGTATCGGCGAGTACTAAAAATAAAAGTATCGGTACTCGTAAAAAAAAAAATGATACTATGCACCATCCCTACTAAAATAATTGATAAATTAGTATCAATTTAAAAAATGATATAAACTTAACAAAGTCAAGGCAAAGGAGACTGAAAAGCAATTCACAATAGGCTAAAATACTTTAAATATGTTGTAACAATCCTTCACCAATCAATTTCGGGCTGCAACCTTCCTGAGTCTACCATAGTCAGTTTATTGCTTTGTTGCTTCACAAGGACCAGACAACCTTGAAACTGTAAAAAACACAAAGGAAACTGTATAAGTGGAGATCTTGAAACTTTGGATTCTGAAAAAAAAGAAAGCAGCACTCTTGAAACCAATGGGGATCAATAATTCTAACGGTAGTCAAACACTCAGCCCGGTCATGAGTGGCGGGTTTTGGATAAGCGAGGATGTTCTTGTCCCTCAGTGGTTTTATACTCAAATGTTTTTTTATCTTTTTGTGCCTTCAATAAACTTTCCAGATTTCATGAGCTATGCCGGTATGCTTCTTTTGTTAATATGTCATTGTTATGAAACAATGGAAGAATAAAAGCCTTTAAAGTGGAAGCAAACCCTCTGGGACCACTTTGACCTACAGGTAAGCCTAGATTAAGGCTTACCTGTAGGTCCAATAAATATCTCCTAAACCTACATGGTTTAGGAGATATTTAGAAAAGAAAAGGCACCGCTATCTACGGTGCATGCGCCGTAGACAGCGGCGCGCAGGCGCACTGCGCATGCCGAGATCACTGCGATATGCCGCTCTCATGCGCAGGAGTGACGTCATCGCCGCTCCAGCGAATCACAGCGCTGGAGCGGCGAGACCCGGAAGTCACTCCGGCCCTGGATGGCGGCGCAGAAGATTGTGGATGTAGACCGCTACGGGGGCTTCGTTCTCAGGTAAGTCATTCATAATGAGCTAGTATGCTATGCATACTAGCTCATTATGCCTTTGCCTTGCAGGTTCCTATTTAAAAAAAAAAAAAAAAACGGCTTTACTACCTCTTTAACTTCTAGCCGATCGCATAGCTTAGTTATACAGCGGCAGAACGGCTCTCCTGTGCCAGATTACATAGTACTAGGTACCTGATTCGGCGCTTCCGGGGAGGGTGCCGCCACTGTGCTGTGATTCGACACCGCACAAGCCGATCAGCGGGTGCCGGCCAATGGATGTCCGCCGGGCACCCTCTGATCGGCGAGGAGGACGTGTCTCTATGTAAATAAGGCAGAGCTCTATTCGGTCAGCAGGGATTTAATGGATTTTCTGTACCTGCAAAGCAGGGAATAAAATTCATCACATCCATTGGTAAAAAACAGCACACATAGTACACACAAACACTGGCTAGGCACACATCTAACCTTTTGACTGCCCTAGATGTTTAATCACTTCCCAGCCAGTGTCATTAGTACAAAATCTGTATTAAAGTAGAACTAAAAACCACATATATTTTGTCACATGACATTAAAAAAAGTATCGGTATCGGTGAGTACTTGAAAAAAGTATCAGTACTTGTACTCGGTCTTATAAAAGTGGTATCGGTGCAACTCTAGTTGTAACCCCTGTCATGTTTTTTTTTTTCTGTTTCCCATTGGGGAGATTTCACTTCACTTATTATCCCATAGCCAAAACAAGAAGTGAGAGGAAATCCCACAAACTGTTAGGAAATCCCTGGTTGCCACCAGAATGAGTGTCCCCATTGAAAGATTTCCCCTCTATTACTGTGCTGGGGACAACCCAAAATTTGGGGGGGGTCACCAACAGCAAAAAAAAAATGACAGGGGTTCTAATCCCTTTCCACTCTGTATAAAACTTGAAAACATGTTTTGCCTTTAGTTATACTTTAATGTATATTCTATTCAGGATGACTCTCTAATGTTCATCTTCACGATAGAATCACAGGAATAAAATAATTTTCCACAGGTCTGCACACGCTTCCTGCAGATCTAATAGGAAGCAGGGTAGCCAACTAGAGGATCACACACAGGATGAAAACACTGCTGTGCATTTTGAGGCAGTAGCTTAGCGTTGTCAGCCTGAAACGGGAAGTGCTATTACTGGCAGGATCTCAGGTAAGAAACTATGTGACACATTAGAAAAAGAAGATTTGCTTGTGAAAAATGTATACAGTGAGGCACATAGGTGAGCGCAGCCTATTGCATTAGGGTGTGCACCCCAAAGCTCAACACACATGCTTTTCTCTGCAGCCTCAGCTGCATTGTACAGGGAATGAATAGGAAGTGCTCTGAGCTGAGCGGCTTCCTGTTCATTCACAAGCTCAAGCATAGTAAACACTGTTTACTATGCTTCAGTTATGAATGAACAGAGTAAGTGTGTTCACTGCGTTCATTTCGAAAAAGAAGGGGCCAGTAAATTACATATTTACGAGCCCCTTTTTCCACTCTCCATCCTGAAACATCCCCTGCAGCAGCTGGGGAAAGAGGAGAGGAGGAAACCCAGCAGCACTACGAGGCGGGGGGGGGGGGCAACATGGGGAAAGCCCAGGCAGAAGGGGTACGTGGCACTGCACCTAGTTTCCTCCTCCTTCCTCCAGAGACATTGCAATTATCAGCGCTAGCTGACTGGAAGGGGGAGGAGTATTTAAAGACACAATCCTGAGCACCTCCTGTACCCACCACATTTGTTTGCTGGATGTCAGGACCTGCTGTGTCTACTCTGATAACCTTTTTAAAGGTAAATATGGCCATTTTACGGATAGTATGCATTGGAACCTTTACTAAGCTGCCCGGGCTAGGTAACCCGCGGTCGGGCTCTGTGAGGCTACAGACATATCTACATCTTCGTCCGGCCTCCATCTTACTACTCCGGTGAACATGCGGAGTCCACCGGGGAAGCTATCTGTGTTGGTGGGCGGCGCATGCATGACATTGTTCCGACGTGACGGCGCTTGGCTCATGCACCCCGGGGACGAGGCAGCGCTAGCACAGCTCAGGGGGCCGGTACGGAGAGACTTGTTTTCTCTTTCTCCCTCCAGAGACATCAGCTGTCGCAATTATCGGCGCCAACTGACTGGAGGGGGAGGAGTATTTAAAGACACAATCCTGAGTGCGTCCTGTATCCACATTTGTTTGCTGGATGTCAGGACGTGTTGCGTCTACTCTGATAACCTGTCTAAATGTAAATATGGCCATTTACATCTATTTTACTAACATGATTTTACGGATAGCATGCATTGGAACCTTTACTAAGCCGCCCGGGCTAGGTAACCTGCGAGGGGCTCTGTGAGGCTACAGATGTATCTACATCTTCGTCCGGCCTCCATCTTACTACTCTGGTGGACATGCGGAGTCCGCCGGGGAAGCTATCTGTGTTGGTGGGCGGCGCATGCATGACATTGTTCGGACGTGACGGCGCTTGGCTCATGCGCCCCGGGGACGAGGTGGCGCCAGCACAGCTCAGGGGGCCGGTGTGGAGAGACTTGTTTCCTCTTCCTCCCTCCAGGGACATCAGCTGACGCAATTATCGGCGCCAACTGACTGGAGGGGGAGGAGTATTTAAAGACACAATCCTGAGCACGTCCTGTATCCACATTTGTTTGCTGGATGTCAGGACGTGCTGTGTCTACTCTGATAACCTGTTTAAAGGTAGATATGGCCATTTACATCTATTTTACTAAAATAATTTTTGGGATAGTATGCATTGGAACCTTTACTTTGTTATAAATAGGCTAAAACCTTTTTGAGATGTTATTACTCTTGGCCTATTTATTACCAATATAAACTGTAGTATATAGTTAACTTACTTGGCTATTTTCAACAGTGTGAGTTATACCACTCACAACATATATATATATTATTTTCAAAGTTTAGTGATATCTTTATATGAAAAATCCCTTTGTCTGTCTACGACGCTGTCACGAGAGCCACGTACCTGATGTGAGACCGAAGTAGTGGGGAGGCCTCCCTTGCACCTTGATTCCTTAAAGCCTCTGGAGATGGAGACAGAGACTTGGTGGGGACACAGAGTGGCAGGGGTGCCAAGGGTGCGGAGCACCGCGCAAGCCTTAGTCCGGGATCCTAGCCGAGGTCAAGTCCAATTGGGCAACGAAGCATAAAAGGGTTAATCAGAAGAAGAATGGTCGAGATCCAAGCCGGGGTCGGTTCCAATCTAGCAGAGTACAAAAGGGGCAAAGAAGTTAAATGATTAAGGTACAAATCCGAGGTCAATGGCAAGCAGCAATCAAGAGTAGTCAAACAGGTTTCCAGGTCACAAAAGGTTCAGACAGATCACACACTAGCACAGGAACAAGGGTGGACTGAAGATAATTCAGAAATTTGGCAGTGTCTGGGCTGGGATTATATATGGAAGTTTGAGGTCACTTCCTGTGCAACCCCTGGGCATTTTCCCGCCTTTTTCCATCAGGTCGCTGTCACTTCCTGTGTGCCTCCTGGGTATTTTCCAGCCTTTTACCATCAGGTTGATGTCATTTCCTGTGCGCCTCCTGGGTATTTTCCCGCCATTTACCATCAGGTTGAGGTCACTTCCTGTGCTCGTCCTCTGCATTTTCCTGCCCTTTTCCATCAAGTCTTCTGCGCAGGTGCGGGTTGGCGCCCTGAAGCGTCTTTGGTGCATGCTCAGTTGGCACGAATTTCCTCTTGCGGCAACACGACATTGGTGCATGTGTAGTAAGCCGTGGACTCTTACAGACACAATTTTTTACCATAATATATGTCTAATAGACATGGGAACTGTCAAAAAATTTGTTTCGTTTCGTTTTGTCCCGTTTCGTATATAAAAAAAAAAATCATAATTTGTAATTCGTGTACGAAATTCCGTTCGAATTTGTACGAAATACGAAATTATGTTCGAATTCGTACGAAATACGAAATTCGGACGAATCGTAATTTTTTTTACGAATCGTTAGTAAAGTTACGAATCGTTACGAATCGTTACGAATCGTTAACGCGGCTAATGAATTGTCGGTTCTCATAACACAGAGAAAAATTCGAATCCAACTACAAATATCGAATTTCAATTTCAAGTTACGAATCGTTACGAATCATTACGAATAGTTACGAATCGTTAGTAAATCCAACTACAAATATCAAATTTCAACTAATATGAAAGAAATTATAATAGCGGATATAACGAATGCTTTGAATGCTTCGAATGAATTCGAGATTCAGTATATCTAATATAGAGAACTGTTCCTGCACAAAGTGTCATTTTTGCAGGAAAAAAAGCTATTTAAAATCACTCGCGGCTAATAAAAAGTCGGCTACGTAACACAGAGAACAGTCATTCATTGATTAAAAAAAAAAAAGCGTGGGGGTCCCCCCCAATTCAATAACCAGGCCCTTCAAGTCTGGTATGGATATTAAGGGGGACCCCAGCCAAAAAAAAAATGGCGTGGGGTCCCCCCCAAATATCCATACCAGACCCTTCAGGTCTGGGATGGATTTTAAGGGGAACCCCGGCCAAAAAAAAAAATGGCGTGGGGTCCCCCTCAAAATCCATACCAGACCCTTATCCGAGCACGCAACCTGGCAGGCCGCAGGAAAGGAGGGGGGACGAGAGCGCCCCCCCCTCCCGCCTGAAACGTACCAGGCCACATGCCCTCAACATTGGGAGGGTGCTTTGGGGTCCCCCCCAAAGCACCTTGTCCCCATGTTGATGAGGACAAGGGCCTCATCCCCACAACCCTGGCCGGTGGTTGTGGGGGTCTGCGGGCGGGGGGCTTATCGGAATCTGGAAGCCCCCTTTAACAAGGGGACCCCCAGATCCCGCCCCCCCCCCTGTGTGAAATGGTAAGGGGGTACAAAAGTACCCCTACCATTTCACCAAAAGAGTGTCAAAAATTGTAAAAATGACAGGAGACGGTCTTTGACAATTCCTTTATTAAAATCTTCTTTCTTCTTTCTTCATCATTCGGTTTCTTCATCTTCTCCTTCCGTCATCTTCTTCCATCTTCTTCCATCTTCTTCTTCCTCCGATTCGCTTCTTCTTGCTCCGGTCTTCTCGTCCTTCTCGTCCGGCATCGGCGTCTCTTCTCGCAGGCCGCTCCTCGCAATGGGAGGCTCCCGCTCTGTGAGGCTTCGCTCCGGCCGATGCCGGACGAGAAGGACGAGAAGACCGGAGCAAGAAGAAGCGAATCGGAGGAAGAAGAAGATGGAAGAAGATGGAAGAAGATGACGGAAGGAGAAGATGAAGAAAGAAGAAAGAAGATTTTAATAAAGGAATTGTCAAAGACCGTCTCCTGTCATTTTTACCATTTTTGTCACCTTTTTTGGTGAAATGGTAGGGGTACTTTTGTACCCCCTTACCATTTCACACAGGGGGCTTCCAGATTCCGATAAGCCCCCCGCCCGCAGACCCCCACAACCACCGGCCAGGGTTGTGGGGATGAGGCCCTTGTCCTCATCAACATGGGGACAAGAGGCTTTGGGGGTCTCAGACCCCCAAAGCATCCTCCCAATGTTGAGGGCATGTGGCCTGGTACGGTTCAGGCAGGAGGGGGGGCCGCTCTCGTCCCCCCCTCTTTTCTTGCGGCCTGCCAGGTTGCGTGCTCGGATAAGGGTCTGGTATGGATTTTATGGGGGACCCCACGCCATTTTTTTTGGCTAGGGTTCCCCTTAAAATCCATCCCAGACCTGAAGGGCCTGGTTATTGAATTTGGGGGGACCCCTACGCATTTTTTTATCAATGACTTCAATGAATGACAGTTCTCTGTATTAGGGATCCAACAATTCATTTGCCGGCAATAGCCGCGAGTGATTTTAAATAGGTTTTTTTTCCTGCAAAAATGACACTGCAGCAACAGTTCTCTATATTAGATATACTGAATCTCGAATCATTCGAAGCATTCGTTATATCCGCTATTATAATTTCTTTCATGTTAGTTGAAATTAGATATTTGTTAGTTGTTGTATTCGAATTGTTCTCTGTATTATGGGAATCGGCAATTAGCCGCGAGTGATTTTAAATAGTTTTTTTTTCCTGCAAAAATGACACATTGTACAGAGACAGTTCTAAGCACGGAAACATGACCCCCCTTCATAGACATACTCTATAGTATATAGTATATAGAAGGGGGTCATGTTTCCCCTGCTTAGAACTCTCTCTGTACAATGTGTCATTTTTGCAGGAAAAAAAAAACTATTTAAAATCTCTCGCGGCTAATTGCCGATTCCCGTAATACAGAGAACAATTCAAATACAACAACTAACAAATATCTAATTTCAACTAATATGAAAGAAATTATAATAGCGGATATAACGAATGCTTCGAATGATTCGAGATTCAGTATATCTAATATAGAGAACTGTCCCTGCAGTGTCATTTTTGCAGGAAAAAAAACTATTTAAAATCACTTGCGGCTATTGCCGGCAAATGAATTGTTGGATCCGTAACACAGAGAACTGTCATTCATTGAAGTCATTGATAAAAAAAAATGCGTAGGGGTCCCCCCAAATTCAATAACCAGGCCCTTCAGGTCTGGGATGGATATTAAGGGGGACCCCAGCCAAAAAAAAATAAAAAAATGGCGTAGGGTCCCCCTCAAAATCCATATCAGACCCTTGAGGTCTGGGATGGATTTTAAGGGGAACCCTAGCCAAAAAAAATGGCGTGGGGTCCCCCATAAAATCCATACCAGACTCTTATCCGAGCACGCAACCTGGCAGGTCGCAGGAAAGGAGGGGGGACGAGAGCGGCCCCCCCTCCTGACTGAACCGTACCAGGCCACATGCCCTCAACATTGGGAGGATGCTTTGGGGGTCTGAGACCCCTAAAGCACCTTGTCCCCAGGCTGATAAGGACAAGGGCCTCATCCCCACAACCCTGGCCGGTGGTTTATTGTGGTCTGCGGGCGGGGGGCTTATCGGAACCTGGAAGCCACCTTTAACAAGGGGACCCCCAGATCCCGCCCCCCCTGTGTGAAATGGTAAGGGGGTACAAAAGTACCCCTACCATTTCACCAAAAAAGGTGACAAAAATGGTAAAAATGACAGGAGACGGTCTTTGACAATTCCTTTATTAAAATCTTCTTTCTTCATCCTTCGGTTTCTTCATCTTCTCCTTCCGGCATCTTCTTCCATCTTCTTCCATCTTCTTCCATCTTCTTCTTCCTTCGATTCGCTTCTTCTTGCTCCGGTCTTCTCGTCCTTCTCGTCCGGCATCGGCGTCTCTTCTCGCAGGCCGCTCCTCGCAATGGGAGGCTCCCGCTCTGTGAGGCTTCGCTACGGTTGACAGGTCTTTTATAACGGAAGGCACCTGGTGACCCCGCCCCCCTCTGACGTAATGGGGAAAGCCATAGGGAATTCCCCATGACGTCCCCGTGCGTCAGAGGGGGCGGGGTCACCAGGTGCCCTCCATTATAAAAGACCTGTTAGCCGCAGCGAAGCCTCACACAGCGGGAGCCTCCCATTGCGAGGAGCGGCTTGCGAGAAGAGACGCCGGACGAGAAGGATGAGAAGACCGGAGCAAGAAGAAGCGAATCGGAGGAAGAAGAAGATGGAAGAAGATGGAAGAAGATGACGGAAGGAGAAGATGAAGAAACCGAAGGATGAAGAAAGAAGATTTTAATAAAGGAATTGTCAAAGACCGTCTCCTGTCATTTTTAAATTTTTTGACACTTTTTTGGTGAAATGGTAGGGGTACTTTTGTACCCCCTTACCATTTCACACAGGGGGGGCGGGATCTGGGGGTCCCCTTGTTAAAGGGCGCTTCCAGATTCCGATAAGCCCCCCGCCCGCAGACCCCCACAACCACCGGCCAGGGTTGTGGGGATGAGGCCCTTGTCCTCATCAATATGGGGACAAGGTGCTTTGGGGGGGGACCCCAAAGCACCCTCCCAATGTTGAGGGCATGTGGCCTGGTACGGTTCAGGCGGGAGGGGGGGCCGCTCTCGTCCCCCCCTCTTTTCCTGCGGCCTGCCAGGTTGCGTGCTCGGATAAAGGGTCTGGTATGGATTTTGAGGGGGACCCTACGCCATTTTTTTTTTTTTTTGGCCGGGGTTCCCCTTAAAATCCATCCCATACCTGAAGGGTCTGGTATGGATATTTGGGGGGGACCCCACGCCATTTATTTATTTTTTTTGGCTGGGGTCCCCCTTAATATCCATACCAGACCTGAAGGGCCTGGTTATTGAATTTGGGGGGACCCCTACGCTTTTTTTTTTTTTATATCAATGAATGACTGTTTTTTAAATAGCTTTTTTTTCTGCAAAAATGACACTTTGTCATTCGAATCATTCGAATTCATTCGAATTCATTCGTTATATCTGCTATAATAATTTCGTTTGAATTAGTTGAAATTTGATATTGGTAGTTGGATTCGAATAATTTGGAGCTGAAATTCGTAAACGGAATTTTTCCTGCAAAAATGACACTTTGTCATTTGAATTCATTCGAATCCATTCGAATTCATTTGAATTCATTCGAATCATTCGGCGACGAAATTCGTAAACGGAATTTCGTATTCCGTACGGAATTCGTAAAAAAAAAATTCGTACTACAGATTCGTAAATTCGTACGAATTTCGAAAAATTCGTACGAAACGAATCGCACATGTCTAATGTCTAAACTATCTTGAAAAATGGCCTTATAACCAACTAACTCTCCCTTATTCTGTCTTGTCCTTTTAGATGAGATCAGCTCTCCTATAACAGAGCCTTTCTCCCGCTTTGGTTCATTCTCACCTGCAACATCCCAGGTACATAATAAAAATGCTTATAATAAACGTTAGTTAAAGACATATTTGTTTACATTGGTATTTTCTACAATTTTCAGCCAAGTATTTAAACTACATTCCTTATATCCTAGAATTATATACGTCTTTAATTGCAGGATCTTTACGCATTGACCCCAGTGAGTTCCTCTGGCCATTCCCCTTCTGTGGGGCCTAGGGAGGTTTGGGAGTCGGCCCTTTGGGATAGATACATTATGTCGTTTTAAGACTTCCCCAGTCCTTTTGATGGCTTCTTTGTTTTTAATTGTATTATGATGGAATGTCAATCCACCACATCACCATAATATACGTAAGTGTATCTTCCAATTCTTTGCACAATTGTCATTTACAAATATGCACGTATATTTTCATGTTGCTATATACTTACTTCTTTTTAAATGATATTGTAGATATATTTTGCTCTTCAATATATCCCCCTGAAGAAGGAGATATCTGTACTCCGAAACGCGTTGGATGCAAAAGGAGCATATCTGTTGTGCTAGTAGATGGCGATAATGTCATAGAAGTACAATACATTCCTTTTTCATATGTTTATTTTTACTCAATGTATTTAATAGATAATAAAAAAAAAATTACTGTAATATTTCCAAATACTTTTACTTTAATTAGGTGTGCCTTAAAAGTCCATTAAAAGTTATTTTTTTCACTTTGCACCTAGTGATTAGGGTGTGCCCAGGCACACCTGGCACCCCCCCCCCCCCCCTGCATGTGCCGAGGCATGATGCCAAATATGCTGAGAACTAAATTTTGGGTTCACACACACTTTAAAAGTCATAGGGTTCTATAAAGCTGAACTTCACTATCTCAATCAATTTTGGCTATTATTAATCCACATGCTGCTAGCATTAGTAACTAATAGATAGGAATGTGTATCATATTTACTTGTTTTGAACTTTTTTTCATTGCTTCAGTTACTGCCTGGTTACTTGCCTAGGCAAATTATGTCATACATCCCAGGAGTCTTAAGGAGGGGAGGAGGGGTTTTCTCAGCTAAGCACATCCTCCTGCCAGCAAGCCTTAGTTAAGGGCAGATGGATTCCAGGAAGTAAATGCTACATGAATCATTTGCCCTTACTCAAGATGGCCACTGCCAGAAATGCTAAGAGGGTATTTTACAAAGTGATTTCTCAGCAAAATAAGGCATGGATGGATGGGGGAGTTTGCTTTGAATATTAACATTAACATTAGCTTCAGCCCCAGAAGATTTTACCCCCTCCCTGACCAGAGCACTTTTTTGCGATTCGGCACTGCAACGTTTTAACTGACAATTGCGCGGTCGTGCGACTTTGCACCCAAACAAAATTGACATCCTTTTTAGAGCTTTCTTTTGGTGGTATTTGATCACCTCTGCAGTTTTTATTTTTTGCTCTATAAACAAAAAAAGAGTGTACATTTTTTAAAAAAAGCAATATTTTTTACTTTTTGCTATAATAACCCCCAAAAATATATAAAAATTTTATTTTTTCCTCAGTTTAGGCCGATATGTATTCTTCCACATATTTTTGGTAAAAAAAAAAATCACAATAAGTGTATATTGATTGGTTTGCGCAAAAGTTATAGCGTCTACAAAATAGGGGATAGATTTATAGCATTTTTATTATTCGTTTTTATTTATTAGTAATAGCAGCGATATGCGATTTTTATCGGGACTGCGACATTATGGCGGACACATCGGACACTTTTGACACTATTTTGGGACCATTGTCATATATACATCGATCAATGCTATAAAATGCACTGATTACTGTGTAAATGACACTGGCAGGGAAGGGGTTAGCCACTAGGGGGCGATGAAGGGGTTAAGTGTGTCCTAGGAAGTGATTCTAACTGTGGGGTTATGGGCTTCAAGTCACATGACAGCGATCACTGCTCCCGATGACATAAGCCAGAACGGGGAAATGCCTTGTTTACATAGGCACTTCCCCGTTCTCAGGCTCCGTGACACGATCGCCGGGAGACCGGGAGTCTGCCGGTCCCACGGGCATGGTCACGCTGTACGCGGCGGGCGCCTGCTATCCCTGACTCTTAAAGGGGACGTACAGGTAAGCCCATTTGCCCACCGCTGCCATTTTGCCGACGTATATCGGCGTGCGGCGGTCGGCAACTGGTTAACAAAGAATTAAGTTGTGTTTTTTTGGTTTGTGGTGCTCAGGAGCGTAGATTCCATCCATCACTCAAACCAGAAATGTAAGTTTTGAGTAGAGCTGACCTTCAAGGGGAATAAAGAAAAAAAAAAAAGTATAGTTTGTTTTTTGCTTCTATAATATGCAAAATTTTCCATCATTAGTTAGTTCTATAGAATATACGGTTATATTACTGCATACAAAAATTATTTATAGCCAGTTCCTCTAGTGCTTCCAGGCTGATAAATATAGCTGGCCAAGTCATATTTCCCAGCTTTCCTGGCCACAAAGTATTCCAGAGTCTCTGTGTCCTTGCTGGATTTTACTGACTCGGCAAAGTCGGGTTATTAAATGCTCTGCAGTGATTTTTATATGCAGTGCATTAACTAAATTGCCTTGCTGGGCTCTTTGTCTCTATGGTGGATTCATAAAGAATGTTAATTTCTGTCCCAAGCATTTCCCAGCATGCCTTTGTTTTATATTGTTTTTAGGGTGGAACCCATAACAAAATTGATAGATCTAATTTCTCTGAAATTTTGGCAAAATTTTGGTGCTCAACTAAATGATTGGAGTCAATAGGAGAGGCAAAATTAAAGTGGTCCGGGGTGTTTTTTAAGCACTTGCCTACCGGACACTTTCACCCCCTTCCTGCCCAGGCCAATTTTCAGCTTTCAGCGCTGTCACTCTTTGAATGACAATTGCACGGTCATGCGACACTACCTACATGACATTTTTAATCCTTTTTTTCACACAAATAGAACTTTCTTTTGGTGGCACTTAACCACTTCAATACCGGGCACTTATACACCTTCCTGCCCAGACCAATTTTCAGCTTTCAGCGCTGTCACTCTCTGAATGACAATTGCACGGTCATGCAACACTGTAACCAAATTACATTTTTTATTATTTTTTTCACACAAATAGAACTTTCTTTTGGTGGCATTTAAACACCACCAGGCTTTTTTATTTTTTGCTAAACAAACGAAAAAAAAAGACCAAAAATTTAGATTTTTTTTTTTTTATAGTTTGTTATACAATTTTGCAAACAGGTAATTTTTCTCCTTCATTGATGTGCGCTGAAGAGGCTGCACTGATGGGCACTGATAGGCTGCACTGATGAGGCACCACTGTTGGGCAATGATGAGGCTGCACTGGGCATATCATATCTTGTGATTAATAAATCATAAATATAGATTTTAAAGGTTAACAACTGTTAGGCTGTACTGACAGGGGAGCTGATGGGCACTGATAGACTGCACTGATGAGGTGGCACTGTTGGGCACTGATGAGGCTGCACTGATTAGCGGCACTGTTAGGTGGCACTGATGGGCACTGATAGGTGGCACTGTTAGGCAGCCCTGATGGGCACTGATAGGCAGTACTGATGGGCACTGATAGGCAGCACTGATAGGTGACACTGAAGAGGAGACCCTGACGGGCACAGATTGGCAGCACCGAAGAACACTGATTGACATCACTGGTGGGCACTGATTGGCAGCACTGGTGGGCACTGATAGGCAGCACTGGGAATGCCAATAACTGGTTTGTATTGACATTGTGATCAGTTGTCATTGGACACTGCTGTGATTGGCCCTTTACCCTGATCTGTGATCAGATGTATCCTAAGAACACAGTGTTTACAGAGCACATCGCCCACGCAGCGGGCAGCACGATCATGGGAGGATGTCAATGGACGTCCTCCCGGCAATGTAACCTGTGCTGTAGCTGTATTTTGATTGTGGCAGGCGTGAGAAATGGTTAAAGACCACTCTATGGGCAATTCGTAAAAGGATTGATTCACACTAGATGCAGTTCAGTGTTTTTTTACACTAGGGTCACACCCGAGTATTTTTGCGGCCAGTGTTTGCGTGGGCACAGCAGCCCATTAATTTCAATGGGCTGCCAAGTCTCCGTTTCCCACAGAAAAAGGTGCATGCACCTTTTTTTTAAAAACGCGGCCACAGGGAAATCACATGGTTATTTTGACCACACGATTTCCCTGCGGTTCCTACACACACTTACGCACTGCAATTTTACATGCATGGGGGTGCCTTTCAGAATGAACAGCAGCCCTGCATGTTTTCTGACAGCAGAGCGTTGTCACTTCAGGCTTCCGCCATGCGTCTTCTCCCCTCCAATAGGATTGCCTGTCCTTTTGGCCAATCGTATGATGGGTCTCAAGACCCACTTCCTGATTGGCCGGGAGGGGGATCAGTGTTACAATAGCGAATATTCATTTGCTATTGTAGTAAAAATGGTTGTACTCGTTTCGCAGTGCTCTGCACCCCGAGCCCACCCTATTTTGAAGCCTATTAGAGTCTCTGGCTCTAATCAGGTGCTTCAAACCCCCCCCCCTATTGTAATCCATGCATCCGGCATCCTGCATTGAGGCCAGACACATGGATAGGGTTTCCGGGGACAGTCCCCAGACTGAGGACACTGACCAAGTTTGACCCCGGTTTTTCCCCGGAAGGGGCGGCGCCAGTTGGTTGTTTGGTTTCCTTTTTGCATATGTCTCAACTTTTTTTTTTGTACCTGCACATCCTCTTTTAATGGCAGAAGACTTGGGACTCTTTTTTTCCTGTGGAGGGATACAGCTGCTTCAGCCGCATAAGCCGATAATCTTTAGTTAGACCTGGGAGCCTGATTTCAGAGGCGGATTGATACATCGTGCACCCCTGAACTCTGCACTCTGTACATCGCGCACCCCTGAACTCTGCACTCTGTACATCGCGCACCCCTGAACTCTGTACTCTGTACATAGTGCACCTCTTCTTTGGTAGGAATAAAATACAAAATATGCATTGAAAGGTTTTTTCTCTTTTTTCTTTTGGTAGTCATATCCCAAAAAATTCAAAGAATTATCTTTTTTTCTTTTTTTTATCTCATGGACGAAATGTGAGAAATAATGTATATATTATATAATCATTCCATAAACACATACACTGCATATACTGTATAATTTGAGTAAAATATGCTTATAAAATAGTTTACCATTTGCCAATAAAAAAAACAATATATATATATATATATATATATATATATATATATATATATATATATATATATGTCCCTAAATTTAATTTTAAAAATCTGGTCACCTTAACCTAAGGACAGATGGATTCCAGGAAGTAAAGGTTACATACATCATCTGACCATACTCAAAATGGCCACAACTAGAAGAAATGCTGTGGGGGGGGGGGGGGCTGGGGGTTTAAAGTGATTTCTCAACAAAATAACCCATGGAGACATGGATGGATGGGGGAGTTTGCTTTGAATATTATAAATGAATAAATAGCGTTTTTTGGTTTGCGGTGCTCAGATGCAGTGCAGTTCTGCTATAAAGGAACGAGCTGGAAGAGAAGGGGTTAAGACACTAACTAAAAGTAAACAAAACATCCTTGAAAACAATGCCTATTAGAACCAGATAAAAAGCGTATGGATCATCAGGGCTGTCTTTAACGCAGGGCAAAAGGGGCAGCTTCCACGGGCCCAGTCCCTGTTGTGGTGCCCAAAGCAGCTGCCCCTTGAGCCCGCACGGCCTGCAAATAGTTGATAAGTGGATCCGGAGAGGGCCCAAAAAAATGTTTTCCCAGGGTCCAATCGATATTAAAGATGGCCCTGTGTCTCATAAAAACATTGAAGAAGGCTGACATAGTCGTACAAAGCACCTTATTACAAATATCCCTCCATCACCCCAAAAACACTGTAAACCATATTGTTTTATCATTTATTACTATAGACTTGTGGTTTCTTAGTGATAGGCGTTGATCTCAACGTGTTTCCTCAATACTCCCTTCCTCGTCAATACTTACAAAAGGATTTATTTTCTACAATTGCACAAAGATTTTATAACTATGACAAACTGCCATGAAAGGTAGCTAGCATTTACAATATACATTCTCATAAGGGATTAACCACTTCCCGACCATGCTATAGTTGAATGACGGCTACAGCGCAGGCGCACATTGCCGGGATGACGTCATATGATGTCCTCCCGTGAACACGTTTCCTCTTAGGACACAGCTGATCACAGATCGGTGTAGAGGGCCAATCACAGTGGCCTTTTACCTTGTGATCAGCTGTGTCCAATCACAGCTGAGCACTTTGTAAACACAAGCTGGTTATCGGCGTTCCTTTCCTCGTGCTGACAGCAAGAACGGAGGAGAGGAGAGTCGGTTAATGAGTGGCCATGTGTCATTTTAAACTCCATATCACAGAAACGTTTTATACATCTGGCGGAGAAGTTATTGCCCTGCTAAGCTTAGTATTGTCCGCAAATACAGAGATTTAACTGTTTATCCCATCCTCCAGGTCGTTTATGAACAAATTAAATAGGATTGGTCCCAGAACAGAACCCTGGGGGACCCCACTACACACCCCTGACCATTCCGAGTACTCCCCATTTATCGCCACCCTCTAAACTCGCCTTTGTAGCCAGTTTTCAATCTATGTACTCACCCTATGGTACATGCCACAGGACCTTATTTTGTACAGTAAAAATTTATGGGGAACTGTATCAAATGCTTTTGCAAAATCCAGATACACCACGTCTACAGGCCTTCCTTTATCTAGATGGCAACTCACCTCTTCATAGAAGGTTTCTGTTCTCCTCCAGTATCTCAGAATAGCAAGTCGGGTGGCCAATAAGACGTGTGATGCTATAAGTCTATAGTTCCCTGGGATACTGCCCAGGCCAATGGACAGTATAGCTACTGCCGGTGTTAGCCTGAGCCCTATCCCGGTGACTTCTGTGATAAGTTTTTCTATCTGTGACCATAAGGGTTTTATTTTAGGACAGCTCCAGAGGACATGGCACAAAGTCCCATGTCCACCGCAGCCCCTCCAACACTCAGGCGAGACATCCTTGTAGATTTTGGCCAGTCTGCTGGGGGTTAGGTACCAGCGAAGGGTTATTTTGTGTTGCATCTCTCTTAGATTGGTGCTTTTTGTATAGCTGAATGTGTGTCTAAACGCTCTTGACCACTCTAACATTGAGAAAGTTTCCCCTACGTCCAATTCCCATGCTATCATGTTTTGTGTTTTCTCACAGATGAGTTTGTCTTGGAGTCCCATATATAAAGTGGATATCCCTTTCTGTTTGAAGCTTGTTTGCTCGTAATATTGGAGGATCTTTGGGGGTACCATGGTTGGTGTGAATTTGTTTTTCCTGATCAGTTGTGAAATTTGCAAGTATCTATACTTTTCAGGGCCTGGTAGGGAGTAGTCTGATTGTAAGGCGCTAAAGGTTTTAACTGAGGTTCCTGTCATTATGTCTTCTATGTACTTGATGTCCTTTTCTTTCCAGGTGATAAGATTAATGTTCGGGATAAGATGTGTGATTGAGGATATAGGTGTTTTTAAAGGTTGATAGTACTCTCTCTCTGTATTTCTATTCCTAAGGTAAGCCCATGCTCTTACAGCTGCTAGTATCGTGGGGGATTGCTTGTTATCTAGTGAGGGATTCATGTGTGCTGTCAGGATAAAGTCTTTCAGAGTTCCTGTCTTTACTTGATGTTGTTCTAGTGTGTGCCAAAGTGTCATTTGCCCTGTTGCAGGTGTCATCCAATTCTTAATTTGTGCTAAGACTGTTGCATAATAGTAGTCTTGGATGTGTACATGTCCCACCCCTCCAGCTGATCTGTGTTTCGTCATTTTGCTGAATGCGCATCTAGCCTTCTTGCCTTGCCATACATATCTATTTATTATGGGTTGGATTGTTTGGAAATATGAGTTGGGGATCGGGATGGGGAGGGTTCTAAATAGGTAGAGTAGTTGGGGTAAGATTTGCATTTTAAAAGCCGCTATCCTTCCTAACCATGATAGTTCAAATTTCGCCAGTGCCTGTAACTTGTGTTGGAGTGATTTAATCCAGGGGGTATAGTTGGCTGTGATAAGGTCGCTTATTTTAGAGGTGAGCATAATACCCAGGTATTTAACCCCATCATTTTTCCATTTATAGGGGAATAGGCTTTCTAATTTGTGCTTGGTTTGGTCAGGGATCCCAAGATTGAGTATGAAGGACTTGGACTCATTAACTTTGTAATATGAGATTTTGTTGAATTCTTGTAGTGATTGGTGTACTTCCGGCAGTGAGGTGTTCGCTTTAGTCAGTATCAGTATTATGTCATCAGCAAATAAGCTTATAACGTGCTTTTTTTTGCCTACTTGTAGCCCTGAGATGTGTGGGTGATCTCTCAGATATGAAGCTAGTGGTTCCATCAGTAAATTGAATATCAAAGGGGACATCGGGCATCCTTGCCTAGTCCCGTTAGTGATTTTAAATGGTTTTGAGATTTTTCCTGCTACTAGGACCTGTGCTGATGGATTTGAATACAAGGCCATTATTGCAGAGAAGATTGTGCCCTTGAAACCAAATTTCATCAGTACCCTTTCTAGAAATAGCCAGTGAATCCTGTCAAACGCCTTCTCTGCATCCAAGGCTAGGAGCAGAGAAGGCGTTTGAGTCCTGTTGGCCAGATGAATTATGTTCACCAGTCGTCTTGTAGCGTCTGAGGTTTGTCTGCCCTTTGTAAATCCTGACTGATCTTTATCTATTAAGTCTGGTAGAATGTCTATCATCCTTGAGGCTAGCAACTTGGCGTATAATTTTACATCGTTGTTTAGCAATGAGATAGGCCTAAAATTCTGAGGTGAGTCTGGACTCTTTCCCGGTTTGGGCAATGCGACTATGGTGGCCGATAGCATTTCCTGCGGGAATGATGAGGAGGCAACAGCAGACCCATAAACTTCCACCAATTGTGGAGCCAGTATATGTTGAAAGATTTTATAATATTCCCCTGAGAATCCATCAGGTCCTGGGGCTTTGTTAGATGGTAATGTTTTTATTGTCTTTGTAATTTCTGCGGCCGTGATGGGGGCATTAAGAAGTTCAATATGTTCTGTTGTTAACTGTGGTAGGTGTACTTTGCTGAGAAATTGATTGATTTCTTCAGGGGTAGGCTGATGGGTAGAGCGGTCTTCCTTGAGATTGTAAGATTGTAAATTGTACTATAAATTGTACTATAATAGCAGCTGAATGCGTCTGCTATGTCTTGTGGGTGTTGTAGTTTGGTCTGTGTGCTAGGGTGAAACACGTGTGATATGTGTGTCCTATATCTTTGACCTCTTAGTTTGAAAGCTAATAGTTTACCAGCTCTGTTACCGCTGGTGTAGTATTCTAATTTCATTCTCCTGGATGACTTTTCAAAGTCCCCCAGCAGAATTACTCTCAGTTCTAGGCGTAATTGTGTTAGTTGATCTGTTAGTATTTGTGTTGTGTTAGCCTTATTTTGTTCCTCTAAGTCGTGAATCCGGTTTATCAATTTTGTGGTCTGCTGTTGCCTCATCCTCCTTAGCCTCCCCCCCTGTTGTATCAATATACCCCTAATAAATGCTTTGTGAGCATTCCATAGTACAAAAGAATCTGTTACTGAATTCTCATTGTCTATAAAAAATTCCTTCAATTTGTTTTCAACATATTTCCTGGTCGGACCATGCCGGAAGAGCTGGGGATTTGCCTTCCATGTAGTTGGGTTTTTGTTGTCAATTGGGCTTCCCACTTGAAGCTCCACCGGTGCATGGTCCGACCAGGTGATGTCGTGAACCTCAGCCTTTGTACACTGAAACAATAGTTGTTTATCAACGAGAAATAAGTCAATTCTGCTATACATTTTATGTCTATGAGAGAAAAAGGAGTAGTCCCTGCTGTTCGCATTAAGGCATCTCCATGCATCATATAACAGGTATTTTTTTAAAAGTGGTTGAAGGTCAGGTGGGCTCTTTTTGGGGTGCAACGACATGTCCATCACAGAGTCTGGGGCCATGTTATAGTCTCCGCAAACAACCGCTGCACCTTTTTTTTTCAGCTCAACGGTTTTCAGAGTTTTGTGGAGGAACTTGGACTGACCTGTATTCGGTGCGTACAGGTTTGTGATTGTATAAGTAGAGGAGTTCAAGTCGCATATCAGAACAATGTAGCGACCTTGTGGGTCGATTTCTATTTCATGCAGCTTGAACGCCACAGTGTCTTTTATGGCAATCATAACGCCTTTTGTCTTTTTTTCCGCGTTAGCGTAGAAAATGTGGGGGAATCTTGGGTGGGTGCACTTTGGAGGTGCTGAGGATTGGAAGTGCGTCTCCTGGACGCAAATAACATCACCGCTGAGTTTCAACGCTTCTTTCCAGAGGGATCGTCTTTTGGCTGGGTGGTTGAGGCCCTTGGCATTTAGAGTAATAAATTTAACTGCCATTGTGGTGGTATGGTTTGTGCTGATGTGAGGGAGCAATAAAAGCTTCACTTACGGTTTTTGTGGGCACTTGGTGCGGCGATCTGAGCGGGTCTGTATCCCATATGGTGGGTGTGCGAGGTTGTTGACCTTCATGTTGCACGACGTGGGTTTCCGGCATCCTGACTAGGAACAGATAGGGAAAAAACTTGAACACGTAAACAGTTAACATTGTGGCTTTTCGCCTACTGGTAAGTTTTTGTACCATAGTGTGACTCATGGTCACTCAATTTTAACTTGGGGGAAAAAAGTCTATAGAACTTAACGGAGCATTATTGAGGCACAGCGGACAGTGCAGTGTTTTCCTGCCCAGTCTGATTTATACATGAGTGCGGGCGCTTCTGCGATCCGCAGTACGCCACTCTTCCTCCTGGTTCCTTGGGGGACTGCGCTTGTTTGAGCTTGGCGGGGGGTCTGGAATAATACCCCATGAGTATAGGAGGGACATTCCTCTAGGTACTGAGTCCATTATGTGTTCTCTGCCTACTCTTGTGACGATGAGTTTTGTGGGGAAGCCCCATTTGTAGGGGAGGTTGTGATTCCTCAAGGCCTTGGTAATGGTTGTCAGGTTTCTGCGCTTCTGGAGCGTATATTGAGAGAGATCAGCGTAAAATTGCAGATGAGCGTACTGTGCTGGAATGCCCTCCTTACGTCTGCTGATGGCCATCAGCCTCTCCTTAGTGTGGTAGAAGTGCAAAATTACGTCTCTCGGTATATTGTCAGATAGGTAACTGGGTTTCGGGAGTCTATGGATCCTGTCAACCGTCATGTCCAATTCAGTCAAATCCGGCATTATGGCTGTGAATAGCTGGGTAGCGTATGTTTTTAGCTCTTGTTGCGGGATGGATTCGGGGACCCCCCTAATTTTGAGGTTATTCCTCCTGGATCTGTCCTCAATGTCAGCCATTTTGGCTTTCACTGATTCTAATTCCTCATCTCTGGCCTCATCCGCGTCCACCAATTCGTTTATTGTGGAGGCATATTCCCCCATTTTGTTTTCTATGTGTGTTACTCTGTCCGTGACTGACCGGAGCTCTGTGCCAAACTTGTGCAAACAATCCACCATGTCTGAATGAAGGGAACCCCTTAATGAGACTAACATCTCCTTTAGCATTGTGTCTATGACCGGTTGGCCATTTGTGGGGAAGGTATCAATAGAATCAGGCAGCTCCCTGGTGTCATCCCCAGAGTCTAGTAGTGAGCTCACCTCGTTGCCGTCATCCGTGGCATCCGGCTTAAATCTGGCCTTCTCTGGGCTCCCCGAGGAAGGGGTAGCTGGAGGGGATGTCATACCTTTGGGTGGATTGCTTCTTTTGTGTGGATTCGGTTGCGATCCTCCTCGTGGAGCGGACGAAGCTGGCGTGGATGTATGGCCGGCGCCATCTTGTTTGGGCCCGCTTGTGAAGAATTCCGTCAGGCGAGTCGGACCTTTCGGTTTGTTTTTTCGTCCCGGCATTTCTGCTATGCTGTTGCCCGGTGTTTGCAGTCCCGATCGCTGTGAATTGGTCTCCGGATCTGGTCTGGGCGAGGTACCTGGTGCCGTTATGTGTCCCGCTGTGCACGGAGCTCCTGTACTACGCGGCCATCTTGGTCTCCGGCTAGCTCCGCCCCCCCCTCTTCATAGAAGGTTAATAGATTGGTTTGGCAAGAACGATTCTTCATGAATCCATGCTGAATATTGCTAATGATACCATTTTCTTTACTTAAATCTTGCCTATAGTCCCTTATCATCCCTTCGAAGAGTTTACATACTATTGATGTTAGGCTAACTGGTCTGTAATTCCCAGGGATTTATTTTGGCCCTCTTTTAAATATATATCAGCTGGTACCATTCACGTAAGTAGACTGTCAGTAAAAATTAGGAACAATGGTCTGGCAATTACTTGACTAAGTTCCCTAAGGACCCTTGGGTGCAAGCCATCTGGTCCCTGTGACTTATTAATGTTAAGTTTTCCAAGTCTATCTCTAATTCTGTTCTCTGGTAGCCATGAGGGTGCTTCCTGTGATGTGTCATAAGCATAAAGACTGTAGTTTTGGTTACTGAAGCCCCCGATTCCTTTGTGAAGACTGAGGAGAAGAATAAATTGAATACCTTCACCATCTCCCTATCCTTTGTAACCAGAGGTTTGTATTTTTGCATTCTTCCTCATTCTTTATGGGGCCAATATGGTCTGTCCTCCTTTTTTACTGTTTATATACTTAAAGAATTTCTTGGGATTTTTTTTTGCTCTCCTCCGCTATGTTTCTTTCATGTTCTATCTTAGCTGCCCTAATTGCACCCTTACATTTCTGGTTGCATTCTTTGTAAAGTCTGAATGCTGATGATGATTCCTCGGCCTTGTATTTTTTGAAGGCCTTCTCTTTTGCCTTTGTATGCATTTTTACATTGGAGTTAAGCCATCCAGGATTTTTGTTAGTTCTTTTCAATTTATTTCCCAATGGGATGCACTGGCTCATGCACTTATTTAATATTCTGTTAAAGCAAACCCATCTCCCCTCCGTGTTCTTTGTTCCTAAGATTTTATCCCAATTTATATCTTGTAGCAAGGTTTGTAGTTTAGGGAAGTTGGCTCTTTTGAAATTCAGTGTCTTAGTTTTTCCCTTATGTTTCCTATTTGTGTGATTTATACTGAAGATAATTGACCTGTGATCGCTGTTTCCTAAATTGCCGCGTATTTCCACACCCGTGATCAGGTCTTTATTGTTGGTAATCAGTAGGTCTAGTAACCTTTGTTTCTAGTTGGTGCAACTACCATCTGACCCATGAAATTGTCCTGCAAGACATTTAGGAACTGGTGAGCCCAATGCCTTGTACACACAGTCGAACATTCCGACCACAAAATCCGTCTGATTTTTTCTGACGGATTTTGACCAAAACTTGTGTTTCATACACACGGTCGGACAAAGTTGTCGGAAAATCCGATCCTTCGGAACGAGGTGATGTACAACACGTACGACAGGACAACGTAGAGGCCAGTAGCCAATAGCTTTCATCCCCAAATTTATTCTGAGCATGCGTGGCACTTTGTGCATCGGAATTCTATACACACGATCGGAAAAAGTCTGATGAGATTTTATTGTTGTAAAATTTAAGGTCCTGCTCTCAAATTTTTTACGACGGAAATTCCCACGTAAAAAGTCTGCTAGAGCCCACACACGATCGGATTTTCCAACAACATAATCCGATAGGACTTTTCCCGTTGGAATTTCCGACCGTGTGTACTGGGCATTAGACAAATGCGCGGTTCCTTCCACCCATTCTATGTCTGGATAATTAAAATCCCCCATTATGATAACACTTCCCATCCTTGCTGCTAATCCAAATTGTGATAGAAGGTCCGTATCCCCCCTCCCTCAGGTTAGGGGGCCTATAGCATACTTCCAGTATTATTTTCTCCTTAGCATTATCCCTTTGGAGCTCTACCCATAAGGATTCCACCTCCTCCCTAGCTCCCTTAGTGATGTCATCTCTCACATTCACTTGTACATTATTCTTGATATACAGGCCTACCCCTCCCCCTTTTTTACCGTCTCTATCCCTGCAATAAAGGGAATACCCTTGAAAGGTTGCCAGCCAATCAGGAGAGCTGTTGAACCAGGTCTCTGAAACTCCCACAAAATCAAAATCCTCCTCGTACAACAGTATCGCTTGTTTTTTTTTTTTTTTTTTGTATTCATTAACCACTCCCCCCCCCCCCCCCCCAAAGGATTTACCCACTTCCTGACCAGGCCATTTTTTGCGATACGGCACTGCGTCAATTTACCTGACAATTGCGCTTTTGTGTGACGTTGCACCCAAACAAAATTGATGTCCTTTTTTCCCCACAAATAGAGCTTTCTTTTGGTGAATTTGATCACATCTGCGTTTTTTTTTTTTTTTTGCGCTATAAACAAAAAAAGAGCGACAAACTTAAAAAAAAAAAAAAAAATTCTGCTATAAAACATTTCCAAGAAAAATGTAAAAAAGCTTTCTTTTTTCATCAGTTTAGACCGATATGTATTCTGCTACATATTTTTGGTAAAAAAAAAAATCGCAAGCGTACATTAATTGGTTTGCGCAAAAGTTATCACGTCTACAAAATAGGGGATAGATTTATGGCATTTTTATTAATTATTTATTTTTTACTAGTATTGGCGGTGATCAGTGATTTTTAGCAGGACTGTAACATTGCGGTGGACAGATAGGCCACCTAACTGACATTTTTTGGGAACCAGTGACATTATTACAGTCAACAGTGCGCTGTTATTGTACTAATGTCACTGGCAGGGAAGGGGTTAACATTGGGACGATCAAGGGGTTAAATGTGTTCCTAGGAGGTGCTTTCTAACTGTATGGGGGATGAGCTGCTTGGGGAAACACAAAGATTCATCTTCTTGCATAGCAGAAAGACAGGATCTGTGTGATCTCCCCTGTCAGAACGGAGATTTGCCTTGTTTACACAGTGCAGATCCCCATACTCTCACCGTGGGGAATGATCACGGGTGGCCGGCAGGCATTGAGTCCGCCCCACCCGCTGATTGGCCCCCACGCTGGCCTATGGGAGCGTGAGCGCTCCTCTGGCGGCTCGTGCACACCCACAAAAGCGGATTCCCAAGCCGACGTACAGCTATGGCGATTCGCTTGATCGCGCCACCTTGCAGTAGTATAATGACGGCGGCTGGTCTGCAAGCGGTTAAAGTGCTTTTTTCCCCAAAAAATTGCATTTAAAAAAACGCCTTCCGTATTTCTCGCCTAGGTGTAAAGGATTGCCTGAAACCCCTATCCCCCTCTTGTATTCTGCACATGCACAGATGTGTTGCAGGGCTTCAGGCGTCTGACAGCCTTGTGGGCACATCTGCGCATGCATGGGTTTCACTGTACATCTATGCACGTGCGTGACTCTCCATGCATGTGAAAAGATAGGAAGCACGGAAGTAGGAAAGCTTCCCTGTCCTTGCAAAGGGCTTGGTTAGGACCCAATGGCCTTTGGCATACCTGCGCAGGCGCTATAATGGCAGTGCCAAAGGTGGTGGTGGGATTAAACAGGCAGAGGACTGAAGTTGCTCTTTAAGAGTAACAAAGTACAGAAGGATTTGGTTGTAAATGAGGGATAGTCCTACCCTGTGCATTTTGGGACCACAGGCGCCCCCCCAACACCGCCCTCCCAATCCAATGCGCTCGGCCCCTTTAGGACGCCGGACGCATGAATTCCTATGGGGGGGGGTTTGAAGCACCTGATTAGAGCCAGAGGCTCTAATAGGCTTAAAAAAAGGGTGGGCTCGTGGCACAGAGCACTGCATCCCAATCCCACCCAGGTGTGAGTCCTGTTTCCCGATTGGATCCTAAATCCTATTGGATGGCTGACGTGGAGCCAGGGAGGAAGCCGCTGGAGCCAGAGAGGAAGCCCACCACCCTAGAGCTGCTGCCCGGACCCCGCACGTGCTAGCCTGGAGCCGCTGCCCGGACCCAGCACCCGCCACCCTGTAGCCACTGCCCGGACCCTGCACCCGCCACCCTGTAGCCGCTGCTCGGACCCAGCACCCGCCACCCTATAGCCGCTGCCCGGACGCAGCACCTGCCGCCCTGTAGCCGATGCCCGGACCGCGCTGGATAACACCCCCTATCTATGTGAATCTATCTATCCATGTAAGTCTATCCATGTATCCAGAGGCGTGGGGGGTTGTTAGTGCCGTGCTGCCGGGGAGGGTGGTTGTTTGCCGTGGTGGTGCCGTGGTGGTTGTTCATGTCTGTAGTTTACAACCACTTTCAATTTTGTAAAACATGGGGGGAACGATCACGATCATTTTACTAAAAAAAGAGAAATGGGTGCTACATACCAAATACTAAAAACCTACCGGCTCAACTTCCGGGTGTCAACGCTTTCCTAACCTTAATATATGGCTCCTCTTAATGCCTCTGGGTGACTTTATTCCGGATGGTACTAAGAGGAGAAGTTTTGAATGCTCAATGTAAATGCATTATTGTCATTGACTGAGGGAGACGTTAACCTTATTACAATAACTAGCCAGCAATGACTCACCATGCCGGGCCCCGGGGGAGAGTCTCAGGATGGACGACGTGGATTTCTTACTTATTGAATTAAATCTCTAGATGCATTAATGGAGAGATTAAATGAAAAGGCTGAAAGCATGCCAGCTGGATTAAGAAGATATTAATGCAGTTAATGAAAACTTAATGGTAGTAGAGTTATTGTTCGTCGTTTTCTGATAATAAATGACACGTGAAAATGCCCAAAAGGTGTTTTAATTTTGAAGGGAATTTATAATCAGATAGATAGGCAGGCAGAGAAATAGAGTTCCCTGGTCTGAACACCTGCTGTGCCTATTATGAGGGTTTCCCATCATCCCTGTAATGGTTTTTCTGAATCTGCCCACCTGCTGTGCCCATTATGAGGGCTTCCCACCATCCCCTGTGCTGAGTTCCCGGGTCTGTACACCTACTGTGCCCATTATGAGGGGTTCCCACCATCCCCTGTGCTGAGTTCCCAGGTTTGTACACCTGCTGTGCCCATTATGAAGGGTTCCCACCAGAGGCGGTGAGCCCCCTCTCTCCAGCCACCCCTATATGACCAATGAATAGATTCATGCATTGCATGAATCTATCCATGGCCGCTCCTGCCACCCCCTATTCAGGCGCCTGGCCCCTTTTCAGGCGCAGGGCATCTGAACTACTGTGGCAGGGGTAGTTTTGGAAGCACGTGATTAGAGCCATAGGCTCTAATAGGCATCAAAAAAGGTGACCTGCGAGCGCCATGCTGGGTGCTCGCAGTTCACCCAGGTGTGTTAGAAAACTGAATGAATATTCGCTTTCCTAACACTGAACCGCCCTCTCCGCCAATCAGGTGCTCATGTCTGTTACCCATCACCTGATTGGCTGAAACGACAGGCGCTGTGATTGGATGCCTATCAGGCATCTAATAATAGGAGAGGATGGGAGGAGAGGATGGGAGAAGACATCAAGGACATGGAGGAGCATGGAGGACACCCCTCGCCGCCATCACCTGCTGCCCCACTGAGACAGTGTAAGTGCTGGGCAGACAGCGAGCAGGCGGGGGGGCACAGTGGCAGCATTCAATGGGCACAGTGGGAGCATTTAATGGCACAGTGGCAGCATTTGATGGGCACAGTGGGAGCATTTGATGATTTGATGGCACAGTGGCAGCATTTGATGGGCACAGTGGCAGCATTTGATAGGCACAGTGGCAAAGTTTTTTTAAGCACAGTGGCTGCATTTGATGGGCACAGTGGCAGCAATTGATGGGCACAGTGGTGGCATTTGATGGGCACAGTGGCTGAGTTTGATGGGCACAGTGGCGCACTCCTGAACTCTGCATTCTGAGTGTAACGCACTCCTGAACCCTGCATTCTGAACATAACGCACTCCTGAACCCTGCATTCTGAGCGTAACACACTCCTGAACCCTGCATTCTGAGCGTAACGCACTCCTGAACCCTGCATTCTGAGCGTAATGCACTCCTGAACCCTGCATTCTGAATGTTGCCGACCAGCCGCCGTCATTATACTGTGGTAGGTTGGCTCGTTCCCGCAAATTGCCGTAGGTGTACGTCGGCTCCTTTAAGAGCTATAGCAGGCGCGCGAGTGCGCGCCGCTGCTGCGTGTTGGGGAAGGCAATGCGCATGGCCAGGGGCCGTGATTACCACCGGCCTACCCCGATCGCTCCACAGAGAGCCAAAATGGGGATATGTCAATGTAAAAAAACAGATCCCCGTTCTGACAGGGAAGTAGAGTGATTTGCTGTTCCTAGTGATCAGGAACAGCGATCTCTCTCTCTCCTCCTCCAGTCAGTTCCCTCCCCCCACAGTTAGAAACACCTACTAGGGAACACAGTTAACCCTTCGATCGCCCCTAGTGTTAACCCCTTCCCTGCCAGTGACATTTATACAGTAATCAGTGCATTTTTATAACACTGATCAATGTAATAATTGTCACTGGTCCTCAAAAAAGTGTCAAAAGTGTCCGATCTGTCCGCCGCAATGTCGCAATCCTGCTAAAAATCACTGATCGCCGTCATTACTAGTAAAAAAAAAGAATAAAAATGCCATAAATCTATCCCCTATTTTGTAGACGATATAACTTTTGTGCAAACCAATCAATATACGCTTATTGTGTTTTTTTTTACCATAAATATGTAGAAGAATACGTATTGGCCTTTAGTTTTTTTGTTTTTTTGGGCTATTTAATATAGCAAAAGTAAAAATATATATATATTTTTTTAAATTGTCGCTTTTTATAGCGCAAAATATAAAAACCGAAGAGGTCATTAAATACCACCAAAAGAAATCTCTATTTGTGGGGGGAAGAAAAGGATGTCAATTTTGTTTGGGTACAACGTCGCATGACCGCGCAATTGTCAGGTAAATCGCCGCAGAGCCTCAGCTGCCAGCGCCTAAAGGATTCTTTCCATTTAATGTGACCGCTAAGGAGAGGTTGCAGTGGAAAAATCACTAAACACATACAAGGTAATGTAATTAGACCGCATCAAATGGAAAGCCTTTGGTCAAGCGTGCTATTAGGAGAGATGCATATCTAAAGGGCTGTATATAAATGTATCTCTTCACTACCAGTCAATAATGACTGCTGCAGACATATGGGATTGTGAGCGCCTCTAGAGCAAAACCTAAAGCGGTATTAAACCCAAAAGTAAACATTTATTATATTGCAGATTACCAATTCTTAGAAGTGATGGCTGCATTAGTTTTCTTTTTTAGGCTTTCTTTCTTCTATCTTCATCTGGTGATCCAGCCAGTGAGTCTGTTGTTTTCCAACAGAGCAAGCTCCTTTGCAGTTTCAGGGATGAGACAAACCATTAAACAATAGACATGTGCGGTTTGTTTCCCTCCGAATTAAAATTCAGACAAATTTTAGTTTTTCAGGAATTCGGATGTATCCGAATTTCCGAATTAGAACAGTACCGAATTTAAACGAATCCGAGATAACGGAAAAAAAATTTGGATGAAATTCCAAATCGAATAGCTTTCGAAACGCTTTAAAATACTTTTCAAATTCAAATTTAAAATTTTTTTTAATTCGAATAGTTTTCGAATGTGAAAACTTTTCGAGTTTGAATAGTTTTCCAATTTCCAAAGAGAATAAAATAGAATAGAAAATAAAGGAATAGAATAGAAGTTATTTTTCTTTTCTATTCTATTTTATTCTCTTTGGAAAATTTTCTTTATTCTAATTCGAAATTTTTTGGAATTCAAAAACTATTGAAAAACTATTTAAAATTGATTGGAAAACTTTTCAAATCGATCCAAATTCGAATAATTTCAATCGATTCTAAAAGTCTAAAAAATTAAATGAATTCTGAAAACGAATGAAACGAAGGAAACAAAATGACAAATCAAAACGAAACTAAACACATTTTTTCGTTCTGCACATCGGCCTATTAAATCCGAATTTCCGAATTAGAATAGTACCGAATTTAACCACTTCACGACCGCTCACTGTATATATACGTCATTTTTTTGAAGAGGGATATCTCGGTAACGGCAGCAGCTGCTGCCACAACCGAGGTATCCCTCTTCACAGTGAGCGGTCCCCTTTCCGATAATGGTGGTCATCGCGGCGGATTCACCGCGAGATCACCGTTATCGGCGGCAGGAGAGGTGCCCCCCTCCCGCCGCTCTCCTGCGCCTTCCGCCGCTTACCGGAACCATCGCAGCGGCGGAGGCGATCGGGTCCGTTCCCTGCCTGTGTATAGAGATGAGTGATGCTACGATGGCCCCCACTCCTCTCTATACCATAGGAGGGCGGAAGCGACGTCAAAAACGTCACTTCCGCCCATACGTCTTAAAGGAGAATTTACAAATGTCATTTTTTTTTTAATGACATTTTTTTTTTTTTTATCTTTAAAGTCCAAATATGAGATCTGAGGACTTTTTGACCCCAGATCTCATATTTAAGAGGACCTGTCATGCTTTTTTCTATTACAAGGGATGTTTACATTCCTTGTAATAGGAATAAAAGTGATCATTTTTTTTTTTAAAAAACAGTGTAAAAAATAATACAATTAAGTAAAATAAATAAGAAAAAACAAAAACATTTTTTTAAAACACCCCGTGCCGACGAGCTCACGCGCAGAAGCGAACGCATATGTGAGCAGCGCCCGCATATGAAAACGGTAGTCAAACCACACATGTGATGTATCGCCGCAATCGGTAGAGCGAGTGCAATAATTCTAGCCATAGACCTCCTCTGTAACTCAAAAAATGCAACCTGTAGAATTTTTTAAATGTCGCTTATGGAGATTTTTGAGGGTAAAAGTTTGACGCCATTCCACGAGCGGCCGCAAATTTGAAGCGTGACATGTTGTGTATCAATTTACTCGGCGTAACATTATATTTCACAATCCAAAAAAAATTGGGCTAATTTTACTGTTGTCTTATTTTTTTATTCAAAAAAGTGACTTTTTTCCAAAAAAAGTGCGCTTGTAAGACCGCTGCGCAAATACGGTGTGAAAAAAAGTATTGTAACGACTGCCATTTTATTCTCTAGGGTGTTAGAAAAAAAACAATATATAATGTTTGGGGGTTCTAAGTTTTCTTCTAGCAAAGAAAACAGTTTTAAACATGTAAACACCTAAAATCCAAAACGAGGCTGGTCTGGAAGTGGTTAAACGAATCCGAAATAATGGAAAAAAATTTGGACGAAATTCTAAATCGAAAAGCTTTTGAAACCCTTTAAAATACTTTTCAAGCTCGAATAGTTTTCCAATTTCCAAAGAGAATAAAATAGAATAGAAATTAAAGGAATAGATTAGAAGTTATTTTTTTTCCATTCTATTTCATTCTCTTTGGAAACTGGAAAACTATTCAAATTCAAAAACTATTTCTATTTGAAAATTTTTGGAAATCGAAAACTATTCAAAAACTATTTGAAATTGATTGGAAAACTTTTCAAATCGATCCAAATTCGAAAAATTTTAATCGATTTGAAAAGGAATAAATGAAACAAATTCTGAAAACGAATGAAACGAAGGAAACAAAAAGTCAAATCAAAACGAAACTAAACACATTTTTTCGTTCTGCACATCGGTCTATTAAATCCGAATTTCCGAATTAGAATAGTACCGAATTTAAACAAATCCGAAATAACGGAAAAAAATTTGGACGAAATTCTAAATCGAATAGCTTTCGAAACCCTTTAGAACACTTTTCGAATTCAAATAGTTTTCAAGTTCAAATTTGAAAACTTTTCGAATTCGAATAGTTTTCGAATTTAAAAACTATTCGAATAGTTTTCGAATTTAAAAACTATTCGAATAGTTTTCGAATGAGAAAACTTTTCAAGTTCGAATAGTTTTCCAATTTTCAAAGAGATTAAAATAGAATAGAAATTAAAGGAATAGATTAGAAGTTATTTTTTTTTCCATTCTATTTTATTCTCTTTGGAAACTGGAAAACTATTCAAATTCGAAAACTATTTCGAATTTGAAAATTTTTGGAAATCGAAAACTATTCAAAAACTATTTGAAATTGATTGGAAAACTTTTCAAATCGATCCATATTCGAAAAATTTTAATCGATTTGAAAAGGAATAAACGAAACAAATTCTGAAAACGAATGAAACGAAGGAAACAAAAAGTCAAATCAAAACAAAATACACATTTTTTCGTTCTGCACATCGGTCTATTAAATCCGAATTTCAGAATTAGAATAGTACCGAATTTAAACAAATCCGAAATAACAGAAAAAAATTTGGACGAAATTCTAAATCGAATAGCTTTCGAAACCCTTTAGAACACTTTTCGAATTCGAATAGTTTTCAAGTTCAAATTTGAAAACTTTTCGAATTCGAATAGTTTTCGAATTTAAAACATATTCGAATCGTTTTCGAATGAGAAAACTTTTCAAGTTCGAATAGTTTTCCAATTTCCAAAGAGAATAAAATAGAATAGAAATTAAAGGAATAGATTAGAAGTTATTTTTTTTTCCATTCTTTTTTATTCTCTTTGGAAACTGGAAAACTATTCAAATTCGAAAACTATTTCGAATTTGAAAATTTTTGGAAATCGAAAACTATTCAAAAACTTTTTGAAATTGATTGGAAACCTTTTCAAATCGATCCAAATTCGAAAAATTTTAATCGATTTGAAAAGGAATAAACGAAACAAATTCTGAAAATGAATGAAACGAAGGAAACAAAAAGTCAAATCAAAACAAAATACACATTTTTTCGTTCTGCACATCGGCCTATTAAATCCGAATTTCAGAATTAGAATAGTACCGAATTTAAACAAATCCGAAATAACAGAAAAAAATTTGGATGAAATGCTAAATCGAATAGCTTTCGAAACCCTTTAGAACACTTTTCGAATTCAAATAGTTTTCAAGTTCAAATTTGAAAACTTTTCGAATTCGAATAGTTTTCGAATTTAAAAACTATTCGAATAGTTTTCGAATGAGAAAACTTTTCAAGTTCGAATAGTTTTCCAATTTTCAAAGAGATTAAAATAGAATAGAAATTAAAGGAATAGATTAGAAGTTATTTTTTTTTCCATTCTATTTTATTCTCTTTGGAAACTGGAAAACTATTCAAATTCGAAAACTATTTCGAATTTGAAAATTTTTGGAAATCGAAAACTATTCAAAAACTATTTGAAATTTATTGGAAACCTTTTCAAATCGATCCAAATTCGAAAAATTTTAATCGATTTGAAAAGGAATAAACGAAACAAATTCTGAAAATGAATGAAACGAAGGAAACAAAAAGTCAAATCAAAACAAAATACACATTTTTTCGTTCTGCACATCGGTCTCTTCTGGGGTTTCTCTTTGGCGAGTCGACCACAAGTGTGACTCCTTGCAAGCCACATACGGCCTGGATGACCCACCGTGCTTCGATCCACCAGTAGGAGTTGGAACTGGAGGCCACCGGGAATAAACAACGGGATTTTTATAAACACCCATGCAGAAGATTATTCCGTACACTACACCCATACTGGTAACTATACTGATAAAAAATGTATATGGACATGAGTGTAAATGTACAGTGACACATAATTGAGTAGTTGCTGTTACACTGTTTCTCTTTCCCAACAGACAAAAATACTCTGAGGAAGACCGACATAGACAACAGGTCGAAACGCGTCAGTGTTTTTGTCACACCCTACATAATCACCCCCTCTGATCATATCAGTCGTGGTGCTAGGTGCTACTTGTTGGTTTTACTTTGTGTACTGTACCTGTATATTTTTTTCTGTATGGGCTTGTGTTTTACATCCTTTTTTTATGTGTCATTCTATTTTTAAATTTGAATAAATATTGTAAATTGATTTGGATAAGACTTGGTCTCTCACTCAATATATTCGCCTGATAAATTTTACCAGACGGATTGCTGCCTAAAAACCCCACCACAAAGGGAGAATCTCTTTTCTTTTTTGCACATCGGTCTATTAAATCCGAATTTCAGAATTAGAATAGTACCGAATTTAAACAAATCCGAAATAACAGAAAAAAATTTGGACGAAATTCTAAATCGAATAGCTTTCGAAACCCTTTAGAACACTTTTCGAATTCGAATAGTTTTCAAGTTCAAATTTGAAAACTTTTCGAATTCGAATAGTTTTCGAATTTAAAAACTATTCGAATAGTTTTCGAATGAGAAAACTTTTCAAGTTCGAATAGTTTTCCAATTTCCAAAGAGAATAAAATAGAATAGAAATTAAAGGAATAGATTAGAAGTTATTTTTTTTCCATTCTTTTTTATTCTCTTTGGAAACTGGAAAACTATTCAAATTCGAAAACTATTTTGAATTTGAAAATTTTTGGAATTCGAAAACTATCTGAAAACTTTTTGAAATGAATTGGAAAACTTTTCAAATCGATCCAAATTCGAAAAATTTGAATCGATTCAAAAAGGAATAAACAAAACAAATTCTGAAAACTAATGAAACTAAATGACAAATCAAAACGAAACAATTTTTTTTCGTTCTGCACATGTCTATTAAATCCGAATTTCCGAATTAGAATAGTACCGAATTTAAACGAATCCGAAATAAGGGAAAAACATTTAGATGGAATTCTAAATCGAATAGCTTTCGAAATGCTTTAGAATACTTTTCGAATTCGAATAGTTTTCATGTTCGAATTTAAAAACTTTTCGAATTTAAATAGTTTTCCAATTTCCAAAGAGAATAAAATAGAATAGAAATTAAAGGAATAGATTAGAAGTTATTTTTCTTTTGTATTCTGATTTATTCTCTTTGGAAACTGGAAAACTATTCAAATTCAAAAACTATTTTGAATTTGAAAATTTTTGGAATTCGAAAACTATTTGAAATTGATTGGAAAACTTTTAAAATCGATCCAAATTCAAAAAATTTGAATCGTTTTGAAAAGGCATAAACTAAACTAATTCTGAAAATGAATGAAACTAAATGACAAATCGAAACGAAACTAAACAAATTTTTTCATTCTGCACATATTTTTTAAATCCGAATTTCCGAGTTAGAATAGAACTGAATTTAAACGAATTCCGAAATAACGAAAAAAAAATTTGGACGGAATTCTAATTCGAATTGTTTTCAAATCGTTTTCAAATACTTTTCGAACTCAAAAAGTTTACAAATTAGAATCCGAGCTAATCAATCTGCATTGTGCCAGTGTATTATTTAACCACTTCCCGCCTAGCCTATAGCAGAATGACGGCCGGGCGGTGGTTCAGTTATCCTGACTGGGTGTAATATGACGTCCAGCAGGATAACATGCCGGCACGCGCCCGTGGGGGACGGGCAGTGCGGTGATCGCGAGCGTGGCATGTCAGTCTGACACCCCGCATCTCAGATCGTGATAAGAAGCCTCTGTCAGAGACTTCTTACCATGTGATCAGCTGTGACCAATCACAGCTAATAATCGCGTGAACCAGGAAGTGCCAGTAAACGGCATTTCTCGGTTCGCGCTGACAGGGAGAGCCGATCGGCGGCTTTCCCTGTCAGAGGGGGGGGTCTGTGGTGATAATCAGCACATTGATTATCAGAGCAGCCCCCTCAGATGTGCCACAACACCTTTTAAAATGTGCCCCATAAAAACACAGCTAACAATGCCCATCAAAGTGCCAATCAGTGCCCATAGCAGGGCTAATCAGTGCCCACCACAGTGCTAGTCAGTGCCCATCTCAGTGCCCAGCAGTAAAACCTGTCAGTACCTCAACATCAGTGCTGCCCATCAGTCCCACCTGTCAGTGCCAATCAGTACCGCCTATCTGCCAATCAGTGCCGCCCGTCAGTGCCCATCAGTGCCACCTTTCAGTGCCAATCAGTGCGCCTATCAGTACCCATCAGTGCTGCATATCAGTGCTACCTATTGGTGACCATCAGTGCTGCATATCAGTGCCGCCTATCAGTGCCCATCAATTATACATATCAGTGCATCCTCATCAGTGCCCATCAGGGCTGCATATCAGTGCCGCCGATTGGTGCCCATCAGTGCTGCATATCAGTGCCGCCTATCAGTGCCCATCAATTCTACATATCAGTGCATCCTCATCAGTGCCCATCAGTGCCAACTCATCAGTGCCCATCAGTGCTGCCTCATCAGTGCCCATCAGTGCCGCCTCATCAGTGCCCATCAGTGCCACCTCATCAGTGCTCATCAGTGCCACCTCATCAGTGCCGCCTCATCAGTGCCCATCAGTGCCCGTCAGTGAAGGAGAAAACAAAATTTTATAACCAAAACTAAGAAAAAGGGTTTTTTTCTTCGAAAATGTTGTTATTTTTTAGTTTGTTTAGCAAAAAATAAAGACTGCAGAGATGATCAAATACCACCAAAAGAAAGCTCTATTTGTGGGAACAAAATGATAAAAATTTAATTTGGGTGCAGTGTAGCATGACCGCGCAATTGTCATTCAAAGTGTGACAGAGCTGAAAGATGAAAATTGGCCTGGGTGGGAAGGGACGAAAGTGCCCGGGATTAAAGTGGTTAATGGAGATGGAAGTTTTTGGGAGCTTTTCAGGCGCTTTTTTTTCACCCCTAAGAAGCTTGCTGACTAACATGGGTTGTCATAGAGCGCACTGCCAGAGATTTTTAGTCTTTAGTGAGTTTGGTGCATTAGGAATCCCCCTTCCAATAAATAGGCCACCCTAACACTAGTGCACTGCAATGGTGTGAATGGGCCGTAAATGAAAACAGATTGACTTTCTTGCAATTCTGCCCATTATTCCGTACGATCGACCAGCCATGTGATTTGCACTTTGTATTTGTATTGCACTGATTCTATATTTCATCTTTTGATGGAGAGATTCCTGATAGTAAAGTGTACAAATTTACATATAAATGACCGATTTATGTTAAATACAGACCAGCGGAGACAAGTTATCCTCACAGATGTCACCAACAGACAGACTGAAAGGAGAAATTGACAGATGTCACTATATTCAGTCTGGAGGCTCTGTGCCTGTTATAAAATCCCGTTACAACAGTGACACCTACAGGTCACAAAAAAGAAACACATACACTCTATGGACAAAAGTTGGTGGTCACCTGACCATCACAGCTACATTATATTGTCAAAAGTATTGTGACACCTGCCTTTACACACACATGAAATTTAATGGCATCCCAGTCTTAGTCCGTAGGGTTCAATATTGAGTTGGCCCACCCTTTGCAGCTATAACAGCTTCAACTCTTCCGGAAAGGCTGTCCACAAGGTTTAGGAGTGTGTCTATGGGAATGTTTGACCATTCTTTCAGAAGCGCATTTGTGAGGTCAGGCACTGATGTTGGATGAGAAGGCCTGGCTCGCAGCCTCAGCTCTAATTCATCCTAAATGTGTTCTATCGGGTTGAGGTCAGGACTCTGTGCAGGCCAGTCAAGTTCCTCCACCCCAAACTTGCTCATGTCTTTATGGACCTTGCTTTGTGCACTGGTCCAAATCATTTGGTGGAGGGGGGGATTATGGTGTGCGGTTAGGGTTGCCACCTCATCCCTTTAAACTCAAACACATATGAATTACACAGGTTCTGAGGCTAATGTAATGCAGATAAGGCACCAAGTGAGTTTAATTACCACCTTAATCAGCCACAGAACTTGTGTATTTAATATGTGTTCGGTTTTAAAGTGGTGAGGTGGCACCAGAGGCGGCTCTAGACTTTGAGAGGCCTTAGGCGAATCTTACACATGAGGCCCCAATCACGTCCATAATGGGAAAAAAAATCAAGCAATAAAAATGGCTACAGAAAGATGCATGGATCTAGCACACAGTTCATCAGCACCACTTGCAGGGCACCCTCCTCACCCATCAGACATATGCAGCCAATAAAACATCTGGGACCCAGCAAGGTGGCAACCCCTAGGGAGGGAGAGAGAGAGAGAGAGAGAGGGAGGGGGAGAGAGACTGGGGAGGGAGAGAGAGAGGGGGAGGGAGAGAGAGATGGGGGAGGGAAAGAGAGAGAGAGAGGGAGAGAGAGAGAGAGAGAGTGGGGTTGAGGGAGAAAGAGAGAGAAAGGGGAGGGGAGCAAGATATTGTAAGAGGGGGAGGGAGAGTGGGTGAGAGGGAGAGAGAGGGGGACAGTGAGAGGGTGAGCAAGAGGGGGAGGGAGAGAGGGGGTGAGTGAGAGGGAGAGAGAGGTGGGGAGAGAGGGAGAGGGGAGGAGAGAGGTCGTAGGGAGGGAGGAGAGGAGGGAGATGAGAGAGAGGGGAGGGGGAGAGAGGAGGGAGAGAGAGAGAGAGGAGGGGGGAGAGAGGGGGGAGAGGTGAGGAGAGATTGGGAAGAGAGAGGGGGGAGAGGTGAGGAGAGATTGGGAAGAGAGAGGGGGGAGAGAGAGGGAGGAAATTTCCGGTTTTGCATTGGCTACTGGGAGATCTTAGTCAGCTTGGCATGGCACTGCTCCAGTAACATTTACTATTGGTGTCTATGGAAATTCTTGGTCAGCTTGGCATGGCGCGGCTCCAGAAACATTAAACATTGGCGTCTATGGAAAATCTTGGTCAGCTTGGCATGGCAAGCTGACCAAGATTGCACCGCACTGCACGAGATCGGCAGGTGCATGCTGGGTAGCCAGCATGCATGGAATCCAGGATGGACACTGTGGCTTCAGATGCTCACACTGGAGATGGCCGCGCTGTGCAGAAACTTCACAAAGAAAATAATGCTGCACAGATAGAAAACTGGGCATAGTTTACAGAATACCTTTGTTACATTGCACGAGGCATGAGTATTCTAGGGGTATTTTTTTTAATCTTAAAAGTCATATTTCGGCCGGAGCTCCGATTTAAACTCACAAGTTATTTTTCCATATTAAGCTGTTGTTTCCACCCTATGTATACCCACTACGGTGGTTAAGTTTGTATCTTCTTAAAAACCCAAAAAGATATGGTATTAAAAAAATAATAATTTATCTATCTATAGATAGATCTATAGATATAGATCTATCTATGGATAGATCTATATTTATCTATAGATAGATATGTAGATATAAATCTATAGATAGATAGATAGATATAAATAGATATGTTTTTGTTACACCATTAGTTCTTTATTGGTTTTTAAGCTATATATATATATATATATATATATATATATATAGATAGATAGATAGATAGATAGATAGATAGATAGATAGATAGATAGAATTCTGAATTCTGAATTTAAACATACTACTTTTGGAAATATTTAAAATATTGGTATCAATTCATTGTAAAATAGCAGATAGGCGTCTAAAAAAAGCTGCACTGCCATCTAGTGGCGTCATCTATTTTCTATGACTTGGCTTTTACAGATTTCATTTTTGGAGTTAGTTTGCCACCTAGTGTAATAATATTATAATGCTTCTGTGCATTTTTTGCATTTTTTTTTCCTTTTTTATTTTTGTGATCAATCTAAATTTATTGAAATTTTCATACAAATTTATACAACAATAGATAGTATACATATGCCAAAGACCATCAAAAAAGCATATTGCAATTTAAAAATGTATACCCACTACGGCGGTTAGTTTGTATCTTCTTAAAACCAATAAAGAACTAATGGTAAAAAAAAAAAAAATTATATATCTATAGATATATATCTATAGCTATATATCTATAGATATAGATCTATAGATAGATAGATAGAGTGGGGGTTATTTACTAAAGGAAAATCCACTTTGCACTGCAAATGCACTTAAAGTGCACTTGGAAGTGCAGTCGCTATAGATCTGATGGGGACATGCAAGGGAAATAAAAAACAGCATTTTAGCTTGCACATGATTGGATGATAAAATCAGCAGAGCTTCCCCTCATTTCAGATCTACCCCTTAGATTTAGAGTGACTGCACTTCCAAGTGCACTTGCAGTGCAAAGTGTATTTGCCTTTCGTAAATAACCCCCAGTATCTCACAAAATTGAGTACAAAAGTGAGTACACCCCTCACATTTTTGTAAATATTTTATTCCATCTTTTCATGTGACAACACTGAAGAAATGACACTTGTCTACAATGTAAAGTAGTGAGTGTACAGCTTGTATAACAGTGTAAATTTGCCGTCCCCTCATAATAACTCAACACACAGCCATTAATGTCTGAACCGCTGGCAACAAAAGTGAGTACACCCCTAAGTGAAAATGTCCAAATTGGGCCCAAAGTGTCAATATTGTGGCCACCATTATTTTCCAGCACTGCCTTAACCCTCTTGGGCATGGAGTTCACCAGAGCCTCACAGGTTGCCACTGGAGTCCTCTTCCCCTCCTCCATGACGACATCACGGAGCTGGTGGATGTTGGAGACCTTGCGCTCCTCCACCTTCCGTTTGAGGATGTCCCACAGATGCTCAATAGGGTTTAGGTCTGGAGACATGCTTGGCCAGTCCATCACCTTTACCCTCAGCTTCTTTAGCAAGGCAGTGGTCATCTTGGAGGTGTGTTTGGGGTCGTTATCATGTTGGAATACTGCCCTGCGGCCCAGTCTCTGAAGGGAGGGGATCATGCTCTGCTTCAGTATGTCACAGTACATGTTGGCATTCATGGTTCCCTCAATGATCTGTAGCTCCCCAGTGATAATACCAAATTTAACACACCTGCTCCTCATTCACACCTGAGACCTTGTAACACTAACGAGTCACATGACACCGGGGAGGGAAAATGGCTAACTGGGCCCAATTTGGACATTTTCACTTAGGGGTGTACTCACTCACTTTTGTTGCCAGCGGTTTAGACATTAATGGCTGTGTTGAGTTATTTGGAGGGGACAGTACATTTACACTGTTATACAAGCTGTACACTCACTACTTTACATTATAGACAAGTGTCATTTCTTCAGTGTTGTCACATGAAAAGATAGAAGAAAATAGAAGAAAATATTTACAAAAATGTGAGGGGTGTACTGACTTTTGGGAGATACTGTAGATAGATAGATACAATTCTGCATTTAAACATAATACTTTTGGAAATCTTTAAAATATTGGTATCAATTCATTATAAAATAGCAGATAGGCGTCTAAAAAATCTGTACTGCCATCTAGTGGTGTAACTTATTTTCTATGTCTTGGCTTTTACACATTTAATATTTGGAGTTAGTTTGCCACCTAGTGTAATAATATTATACTGCTTCTGTGCATTTTTTTTTCCTTTTTTCTTTTTGTGATCAATCTAAATTTATTGAAATTTTCATACAAAATTATACAACAATAGCTAGTATACATATGCCAAAGACCATCAAAAATGCATATTGTAATATAAACATTTACATAATATCTAACATATAACTAGAGTTGCCATCTCACCCGAACATATATTAATTACACAGGTTCTGAGGCTAATTTAATTCAGATAAGGCAACAAGTGAGTTTAATTACCACCTTAATCAGCCACAGAACCTGTGAAATTAATATGTGTTTGGTTTTTAAAGGGATGAGGTGGCAACCCTACATATTCTATAACATATAAACATCCAGGACATATTTCTTAAAGAGGAAGTAAACCCTGATGGGTTTACTTCCTCTTTGTTTCCCTGCAAAGGTAAAGCGTAATGGGCTACTATGCATCGTATAGTAGCCCATTATGTATCACTTACCTGAGACAGGAGCCAGCGATGTCACCGCTGTCCCCTCTTCCATGGAGCGTCCATCTTCTTTACGGGTATCTCTGTCGCTGTGACTGGCCGGAGCCACGATGACGTCAATCCCGCGCATGCGCAGGGGAGCTGCCACTAGCGACATATCGCCATTAGCAGCGGCATGCCGCTGTCTATGGCGCATGCGTGCCACTGTCTACGGCGCATGTGCCATAGACAGCGGTGCCTGTCTTTTTGCAAATATCTTTCTTGGACCTACAGGTAAGCCTTAATCTAGGCTTACCTGTAGGTCAAAGTGGTTTGTAAGGGTTTACAACCACTTTAGTAGTGAAGCCATCATGGGGGCAAAACAAAGGCAAATATTGCTGAGCTCCTTCTTAAAACGCCAATTTCCTGGCTCCCATGATGACCCTCTTGCTTCAATCTTTGACCACCTTTGGCAACACATATAGCCTATAATAAACCATGGATTTGACATACCCTGAAAGAAAGGGGTAGACATGTGCACAACAAAAAAATTAGTTTATTTTCGTTTGGTTTTTTCCGTTTCCGTTGATTCGTAACGATTCGTAAATTCGTAAGTCGTCGGTGTTCGTATTCGTAACGATTCGTACATTCGTATGTCGTCGGTGTTCGTATTCATAACGATTCGTATTTTCGTAAGAGTTATTTTTTCGTTGATTCGTTTTTTCCGTTAGTTTAATTTTCGTTTATTTGTTTATTCGAAATTCGGACGCATTCGCATTTATTCGTACATTCGTAACATTCGTAACATTCGTAGATTCGTAATCGGAGCATAATTCATAATTTTATGTAATGTGTATGCTATTATTACATTTTAAGAGACACGGAAAATTACGAATCGAAAAAAAAAAAAAAAGTTACGAATGTACAAATTTTTTCGTTCAAACTATTCAAAGCACGTTAAGCAGCGCCATTGTAAGAGACACGGAAAATTACGAATCGAAAAAAAAAAAAAAAAGTTACGAATGTACGAATTTTTTCGTTCAAACTATTCGAAGCACGTTAAGCAGCGCCATTGTAAGAGACACGTAAAATTACGAATCGAAAAAAAAAAAAAGTTACGAATGTACGAATTTTTTCGTTCAAACTATTCGAAGCACGTTAAGCAGTGCCATTGTAAGAGACACGTAAATTACGAATCGAAAAAAAAAAAAAAGTTACGAATGTACGAATTTTTTCGTTCAAACTATTCGAAGCACGTTAAGCAGTGCCATTGTTAGAGACACGGAAAATTACTAATTCAACAAAAAAAAAAGTTACGAATGTACGAATTTTTTGTTCATTTTCATTTTCGTTGTTCCTGTTTTCGTTTTTTGGATTTTCTTCATTCGTACATTCGTTGTTTCTAATTTGTTTTTTTTTCGGATTTGCTATTTTTTTTCGATTCGTTATTCGTTAAAATTTTTACCGAATCGTTCGTTCATTCGTATGAAAACGAATGAATGAAAATAACGAAAAAAAAACGAAAAACGAAAAAAACAAAAACAAATTGCACATGTCTAGAAAGGGGTAAATTTATGACTCAAGGTTTAAATGGGGAAAGATAACAGATGTTCCTTCTCTACTAGACCCATCTGCAGTTTCATTCTAGATTCATCTTTTGAAATCTTTGGACACTAGATCAGCAGATTGGGGTATTTAGGCCCTGTTACCCTAAGGCCCCTTTCACACTGGGGCGTTGAGCCGCGGTGACGGTAAAGCAGCGCTATATTTAGCGCTGCTTTACCGTCGTTTTCACCGCGGTTTTCGGCCGCTCGCGGTGCGGTTTTACCCCCCGCGAGCGGCCGAAAAAGGGTTAAACACCCCCCGCAGAGCGCCGCCGTAGCCGCGGTATTACCGCGGTAACCGCGGTATTGCCGCGGTTTTACGGCGGTCTCCCATTGTAATCAATGGGAAGGAGCGGTATAGGAGCGGTGAACACACCGCTCCTATCCCGCTCCAAAGATGCTGCTAGCAGGACTTTTTTTACCGTCCTGCTAGCGCACCGCTCCAGTGTGAAAGCCCGCCGGCTTTCACACTGGAGTGAATGGGGCCGGATTTTTTCATGCGGTGAACAGGCGCTATTTTTAGCGCCGCACCGCATGAAAAACGCCCCAGTGTGAAAGGGGCCTTAATATCAATTTTTGGATCTATTCAGCCAAGTTTAGGGCTCGGCATTATGTGAACCATAAAGATGACCTGTTGTGTTCCAAGGGGGACCTGGACGTTTGACAAATATTTGGTTGCTTTTTACACCCATCACAGTTGACCTCAGTCTTGGGCTTTCAACCTAATTTGAATAGATTTAGTCTGTTTGGAGCTTTGGGTCATGAATATGCAACTTTCTTTCAGAGAACATCAAATCCATGATTTATTATAAGCTATATGTGTTACCAAGTTTACCTAATGAAGTCATGTATGGCACAAGGTTTGTGTGAAGAAGTTTTCCTGGTGGTAGGACCAAGGCCTCCATGATTGCTGTTATCTATAATTCCATTAGAGCTATTGATCATTAGAGAAACATAGGTGTGAGCCATTAAAGAGGAGGGCCGGGCAAAAAAAAAAAATTAAAAGTCAGCAGCTACAAATACTGCAGCTGCTGACTTTTAATAATCGGACACTTACCTGTCCCGGGGTCCAGCGATGCGGGGGAACGAGACCCCCCCCTCATTCCCCGCTCCGCTCACGACGCCGGCATTCTTAATGTGGGAACCCGGCTGGGCTTCACAGCCGGGCACCCACTGCGCATGCGCAAGCGGCGCCGTGCGCCGTGATTCGACGCTCACTCATCTGGGACACATGACATGTCCCAGATGACTGTGCGTTGCCTACAGGAAGTGACTTTTAGCCCGGGCAATGAAGGTGGCAGACTTCGAGGGACCCCCTAGCAACAGGCATTTAGAGGTGAGTAAAAAAATTTTTTTTTTCCAATTATTTTTTTTTAATTTTTTTTATGATTTTTAAGCCCCTTTTTGTTTTTTGGTTGCAACCCCACTTTAATGGATTAACGTATGACTGCCAGTGTCCATCTATGTTGGTATCCTATGATAAGTTCTGTGGCATCTTGTTTATGCATTAGACATGTGCAATTTGTTTAGTTCTGAATTCGTTTTCTTAACGGATTTCGACAAATTCGTTAATTCGGAATTATCCGAATTAACGAAAAACCCGTTTAACAAAATTCGTAAATTAGAAAATTTCGGAAAATCCAAAAATTCGGAAATTCTAAATTTGGAAATTCGAAAATCTGAAGATTCCAAAATAAGAACGAAAATTCAAAAGACCTAAAATCCAAAAATAAGAATGAAAATTCAAAAACCCTAAAATTCAAAACTCTGAAATAATAACTAATAATAACTTAACTATTACTAACTATTGATTATAGGTATTGGAATTTCCTTTCAAATTTGGCTGTTAGCAATTGTAACAAATACGAATTTACTTGAAGTTACGAATTATCCGAAATAACGAATGCTGTATCTAAACGAATGTAACATAACAAAGTAATAATAATAAAAAATAATAATAATAAAACCTTTTTTTTATTATTATTATTATTATTATTATTATTATTCATTCGTTCCGTTCCATTTGTTTAGATGCGGCATTCTTTATATTATTTGTATTATATTATTATAATTCGGAACTTCAGAAAAATTTGTATTTGTTACGTTGACTAACAGCCAAATTTCAAAGGAAATTACAATAACTATAATTGAATAGTTAGTTATTATTAGTTAGTCAGTTATTATTTAAAATTTTCGTTCTTTAGAATATTCAGATTTTCTTTCTTATTTTTAGATTTTCAGATTTCCGAATTTTCTAATTTTTCGAAATTATGAATTTATGAATTTTCGAATTTCCAGATTTAACATTTTTGGGATTTTAGAATATACGAATTTCGAATTGACGAATTTTTCAAATTTACGAATTTCGATCATACCGAGTGACCCGAATAAAATGAAAATGAACACATTTTTCGGCAGTGCACATGTCTAGTATGCATACATCAAGACTATAAGGGGACGATACTATACACTGTCACTGTACTAATGGCACTGGCTGGGAAGGGGTTACCATCTAGGGCGATCAAAGGGTTAAATGTGTGCCTAACTATGTGTAATGTGTGTATTATGTGCTGCTTTTACTAACACAGAGCCCTGTGTTGATTGTCAACACAGAGTTCTGGACTGTGATTGGACACAGCTGATCAGCAGGTCCCGGTCATTAATCATTGAACGGAACTCCCGCTGTGTACAATCTCAGCAGGTATCGGCGGGGAGCCTGGAAGCAGGAAAAAATATGTTGATTTGCCGGCACAGGCCACCCGTCCGCAGTACATTGCGGGCAGGCGGTCCGGAAGCCGTTAAAGGATGACTAAAGCACAATGGAAAGATATACCGGGAACATGGGTTCAAACCACTTTATTAGTTTATCCTTTAACTACTTCAATTCCGGGCACTTTCACCCCCTTCTTGCCCAGGCCAATTTTCAGCTTTCAGAGCTGTCACATTTTCAATGACAGTTGCGCGGTCATGCTACATTTTACCCAAATTCAATTTTTATCATTTTTTTTTCACAAAATAGAGCTTTCTTTTGGTGGTATTTAATCACCACTGTGTTTTTTTAATTTTTTTTTGCAAAAAAAATATTGAAAAAAATATCGAAAAATTACAAAAATTTAAGTTTTTCTTAGTTTCTGTCAGAAAAGTTTGTAATAAAGTATTTTTTCTCCTTCGGTGATGTGCGCTGATGAGGCTGCACTGATGAGCACTGATGAGGCTGCACTGATATGCGCTGATAAGGCTGAATTGATGGGCACTGATAGGCTGCACTGATGTGCGCTGATGAGGCTGCACTGATGGGCACTGATAAGCTGCACTGATGTGCACTGATGAGGCTGCACTGATGTGTGCTGATAGGCAGAACTGATGTGCGCTGATGAGGCTGCACTGATGGGCACTGATAGGCTGCACTGATGTGTGCTGATGAGGCTGCACTGATGTGTGCTGATAGGCAGAACTGATGTGCGCTGATGAGGCTGCACTGATGGGCACTGATAGGCTGCACTGATGTGTGCTTATGAGGTTGCACTGATGGGCACTGATGAGGCTGCACTGATGTGCACTGATGAGGCTGCATTGATGTGCACTGATGAGGCTACACTGATGGGCACTGAGGAGGCTGCACTGATGGGCACTGATAGGCTGCCCTGATGTGCGCTGATTAGGCTGCACTGATGGGCACTGATAGGCTGCACTGATGGGCACTGATAGGCTGCCCTGATGTGCGCTGATGAGGCTGCACTGATGTGCGCTGATGAGGCTGCACTGATGGGCACTGATAGACAGAACTGATGTGCGCTGATGAAGCGGCACTGATGGGCACTGATAGGCTGCACTGATGTGCGCTCATGAGGCTGCACTGATGGGCACTGATAGGCTGCACTGATGTGTGCTGAGGAGGCTGCACTGATGGGCACTGATAGGCTGCACTAATGTGCGCTGACGAGGCTCCACTGATGTGCGCTGGTAGGCTGCACTGATGGGCACTGATGGGCACTGATGAGGAGGCACTACTGTGCAGCACTGATGGGCATTGATAGGTGGCACAGATGGGCAGAACTGATGGGCAATGATAGGTGGCACTCATGATCGCTGATAGGCAAAACTTATGGGCAATGGTTGGTGGAATAGATAGGCGGCACTAATGAGCATGCACTGATAGGGCAGCGTTTACTTGCATCCCTGCTGGGCACAGATTGGCTTCACTGCTGGGCACAAATTGGCATCACTGATGGGCACTAACTGGCATCATTGCAGTGCCCTGATTATCTGTACAGGTCTCCACTGTGAGGAAATGCGGCTGATTGACTCTCCTTGCATCACACTCTGTTAGGGTGAGGCGAGGAGAGCCGATAACCGGCATTTCCTTGTTTACATGTGATCACCTGTGATTGGACACAGCCGATCACATGGGTAAGAAAACGCATCATCGGCTCTTTACCGTGATCGGGGTCACATGTGTCCCAGTGAGACTGGGGTGACCTCATTTGTCTATACGGCGGGCGGGAGGCAGTTAAAGTGTTTTTTTCATGGCAAAATAAAACAAAAATCAGTAAATCTCTGCAATACATGCACACTCCCCCAAGTTTTGTGTCTTCAGATCTGCAAGACAAGCCAAATACCCATCGATCTGCCAGGAATCCAGATCAGAAAAGGGATAGAATGATCCCATGTGTATTAATAGTTTTTAGCTTGTTTGCTCCAAAGTCAGGGAATCCCGGGGTGTCACCAGAGTCACCAGAACAAGTGTCTCCACTTCCCCTCTTTGACAGTTGTCATTGGAACAGGTGTCACCCGAAAGTTTTTTTTTTCCCTCCCCTCCTGTAAAAGTTGGGATTTCTTATAACTTTCTGTCTCAGTGACAATGGTCACCAGGAAAAATAAAGGGGGTGAATCACAGACACAGAGAGCAATAAACACTTGGCAGAGGTTCTGACCATTCCCTACTCTATACAAAGTTGAGGGGGAAAAAGAATTGTGCCCATACACTTTGTAGAATTTTGTCTGGAATGATCAAACTGGATCACTTTTGAACTTAGACAGATCATCAAAGAGAACCCGCTGTACCTCAAACTAGCTTTTTTGGGGATTCTGGAAACCGGTTCTCTGGCCCAGATGCCTTTGAATTTTAGCAATGATCTTGTAACCAAAAGAAGCCGGCTACTTGGTAACGTCTTTTGCAACAATTCTTTATTGTAACGACCTAACGCGTTTCGGCAAAGCCTTACTCATAGCATGCTATAAGTAAAGCTTCAGTCAAAACACGTTAGCGCTTTACTTCTGTACCCTTCCATGTAGCCAATAAAGAATTGTTGCAATTAGACATGTGCACAACAAAAAAATTTGTTTATTTTCGTTTAATTTTTTTCGTTTCCGAAAAAAATGTGTTTATTTTCGTTTCGTTTTTTTCGTTACCGTTGATTCGTAACGATTCGTACATTCGTAAGTCATCGGTGTTCGTATTCGTAACGATTCGTACATTTGTAAGTCGTCGGTGTTCGTATTCGTAACGATTCGTACATTCGTAAGAGTTATTTTTCGTTGATTCGTTTTTTCGTTAGTTTAATTTTCGTTTATTCGTTTATTCGAAATTCGGACGCATTCGTATTTATTCGTACATTCGTAACATTCGTAGATTCGTAATCGGAGCATAATTCATAATTTTATGTAATGTGTATGCTATTATTACATTTTAATAATTTACGAATCGAAAAAAAAAAGTTACGAATCGAAAAAAAAAAGTTACGAATCGAAAAAAAAAGTTACGAATGTACGAATTTTTTCGTTCAATCTATTCGAAGCACGTTAAGCAGCACCATTGTAAGGGACACGGAAAATTACCAATTCAACAAAAAAAAAAGTTACGAATTGAAAAAAAAAGTTACGAAGCGAAAAAAAAAAGTTACGAATGTACGAATTTTTTCGTTCAATCTATTCGAAGCACGTTAAGCAGCGCCATTGTAAGGGACATGGAAAATTACCAATTCAACAAAAAAAAAAGTTACGAATGTACGAATTTTTTCGTTAATTTTCGTTGTTCCTTTTTTCGTTCTTCGGATTTTCTTCATTCGTACATTCGTTTCTAATTAGTTTTTTTCGGATTTTCGTTGTTTTTCGGATTCGTTCGATTCGAACGATTCGTTAATCGGATTCGTACGATTCGAACGATTCGTTATTCGGATTCGTTCGATTCGAACGATTCGTTCATTCGTACGAAAACGAACGAACGAAAAAAACGGAAAAAAACGAAAAACGAAAAAAACTAAACGAATTGCACATGTCTAGTTGCAATGGACATTGCCAAGTAGGATTATTATCACTTTTGAACTTACCTCTATGGACTTCCCATCCAGGCCAATTCTGACACTTTGCTCCTACATGTAAAAATTATCATTTTTTTCCTAGAAAATTACCCAATTATTTAGCAGAGACCCTAGGGAACATAATGGCGGTTGTTGCAACTTTTTATGTCACACGGTATTTGCGCAGCTATTTTTCAAACGTTTCATGAATTACAAAAAAAACCCCAAAAAATAGTAGTTAGCCCAATTTTTTTTGTATAATGTGAAAGATGATGTTACGCCGAGTAAATAGATACCCAACTAGTTCATCCTTTAAATTGGTTGTAAACCCTTACAGACCACCTTTCCCGACAGGTAAGCCTATAATAAGGCTTACCTGTAGGTACTGGAAATATTTCCTAAACCTACACGGTTTAGGAGATATTTACCATATACGCTTGCACCAACATCATCGGTGCATGCACACTGAAGAAAGGGAACGATCGTACTGTTTCTGTAGTGCCCATGGGCTATTTATGTATTTATACAATTTATTAGCACTGCTATCGGTACATGGTTATTTATGTTTTTACACAGTTTTTTTAGCACTGTTCATTTATTAGCGCTACATTTTCACCTCCTTCCATGTATGAATTTTTGTCACATTCGTATGTAGCAGCTTTCCTCTTTTTTCTTCACAGGTTGGCACAATAATTATTTGCACCTTACATATATATATAACTTAACAAATTCAGCCATAGGGGAGGAGTGAACACCGCCCCCAGACTGTAAACCGGAAGTACTAGGTCTCAAAATGAGTTCCAAGCCTCCTTGTGGAGACCTATATGGGTCAAATGTCTAATACAAACCGTCAAACGATTTTCCCACCAAAATGGAATCCTGGCCGCGGGGTGGCGGCTTGAGTTCCACCCCTCGTTTTCAATTACTACAAGGCCCGACCCATGATGTAACCAGTCCCATCATTGGCTGGAAAACCGGACTATCGGACAACCTCATGTATCTGCACAACACCCACGTGTGCCCAGATAGGTCGACATATGGCGGAACTAAATCCCATGACCTCCCGCCAATCACATGGGCTGCGTGTGATCATCGCGTAATGACATCATACGACGTGAGACGCTCAAAATAGGCGGTGCGGCACCATGCAGACACGTCACATGTTTTTTTTTATATATGAGGTTATGTTGCTGTCTCCCTTCACCGGTGGCCCATATATATTACTTCCGTGGACACGTTGGCCATTTAACCCATATTTAACCCATATAGGTCTCCACAATGAGGCTTGGAACTCGGGTTGAGACCTAGTACTTCCGGTTTACAGTCTGGGGGCAGTGTTCACTCCTCCCTTATGGCTGAATTAGTTAAGTTATATATATGAGCAATGTGGAGGTGCACAGTTATGCCCCAGTTGAACGCCTATCGGATCGAAACGCGTAGGGCTTGCTATACTTGCTTCCCACATTGCTTTTACTCTTTTTTTCAGTGATCCCTTTTTATACCGTCATCTGTCATTTGATGTCTTACCTGACCTGCGCCATATGGAGCTTCTTTTTGTTTGTTTTTTAATGGTCAACATGTGACAATGTTCCCTTCTGTCACTAGTCCTTCCTACTGACCCTCTATTGAGGTACAATCTACATCTACTTGGAAAACGTGCCTCAGTTCCGGATAATTGGTTGTCCCATTTGGATCCACGTTAGCTGATTGAAACGTTTGCGTCTGGAGTGGTCCATACAGTTTGTGGTATTGATTAGCACCTGGGTTTTGGCCAAAACATGCCTTACTGACCCACTGTCGTACGACAGGTGGGCCCAACTTGTCTGGTAAGAAGTACCCATCCATTATCTTCTATTACACAAATGTACACTTTATCACGCTTAGAGTTTTACAGTCATCATCGTGTCTTCACCATTACATTATTTACCATAGAGGATTTCATCATATCCATTTGATTGGACTTTTTTTGAGTTTATTTTCACTATTTGGACTCCACTGTATTATAGTCATCAGACTTCATTATTGTATATTGTTTTTATATTTTCACAAGTTCACATCACTGTTATTTTGTATTACAACACTTTCTCATACCAATTGTTGTGATTTACATTTGGTTCATCATCTTCACAGTGTTTTATTCCTTTTTTTTATGCATTTAGCGCTACACTTTTGTATTTACTATTCATTCTGGACTTTGTTTGTTTTGGTGTTAGCAGCTTTGTGTATTTTATTTTGTTTTTTATAGTGGTTCAGCGCAGCAAATTTCTATACCTAGCAAATTATCAAGTTGGCAGTTAGGGCTGGTTTACACTTTCTTAAAAACAAGGCTTCGGAAAGGCTTTGTTAACCACTTGACCACTGTCAGTTAAACCCCCTTCCTAACCAGACCAATTTTCAGCTTTCGGTGCTCTCACACTTTGAATGACAATTACTCAGTCATGCAACACTGTACCCAAATGAATTTTGTGTCCTTTTTTTCACACAAACAGAGCTTTCTTTTGGTGGTATTTAATCACCGCTGTTTTTTTTATTTTTTGCGCTATAAATCAAAAAATACTGAACATTCGGTAAAAAATGAAAAAAAAAATTTCTTTGTTTCTATTAAAAATTATTGCAGAGTATTGGCGAGTATTGGCAGAGTATTGGTGAGTATTGGCAAGTATTGGCAGAGTATTGGCAGAGTATTGGCGAGTATTGGCAGAGTATTGGCGAGTATTGGCAAGTATTGGCAGATTATTACAGTGTTGCACAGTATTGGTAGAGTATTGCACAGTGGTGGCAGAGCATTGCAGTGGTGGCAGAGCATTGCACAGTGGTGGCAGAGCATTGCACAGTGGTGGCAGTGTATTGACCAGCGCTGTGGGCACTACACATCCAGCCCACAGCGCTGGTCCCGTCTCTTCCCCTCTCCGCTTCTCCCTTCTCTGTACCGATTGGTACAGAGAGGGGAGGGAGGAACCGGCGTCATGACGTGACGCCGGTTTGTGTACATGTGATCGCTCCGTCATTTGACGGAGCGATCACGTGGTAAACGGCCGCTATCAGCGGCTGTTTACCGTGATCCGTGATGCGCCGGGTCCTCGGGACCCGGCGGTCACGGATGTTCCCGAGTGCGCGCCCCAGGGGGCGCACGGGAGCAAGCTTCTGGGAGGACGTCCGTAGGACGTCCACTCAGGGAAACCCGACCGCGTTGTAGACGTCTTTCGACTATAGCGTGGTCGGCAGGTGGTTAAAGCTCTCTGAATGCCAGTCAAAGCTCCTGTCACTAAATAAAATGGTTACAGTCCTGTTTGCACCTTGCTTTTGCTTTGCTTTGGCTTCGTATCAAAAATGATATGCCATGTCGCTTTAGTGGTGCTTCAAAGCCTCCATAGAAGTCTATAGCCAAGCTCGCTTGAAGCACCTGCAGCTTTTGAGAGGCTTTAATTCAGCTTCACCAATACATTTTAATGTAGTTGTTTGTAGCTATACAGGGGGTCCCCTACTTACAAACGACTCCTACTTACAAACGGAGGGAGACAACAGGAAGTGAGAGGAAATCCACCCCTAGGAAGGGAAATTCACTCCTCTAAGAGTTATTATGGGTAAAAGGTGTCTCCACTGATGCTTTATCACCAGTCCATGTTTCCCTAACAACCCAAAATTTTCAAAATCCAATTTTCATGTCCCAGAAGGTGAGGTGAAATCTTCTGAACAGGGGCACAGACAGCAAAACAAATGCTACAGGGGTGATAACCCTTCCCTATGTTATCTAAAAAACTTAAAAATAGATTTTCTGGCTGGAGCTACACTTAAAAAATGTACCTGTTCCGACTTACAAACAGATTCAACTTAAGAACAAACCTACAGTCCCTATCTTGTTTGTAACCCGGGGACCCCCTGTACCTGATTTTTCTTTTCTTTGTATTTCTTCGTGTACTGTCACCTAAGATTCCACTTTATGTTCCCAGTCCATTGTTATTTCATAATCATCTTAAAATATCTAAAGCCATCTTCTTAAAATAGCTAAAGTTTTTATGCATTTTTTGATAAAGCAGGAAAATTTAAATGTATTTTTGTCCCGTTAGGACAGGGGTGTCAAACGAAATTTTATTGCAGGTTGCATCATCATTATAGTTGCCCCCCTCAAAGGGCCGTTTGTATCTGTAAGACTAGATGTCCAGAGGACCCCACCATCAGAAGTCAAGAGTCCCAAAAATGCCTCACTTTGATAGACGACTGGATGACCACTAGCTCCCTCAAACTCAACGAATCGAAAACAGAGCTTCTTATCCTACACGCAAACCTCATATTTGTGAGATACTGCATTAACAAATAAAATAGGGGATGGAGATAAGTGGAGATGATTAGGATTAATAAGGGTTGGCAGCAACGCCCTGTGTACTTGTGACGTTTTTTAGGGCACACATAACATGTTATGGGGCCTTTTTATAAAGGTTTAAAATGTGACCATACCACTTTTTTTTTTATTATTTCACATTATTGGTCCCAAAATACTATCAAATTAGAATGTTAAAAAGTAAATTCAGCCATTGTATGCCAGTTTTTTTTTTTTTTATAAATTTCCTTTTTTATTAATTTACAATTTTTTTTTAGTTCACTAGCCTGTATATCATTGCTTTATAAATAACTGGCAAAGCAGTAGCCACATTTACTCAGGGAATTTATGTACCAAGACTAGACATGTGCAGAATGGAAACATTTTTTTAGTTTTGTTTCAGATAGGCTATATTGTCAAAAGTATTGGGATGCCTGCCTTCACACGCAAATAAACTTTAATGGCCTTTTAGTCTGTAGGGTTCAATATTGAGTTGACCCACCCTTTGCAGCTATAACAGCTTCAGCTCTTCTGGGAAGGCTGTCAAAGAGGAATAGTCAAACATTCCCATAGACACACTCCTAAACCTTGTGGACGGCCTTCCCAGATAAGTTTAAGCTGCAAAGGGTGGGCCAACTCAATATTGAACCCTACGGATTAAGCCCCTGTACACGCGGTCGGACATTCCGACAACAAAATACGTCTTATTTTTTCCGACGGATTTTGTCCGAAACTGGTGTTGCATACACACGGTCGGACAAAGTTGTCGGAAAATCCGATCGTTCAGAACGTGGTGACGATCGTTCGTTGCGATGGGACTACGTTGCGGCTAGTAGCCAATAGCTTTGGTCTCGTAATTTGATCTGAGCATGCGTGGCACTTTGTCCGATCAGAATTCTCTACAAACGATCGGAAAATGTCCGATCAGATTTTGTTGTCGGAAACTTTGAGGTCCTGCTCTCAAACTTTTTCCGTCGGAAATTCCGACGGAAAAAGTCAGATTGAGCCCACACATGGGCGGATTTTCCGACAACATGGTCCGATCGGACATTTTCCGTCGGAATTTCCGACCGTGTGTATGGGGGATGCCATTGCAGTTCATGTGCGTGTAAAGGCAGGTGTCCCAATACTTTTGAAAATACAGTGTAGATTTGTTATGTAATACTATGTACCCTATACTCATTCACATAGCAGGGAGCCGGGATCTGGGGGCCACCTTGTTAAAAGGGGCTTCCAGATTCCGGTAAGCCCCCCATCTTCAGACCCCCACAACCACCAGGCCAGGGTTGTGGGGAAGAGGCCCTTATTCCCATCAACATGGGGACAAGGTGCTATGGGGGGGGGCATGTTGTGGTCATGTGGCTTGGTATGGTTCAGGAGGGGGGGAACTTGTTCGCCTCTCCACCCCCTTTCCTGGCCTGCTGGGCTGCATACTTGGATAAGGGTCAGGTATGGATTTTGGGGGGAACCACAAGCCATTTTTTTTTTTTTTAACCTTGGCATGGGGTTCCACTTAAAAGCCATACCAGATCCGAGGGGCTTGGTATGGATTGTGGGAGGGGGCATGCTGTTTTTTTTTTATTTGAAACTGGCATTTGTTACTATTATCATTCGGGGGTTTGGATGCACCTGAATCTCGGAATAATCAAAAAATTGTCCGAATTTAGATTTGGACCGAAGCGAATTGCACATGTCTAACCAAGACACCGCTTGCAACTTTTTTTTTTTTAATACCCTATATACTCGAGTACAAGCCGAGTTTTTCAGCACATTTTTTGTGCTGAAAATTCCCCCCTCGGCTTATACTCGAGTCAAGCACTTTTCTGCAGCAGAGAATGACATCTTCCGACCCGACTTTGGGGCCTCGTATCTCGGGCCACTTGGTGCTAGGAACCCCAAATTTGGTGTGAAACCCCAGTTGTACTAGCACTACAATATATTCAAGATGGGGTTCCCAGCACCAAGTGGGGCCCCAAAGTCGGTTCGGAAAATGTCATTCTCTACTGCAGAAAAGTGCTTGACATTTTCCAAACCGACTTTGGGGCTCTCAGGGCCACTTGGTGCTAGGAACCCTATCCTTGGATATGTATGTAGTGATAGTTCCACTGGGTTTGCACACCAAATTGGGGTTCCTAGCACCAAGTGACCCCGAGATACGGGGCCCCAAACTCGGTCAACATCTGCAGCAATGTCATTTCGGGACCTTTGGCTGCAGCTAGGGGGCATCTAGGAACCCTTAACTACCAAGTTTGAAGTTTGGGGGACCTATGGCTGCAAATGGGCACAGTGAGGCATACAAATGGGCACAGTGAGGCATACAAATGGGCACAGTGAGGCTGCAAATGGGCACAGTGAGGCTGCAAATGGGCATTGTTGACCCTCTTTTCCACTTACAGTAGCTGCGCATTTCTCACCCTAGGCTTATACTCGAGTCAATACGTTTTCCCAGTTTTTTGTGGTAAAATTAGGTGCCTCGGCTAAGGCTTATATTCAGGTCGGCTTATACTCGAGTATATACGGTAACCACAGTAGACCCAAAACATTTACAAAACATATTGACACACAAAAAAAATTATAGTTAGCAAACACTTTAATAAATTGACAATTTCTGTAACAAAACAGATAATCCTCCACCCCTCCCCCCCCCCCAACTCCCCCCAATGTCAATACATTTCTATTGAGATATTTCAAAAGTTAAAACGACATTCTACATTGATTAGTTCGAACAAGCTTTTGTTTTTTTTTGTTTTTTTTTACAATTTATAAAAAGAAATCTCGACTTCACATTAAAAAGCAACTGATGCCAATTCGCAATACAGTAAGCATGAAGACCACCTATTAAAAATAAAATAAAAATAAAAAAATCAAGCATCTGTGGGCCTTATACGACCTCAGGAAATCAAATCAAAGTTATTAATCTTCGAAAATGGAAAATGCTACAAAATATATCTAGATAAAGCCACATTAAAAGAAGAGATAAAAAAATAAGATGGAATAGTTAACACTGTTAAATTCATGGAAAGTTGTAATTTTTTTTTTACATACATTAAAATACACTGTACATTTTTATTAAACTGTTCTTTCTATTACAAAGAAAAAAATAAAATACACATGACTGTACACACCACAGCTTTATTTGACATTAGAACATGCTACACACCTCGAGAAGTTAATTTGGCATTAACCACTGTACAACACATAGCAAACAGACAAATTACATATTTCTTTTTTTTTTTTTTTAAAGCTGTAGCTTCTCGTTACAGACATCGGAAGGTCATTGGATCATTGGATCAATGACACAAGTTAAGACTTTTTTTTTTTTTCTTGACATCACAGTAAATACATAAAGAAACCATGGTCTATTACTGCAATAAGGCACTCCAAATGTTGAGTTGCCGTGACACATGAATGAGCAAGACAAATAAAAAAAAAAAATTATAATAAAAAAAAAAATCATTTAGGAGCACTTACTGTGCTAACAGTCAATTGAATCTGTAATATGACATTGATATTAGTATAGCAGACCTCAACATGGCCTTTCTACATTCCTAAATCTATCAATTTTTAATGGTTTATTTAAATTGATATCTGTAAAGAAGAGATTGTATGAATGGTGTATGGTGATGTATGGTGGATGACCCTAGAAAATAACCGATGACCCCAGAAAAATAAGAGGAATGTTTTTTTGTTTTGTTTTTTTGGGGTGGTACTTTGTAAATTTCATACATTCAGTTTCATCACTAACTTTTACAGAACATTTAATTGTTTTTTTTTTTTTCTGCTCAAACCAGATCGGTTGGGTTTTCTGGAGAAAGCAGAAATCCCAGCATTGTTGTGTTTGAATGATTATGTATGTATATATGAGATAATTTTAATAAATTCATACAAACTAAGATGCAGCTTGCCCGATATATAAATTGGGGCTAAATACTCAAATTAATAACACTTAGGTACGAGATTCATATTCAGGTTCATACACTAGGCCTTTTTAGGCAACCAAAAATACAGAAATGTTATATATATATATATATATATATATATATATATATATATATATATATATATATATATATATATATATATATATATATATATATATAATAAAACATTTTAATATATATGTGTGTATGTATGTATATAAATTAAATTTATATATATAATATTTATATTTATTATATATATATATATATATATATATATATATATATATATATATATATATATATATATATATATATATATATATATATATATATATATATATATATATATGAAACTGTATGCAAACTGTATGCAAATGAATTAATATGTTAAGCACAGTTTGGACTCAAACTATAGTTGTCATTATCATTTACTCTCCTGCTTGTTTCAATTGAAATAGTTTTTTTTGGCACACTATTTATGTACTAATACAAATGATAATTAAAAAAAAAAAAATACATTTTTTTCGCTGATGGAGTTAAAATCTATTTTATATGTTACTGGACAAAAATTATTTTGTCCAGTATTTTTTAAAATATTTCTTAAAATTATTAATTGCCTGGATTTGGTTATTTAGATAGCATTTATAACCTTAACCCTCATATAAAAATCTTACACTATTTTATCTTAGGTATTGCTGCCCTTTTTTTTTTTTTTTGCACAATTGATTGTAAAATGGCTTTAAAACTGTGCATAGTACAAAACGGATACTCTGTATGTGTATAGTTTTTGAAATATAAAATATTTGACAATACAAATCTGGATGTAATAAGTTTCATAGTTATTTTTGTTCATAACTATTTAAAACTACATAAACTTCTTATAGGGTAGAGTTGCCAGCCATAAGCTTATATCATAAACCTATACATAGAGTAATACAAAAATGTACTGAGCATATTTTAGAATTAGTTTTAAAACTGTAAAGTTATTTCTTACATTAAAACATATTTTTACTAAATTACAGTGACCAACCACGTTACACTTTAGTAGGATATGCTGTGATCAAAATAAATTCTATGATAAAAGATATTAATGAACATAGCTTACAGAAATTATTGCAACCACATAACATCTAGGTGTAATGGTTTTCCTTTTTTTTCAGTGCAACAACTCAAAAAGCTCCAGGTGAACAAAAATCTAATTATTCGTTTAAGAACAGAAAATTTGTTTCTCTTTTAAAAAAAATAAAATAAAAAAGGACATGTTTATGTTTGAAATTACAAATTTATTTATGAGAAGAGAAAATAAATTGAATATTTATTGTCTTATACTGATTTTGTCTTAACCCTCTTAATTTCTCATTAGTAGAATGTACTGTATTATTATTATTTTTTTTTTTTTAGAGTTGTTAAGCCTAGAGGCCCAGCTACAGATTTGGTTGTTTAACAATCTTTTGTGTACAGTTTTTAGTTATACAATAGCACCACTGAAATTTAACAGGTGATTTAAAAATGACTACGGTAATTCGATTTTTTTCATATATTTTACCACCAGCTAACTGTTAATTATTTGTAATCTTATTAATTTACACCAAGATTACATTCACAGTTACAATAACTTTTTATGGCGAATAAAGCAACAGTGACATTTAACTGAAAACTTACTTTTTAGATCAGCATCCCTAAAAATGTGTTTAAAATATTAAATTATTAAAATATTACTAATCATTTATAGGTTTCTTTCATGCTGTCTTCAGTCATTTGAAGATTACGAACCTGTTGCAGATTTAAAAAAAAAAAAAAAAAATAGAAAGCTATCGTCAGGTGCCTTTGTACTATAATTTATAGGAAAAAAAGAATAGATAGAAGCCTCAGAGAAAGTGAAACATTTATAAATTAACTAATATTTGTATTAATTATTAAATAGAATAATTAATACGAATAATAATTAATAATCATTATAACATTTTTTAAATGTTTGCCTTTTGGGTGAAATGTTTAATTAATTTGCTACTGATTAAAATATAAGCAGATGACTTAAAATAGTCACTTACAACAGCATATACAAAATTTCACTTTTTCATCTCTCATTGGCAATCTTTTAAAAACAAAACTTGGTATGTGTTGTTTTGTTAAATCTTTTTTAGCTACATAGAAACTATCTAAAGAAAATTTAAAATTGAATTGGCAAAGTTCACATACATGAACATTTACAGTCGACCTTCAGCTTAAAAAATATTGGGAGATTAAATTATTTTTTTTTTAATTATTATTTATTGCCAATTAAATTTAGAATTTTGTTTTAGATAGTTTGTGTAAAGCTAAAGTAGATTTAACAAAACAATTCATACATGTTGTTTTTTTTTCTAACAGAAGAGACTTTGCGTGTCTGTTATGTTAAAAAATAAATAAATGTCCTCTTTCTACTGGCAATGTTTTAATTACTTTTTTTTGGGGACATACATTCATGCCAAATACAAAAAAATGATATGGCAGAGATTGTAAAATATATATATATGTACAGTCATGGCCAAAAATATTGGCACCCCTGCATTTCTGTAAGATAATGAACCACTTTGCCCAGAAAATTGATGCAATTACAAATGTTTTGGTATTCTCATGTTTATTTCTTTTGTATGTATCGGTATGACACAAAAAAAAAAGCGGAGAAACAAAAAGCCAAATCTGACACATTCCAGGCAAAACTCCCAACAATGGACTGGACAAAATTATTGGCACCTTCGCAAAAATGTAGGAAATAATTACATTCCAAGTTTGTGGTGCTCCTGTAATTTGTAATTATACTCATCTGTATCAATTAACAGGTCCTGACAATATAGAAATCACACCGGCAACCAGTTAAAAATGGTGAAAAAATGTACTCAACTTTTCTGTTGTCTGTCTCTGTGTGCCATACGGAGCATGGAGAAGAGAGAGGGCAGCAAAGAATTGTCTGAGGATTTGAGAACAAAAATTGTGGAATAGCAATCTCAAGGTTACAAGACCATCTCCAGAGATCCTAAAGTGGTTGTAAACCCACAAAAAAAAACTAAAAAAAAAAAAAAACCGCAAGACAAAGGCATAACGAGTTAGTATGCATAGCATACTAGCTCATTACGAAATACTCACCTTAGATTGAAGCTCCCGCAGTGGTCCCAGTACATAGCTCCGGCCGGCGACATGGCCCCCTGGAGTTACTTCCGGGTATCACAGGGTACGGCGCTGTGATTGGTCGGAGCCGCGATGACGTCACTCCCGTGCATGTGCGTGGGAGCCGCCAGTAATGGCCCACTAGCTGAAGCAACAGCATGAACGTGCCATTGCTTCAGTGCGCATGTGCCGATAACGATGGCACATGCTGATACAGGGGACATCTCCTAAACTGTTTAGAAGATATCCGGGGTAGCTACAGGTAAGCCTTATTATAGGCCAGTGATGGCGAACCTTGGCACCCCAGATATTTTGAAACTACATTTCCATGATGCTCAACTACACTGCAGAGTACATAACATCATGGGAAATGTAGTTCCAAAACATCTAGGTTGCCAAGGTTCGCCATCACTGTTATAGGCTTACCTGTAGTGAAAAGCTGATTGTGAGGGTTTACAACCACTTTAATGTTCCTGTGTCCACTGTGTGCAACATTGTCAGGAAGTTTACAGCCCATGGCACTGTAGCTAATCTCCCTGGACGGGGACGAAACGGAAAAATTGATCGAAAAGTGCAACAAAGGATTGTTGGAATGGTGGATACTGGTCAACTTCCAGACAAAGTCAAGCTGACCTTCAGGCATAGGGTACAACTGTGTCATCTCACACTATACGTCACCATCTGAATGAAAAGGGACGCTATGGTAGGAGACCCAGGAGGACCCCACTGCTGACACAGAAACATAAAAAGGCCAGATTGGAGTTTGGCAAAACTTACTTTAGGAAGCCAAAATCCTTTTGGGAGAATGTGCCGTGGACAAGACAAAACAAAATTACAGCTTTTTGGTAAAGCCCATCATTCTACTGTTTTCAGAAAAAGAAATGAGGCCTTTAAAGAAAAAAATATAGTCCCTACAGTCACACACGGTGGAGGTTCACTGATGTGTTTGGGGTTGCTTTGCTGCTTCAGGCACTGGATGTCTTGACCGTTTGCATGGCATTATGAAATCTGAAGACTACCAAAGAATTCTGGGGGTGCAATTACAGCAGGACAATGACCCAAAGCACATGTCAAAAAGCACCCAGAAATGGTGTCAGACAAAGTGCTGGTGAGCAGAGGCGTAGCATGAAGCTTGTGGGCCCTGATGCAAAAGTTGACCTAGGCCCTCCCACTACTTCCACCGTGTGTGCAGATACATCCACCGCACGCCAATATACTCAAAGTGGCTTAAGAGTTTTGAGTTCCCAGAGTTTCTCTTTACAGAGGACAGGGATCACCGCTGGAGAATCAGAGGACAGGGATCACCGCTGGAGAATCAGAGGACAGGGACCCCTGGCAGGTCACTTGGCAGAGCTCCTTTCCCATTTCAGCACTATATTCAGCCCCCCCCCCCCCCCACTACACAGGGCTGAAATCACATTCCTTTACACACAGTCTATCAGTCTTCACAGGGTGTATCTGGCTTTTATGTTGCCCTTCTGTCCTATGAAATTCTCTGGTCAGAACAGCAGTGTAGTTGCAGTAGGCAGATACACCCAGTGCAGAGGAATGTGATTTCAGCCCTGCGGAGGAGGAGCAGTATAGAGTGCTGTAATGGGAAAGGAGCTCCGCAGCTGGGCATAGCATGCAGGGTGGAGGGGTGGTCAGGGGGTTTTGGGGGGGCAACTTAGATCTGGGACACAAAATCTGGAGCCTGCAGCCTCTCAGGGGCCCCTCAGGAGTTGTTAAGGGATTTGTTTTAGAAATTTCTGAAAGTTTCTCTGTCAGTGTTGGCAGGTGTTGGGGGAAGGTCACCTCCCGGAGGTGTGTGTCTTTTCCCCAGTAGTCAGTGAAGTGGGGTCAGTAGACATCCCCGGGTGGAGGGGTACAGAGAATCCCAGCTGGAGACTAGGAGACACTGAGCAGTGTCAAACCTCACCAGTGACATTGGTCCCATCGTGGCTACAGGACAGCACTCTCCTCCTCTTGCCTCGCTGAGCTCGGTTACCATTCCATGTTCCATGTTGTCAGCACACAGCACAGACACTTCCCCATCCTGGGCTGTTCTCACCTCATGCTCCTCTCCTCTCCATTCAGGAAATGGCTCAGAGCTTCTCTCCAGCCAATGAGAACAGAGGGGTGTGGACTGTGGAAGGCAAAGTGGAAGCCCAGTACTGGAGCGTGGCTGTGGTGCCCTAGGACAGTTCAGAGCTGGACTTTGTGGAGGATATGATAATATGACAGGGAGGCTGCAGGGGCCCCCTGGAGCTAGGGGTGGGGTTGCGCTTGTGACCCCTTCAACCCCTTATGCTACGCCCATGCTGGTGAGTACTGAACTGGCCAGCAATTAGTCCAGATCAAACAGCAGTTGGGAAAAGGAACCCTTCCAATTTGAGAGACCCGGAGAAGTTGGCAAAAGAAGAGTGGTCCAAAATTCCAGTAGAGAGGTGTAAGAAACTCACTGATGGTTACAGGAAGCCATTGATTTCAGTTATTTTTTTTCCAAGGGGTTGTGTTACCAAATATTAAATTGAGGGTGTCAATAATTTTGTCCAGTCCATTTTTGGAGTTTTGCATGGAATGTTTTAGATTTGGCTTTTTGTTTCTCCACTCTTGGGTGTCATACTAATACAAACAAAAGAAGAAAAAAAAAAACATGAGAATGCCTAAACATTTGTGATTGCAACAATTTTCTGGCTGAAGTGGTGCATTTCTGGTCAATTTTCTGGCCGAAGTGGTGCAATTCTGTCAGATACAGAAATCCAGGGGTGCCAATAGTTTTGGCCATGACTGTATATGCTGTTGTAAATTTTAAAATAGAAAATAAATGTTAAAATGCACAGTCAGAGTTAAAAAAATGTAAATGTTATTACAGTAATTTTGTAAAAATGTTGTTCCTTTCCATGTAAGTAATACTTTGAATTTAGCTTGTTATAATTATGTGTTCAAAATAGAAGTGTCTCTTGTTCAAAAATATTTTTTTAATTTTTTTTTAAGGAGTATGTAGTTATATCTGTAGCTTTGTAGTAATAGTTCAAAAGTTGAGTAAAACTAATATATTAAAGGGGGGATCTGTAAAAAGGCACTTCAGATTAAAATGTTAGGTTAGACACACAAGATGCTGAAGGAGGTGCTTGAAAGATGATCTAAAATTTTGGAAAATTATCGTATCTTCACTGGCTTGAGACTCCGCTTCCATTGAAGACTGCTGACTGATTCCATTGCAAAATTAAAACAATAATACTGCTTTGATTCTCTACTTTTCACATTTAGACATAGTAAAATAAATAATAAAAAAAAAATGCCTACTGAAAAAAAATAAAAAAATACATTTAATTAGTTACATGCCAAAGATCATGTTTCCCTTCCAAGGAAAATATAGATTATAAAACATCTATTACCCAAATACTTTCAAACATTCTAGATTTGTTGAAGTGCTATAAGAGCAAATATAAATTCCCCAAAATTCTGGACATTGTAGGGTATGATTTTTTTTTTTTTGCTTGTAAACATCAAGACTTCAACACACAGACTTACTAAAACACATATAAAATTATGCATTTACAGTTAATGTTTTAATGGCTCAGAGTGATATATGGCACAAGTCATGTCACAGCCTATTACTTTTCCAAAAAAAAAAAAAAAGAAAAAAAAAAGGTTCTGCAATTTAAAATAATGATATGAGATATACACATTCTGTCTGCATTGTTTATACACATTCTGCATTGTTTTACACATTCTGCATTTTTTTTAAGGCCTTACCTCTGTTCTTTCATTCCAAAAAATACCTTTTTTCTAATATTTTATATTCTGTAAAACAAAAGGTGTGGCCTGTAGCGCACCAGATAATTGTTTATGACTATATTGTATTATGTGCATATGTATGCTTTTCATTAAAATATACTAAAAATATCTGTAAGCGTAGTATCATTATCCAGTTTTCACGTATTTTTTTTGTTTTTTGCTTAAATTTTCTTTTCTGAAAATACCTCTTAATCTTGGTATATATATATTTCCTTTTTTTTTAGCTAATTGACATCATATAAGTGTGAGATAAGAAAATATGTTAGAAGTTGTAGCAGTAGGTGCAAGGCAATTTTTTTTTTTTTGACTGTCACAAAATATTAAAAGCTATATTTTTTTTTATACTTTTAAACTCATTAAAAAATAAAAGCATAAAATGTTACACATTGAGGTCTCTTGCAGTGTCAATGATACTACCCTATTCCTTGGTACAGTCTACAACATTATCAAAATATTAGTGTACATGTATCTATATTTTGCGTAGAATCTGCAAATTTGTCTTTTTTTTTTGCTTTTTTGCAGACACACCCTGCATGTATCACCAAACACAGTGCAATCTATATACAGACTTCATTTAGGTCGTTTCACATTTTTTGATTTTACAAGCACAAAATAAAAATAAAAAAGTATATATATATATATATATATATATATATATATATATATATATATATATATATATATATATTATACTGTATCTATATATATATATATATATAATATAAAATGAAAAAAAAAAATCTACTTCAAGCTGCCACAATATTGTAAACTACTATGACCTATTTGTACACACTGTTTTAATATACTATAAGAATTACAGTTCAAGTGCTCCAAATCATTTCTGTTATTTTAGAGGACATTCACGAAAACTAGTGAAAATGTAACCTCTGTTGACTGTTGGTAGCGAGGGATTTTTTATTTTTATTTTCTAAACTCTAAAAACACAACTATAACTGAAGAAAAATCCCCAAATTGACAATAATTAACCAGGGGCTGTAAAACGCAGCTTTCAAGTTCACTCGTTTTAACAGATGTCCCCCCCCCCCAATTTATTTTTTTTCCCACACAACAATAATAACCAGATACATAAAAATTTCAACGGAAAATAGGCATATGCTACAAATATAATAATATGTCAAAGACTGATTATTTACTGTGGACTTTTCATTTTAAAAAAAGTGTATGGATATAATATGTATATAAGGTTCTATTGCTAGCCACCAATCACATGAACTCCATGAACGTGATCAATGTGATCCTTTGACTTTTTCTTTTTTGGAAACCTGGTAAGGTTTACAATCCAGCATTACATGTTGTTTCTCCCCGACCCAATGTTTCCCTTAAAAAAAATAAAAATAAATTAAAGTATTAGGGGAAAAAAAAAAGTGATATTTGACTGTTCTCAGGCAGTTTGGGAACTCATGTCACCAGGTTCTCCGCATTTATGCTGGACATCCGGATCTGGGAGCTGCTCTTGCTCAGAATGGACAACTGTGTCCCTCCATTGACTCCGCTGCTCGCCAGGGATGGGTGACGGTGCTTGAAATCCACAGCAAAGTACCGGTTGACTTTCCAACTCCGCCATTTTCTCTTTATTTCTGATTGCACCTTTAGGGAGAAACTTTAAAAGGTCATTTTTTTATGTACTTTTGTTGTTATGGAAAAGGATGGTAAACATGCAATATCATCAGTCTACTGTATCTATCTAGATATCTATCTATCTATCTTAGACATGTGCACTGCTGAAAAATTCATTAGTTTTCGTTTTTCGAGTCATTCGTTATGATAGAAATTCATTATTTAGAATAAATTCGTAACTTCAGAAAAATTTTAATTCGTTATGTTCCATTCGCTTAGATGCGGTATTCGTAAATTCTAAAATTTAGAAATACGAATAGTTTGAAAATCTGAATAGTTTGAAAATACAAAATAATAACTAACTAACTATTTTTAGAAAATAAAATAAAAGAATAGAATATAATTTTTTTTTTTTAAATAAAATAAAAAAGAATATAACCGTCTTCTGAAATTCAAATAGAATAAATTCGAATTTGATTCATATCTTCCGAATTTGGTCAAATTGAATTAAATTCGACCAAACTTGGAAAATTTTAATCAAATTCGAAAGTGAATATGCAAAGCTAAACAAATTTAACAATTTTATCTAAAATTAATAATTTAAATAACGAATCAAAATTTTAAACATTACTAAAAATAACTGCTCTCCGATAAAATCACATTTTAAAAATTTCTCTTTATTTTTCTTCATGTTTCCCAGGGCAGTGCCCAGTCCCCCATTTTTTTATTTTTTTTGTTATATTTGGCTACCATTTATTTCAAGGGAGTTTGAACTTAGCCCCCAAATTTTAGTAATGTTCACCAAATCCAGGTATGTTCAGCACATCACTACCTGCTTTGTTCAAATGGGATCGTATGAGGTTTGAATCAGAAATAGAAAGTCTGAAGGCAATCAGTCTCTACTGTGCTCTCAGTTTAGATAGAAGATCCATGGTGTAAATCTCATGTCACAGGGGCACCCTCTACTAAATCTTTATTTGTAAAGAAAATATTTTAATTCCTTATTAAAAAAAAAAAATAATAATTCAAAATTAAACAAAACTGTCCAAAACCACTATAATTTACTTTAAAGTTTGCTTTGTGATACAATAAACATATTTGTAACAGTATTTAAAAAAAAAAAGGAAATACAATTCATAAACATGAATTTGTGGAAATGCGATTTTAGATTTGAATGAGAAAACTGCAGTAAACTTTATCTTACCTCGCCATTCAGGAAACAGTAGAGGATTGCAACAACAAAACCCTTGAAACAGAGATAAAAACATTTTTAATGCATGTTTACATTTCCCTGTTTTTATAACATAATTATTCTCATTAGTTTGAATAAATAGGGATGAGTGAAATTGAGAGTTGTTATTTCCCTGAAATTTCTGCAAAAATTGTGAGATTTCTGCAAAATTTTGCCATTTTGCATAAACGCATTAGGGTCAATGGGGAAGGCAACATAAAAAAGATGGCTTCCGATTTCTTTTAAGGGCGCAATAGACTTTAAATGGCTCCTCCTATGTTATGGATAATTATTTTACCTATCCTGCACCTGTTTTTGTGCCAAAAATAAATAAAAATAAAATAAAAAGGATTTCAATTTTTTTTTTCCACAGAAAGAAAAAAAAAATTGAAAATATGTTTTTGGATTATCCTATTCCCGAACAACCTGGGAATCGGGTTGGTTCCGTCTAAAGAAATAAAATACTCCCAATCCAACAGTAATCAGACGGATTAGGAGATATTTGTATTGTGCCTATGAGGACTTCCAAAAGTCACAATTATAACAGAAACAGAGACGGCGATAATTTATACCCCGCTATTTCACTGCACCCAAGGCAGAAACCTGTGCTATCTTTCCATTGGCTTGACCATGCTTGGGCTAACAGAATTTTTTATTTGGGGTATTTACTTTAATTTTATGTGTCATTGTATTGATTTTTTTTTTTTACATTGTCATTTGTTTATTGTAGCGTTAAATAATTTTGAAATATCCCCAGCTTACTTGTTTATACACCACATTCCATATAGATTCCAAAATAGCCCAACAACATTTTTATGGGATTTTTGAGGTGTGTGTGTATTGAAACTAAACATTTTAACCGCTTCCCGTCGTCGTCATTGTATGTCGGCAGAATGGCGTAAGGGCGTACAGGTACGTCCCTTTGAATTTGCCGCTGTTCCATTGCATGCGTGCCGCCGGCCCGGTCGGGACCTCTGTGACTCGATTGCCGCAGGGATACCCGCAATCGTGTCACGGGGAGGACGAACGGGGAGATGCTGAAGTAAACAGCATCTCTCCGTTCTGCCTAGCAACAAGTGACACTGATCTCTGCTCCCTGTGATTGGAGCAGAGATCAGTGACTGTTACACACAGCCACGCCCCCCACAGTTAGCAACAAACCCCTAGGACACACTTAACCCCTACACTGCCACCTCCTGGTTAACCCTTCACTGCCAGTGTCATTTAGGAATCAGTGCATTTGTCTAGCACTGATTGCTGTATAAATGACAATGGTCCCAAAAATGTGTCAACAATGTTCGATGTGTCCGCTATAATGTCGCAGTCACAATAAAAATCGCTGATCGCCGCCATTACTAGTAAAAAAAAAAAAAGATTACTAAAAATGCCATAAAAATATCCCCTACTTTGGAAACGCTATAACTTTTGCGCAAACCAATCAATAATCGCTTATTGCGATTTTTTTTTACCAAAAATATGTAGAAGAATACATATCGCCCTAAAGTGAGAAAAAAAACGTTTTTTTATATATTTTTGGGGGATATTTATTATATCAAAAAGTAAAAAATAATGCTTTTTTTTCTAAATTGTCGCTCTTTTTTTGTTTATAGCGCAAAAAATAAAAACTGCAGGGGTGATCAAATACCACCAAAAGAAAGCTCTATTTGTGGGAAAAAAAGGACGTCAATTTTGTTTGGGAGCCATGTCACAAGACCGCGCAATAGCTTTATATCTTCTGGAGAAATTCCCCCCAAATCGCTTGAAGCAACCATAGTTACCATTCATAAACCTGGAAAACCATCTCACGATCCCGCAAACTACTGCCCTATTTCTCTCCTTAATACAGATCTTAAGTTCTACACCAAGCTTTTAGCCTCCCGACTAGTGACACTCATGCCCATGCTCATCCACCACGACCAGGTTGGTTTTATTCCCCAGCGACAAGCCTCAGATGGTACCCACAGATTCGTAGACCTAATTCACTGGGCAGAGCATCATCAAACGCCTTCTCTGTTGATCTCCCTAGACGCAGAGAAGGCATTTGACAGAGTTCATTGGCAGTATCTGGAGGCTGTTCTGCAGAAATTTGGCCTTCATGGTCCTTTCCTCAATGCAATAATGAGCTTATACTCAGCCCCCAGCGCTAAAGTATGGACATCGGGCATGCTATCCACCCCCTTCTCCATAACTAACGGAACCTGTAAGGGGTGCCTCTTATCACCCTTAATCTTTGCACTAGTCATTGAACCCTTAGCCCAAGCAGACAGTACGACAAGTATCCCACATTGGCCTTTACGCTGAAGACATCATCATTTGGCTCACAAATCCCCTCAAATCAATACCCTCATTATGTGAATTGCTCAACAGTTTCGGTCTCATCTCTATGTATAAATTGAACCACTCGAAATCCGCAATGCTAAAAGTCTCCATCCCTCCATGCCTAAAGACAGAAATTTCTAAAATCTCCCCTTTTTCCTGGGCTCCCAACTCATCATTGACTTATCTGGGCATTCGGCTAACTTCTCCTTCTACAATTCTCTTTCGTACTAACTTTTCGCTTTTATGACAGAAGCTACAAAATGTATCCAAATCACTTGCTATGGTGAAAGTCTCTTGGGCAGGCAGCATTGCCCTGTCCAAGATGTTTCTGCTACCACATGTATTGTACTTCTTTAGAACTCTCCCACTTTACAATCGGACCTAACCAAGCTTCAAAAACTCCTCAACCACTTTATATGGGCTGCACGGAAACCATGTATCAAAGCTGCCCTCCTCACCATACCATGGAAATTTTCAGGGCTTGGAGCCCCGAACCTTAAGCTCTACTACAAGGCGACCATCCTAGACCAAGCGAAAATATGGTGGTCTGGAGACCCGGGGACTTCCTGGCTTCAAGAAGAAACTTCAGCGATTATCCATCCTTGATATTAACAGCTGCGTGGCTGGCATTTCATCCAGGCCGTTATTTCCTTCCCACCATTAACGCAACAATCTCAACATCAAAAGCCTTATAAAAACTCTCTAGTGGCCTCCACCCTCAAATATTGTCTCACATTCCGCTTTCAGCCCTTCACTTTCTCTTTCCTGACCTCTCTCTACAGCACTGGACTACAGCTGGCCTTTACAACATTGGAGATTTTCTTCAAGGCCAACAACTCTACTCTTTCTAGTACCTCTTTGACCACTATGGTATAGCTAACAAGGACTTCTATCTGTACCTTAGAATACGACATATCCTCTCGAACATCTGCTATACTCCTCAAACACTAACTAAGGAAGTCATCACTTTCTTTCACCTAACTCTCCCCAAACTCCTAAGTCCTAAGCCATGACTTACTGGGAAACTACAGATCTCGATATCCACCTCCCTCTGGCACCAGGCAATTCATGGTTCCACTACCTTTTCCAGGAACATTTGCCACTGGGAAACGATGAAGAAACACTTGTACCGCTGGTACTACACACCCATAAAACTGGCCTGCATCTTCCCGACTCAATCACGGAAATGCTAGAGACACTGTGATATAGATGGTCATATTCTCCACATATGGTGGGAATGCCCCTCCATTGCTCCATATTGGAGAAGCATTTCCACTCTCATTCATGATGTTACCCAAACTCCTAATGTACTAGACCCGCAGATGGCTCTCTTCGGTTTAGGACTCTCGGCATGGCCCTCAAAATGTTGTACTGTAATTACACATATACTCATTGCCATTCGCCTGGCCATAGCCCGACTCTGGAAACAGACCTCTTCTCCCACCCTTGGTATGGTCATTGACATAATCAATGATCTTGCTCATATGGAATACCTCTTTGCCAAAATACATATGAATATTGATAAATTCCACCAACAATGGCAGTTCTGGTTATCAGAATCCAGAGCACAACTAAGTACCTAGCCTTCTGCCTAGTCAACCCTTAATTAACCTCTTGCACCTCCTCACACCATCTATTATATTTTACCTTTAGCTGGACCGTATAGAGCCATCCAGGTTTTATGGCTATCTACTAACAAAATCATATTGATCAGCTATACCCTTGACACAAATAGCTGGCCTACCCTTTCTATCCCTATATCCTTCCTCTCTCCTCAGCCTATGCTCCTCTCTCTCTCCCCCCCATGTTGATGGGGACATGGGCCTCTTCCCCACATGGCTGGCTGGACCGGGGGGGGGGGGGGGGGATTAACCCATGCCATTTTTTTTTTAAATAGTTGGGTGCCAAGAATTGCAACCACCAGTCAATCTAAATGTGATTTGACTCATTTTTTTTTCTTTAAAAATGTCATTTTTGCTGCAGAAGGTTCTATACATGCTACAGATGCAAAACATTATAGGGACCCCCCACGGGCACGATATTTAAAGCAATTTTTAATTTTCATTGTTTCACTTTAACTTTCATTAAAATCACTGCTCCTTTGAAAACTATCATTTTTAAAAAACATTTTTGCATTGGTGCATGTCTCCCAGGGCAGTACCCAGGCCCCCATACCCTTTTTATGGCCAATTACTAGCATATAAGCCTTCAAAATGGGGAATTTTGATTTCTCATGTTCGGCTACATATATAGACTACAAAGGTGTTGCGGTTTGGAGCCAAAGAACCTTAATGCTAGAGATGGGCCAAACGACCCCCCCCTAGTTGGGTTCACAGCAGAACTCCCAAACAGTGGGGTCGTTTGGCCTATCTCTAGAATTAAGGTAAAAAAAAACTTCTGGGTGCTGCTCCCTCAGCCCACCCTTATACTTACCTGAGCTCCATCTCGATCCAGAAATGTGCATGAGAGCAGCGGCTCTCCTGGATCTCTCTCTCCTCACTGGCTCACACAGCAGCTGGATCCATCGAGGGGAGGGGCCGAGCCTCGCTCTGTACGTGAATGGACAATTCACAACAATTCACGAATGGTCCATTCACGTCTCAATACCTGCTCGAGTACCCCCATAGCTAAAGGCTTGCTATTGGGGGCACTCAGCATGGGGGAGGAGCCTGGACTACTGGCGGGGGACCCAAAAAGAAGAGAATAAGTTCTGTGCAAAACCATTACATAGAGCAAGTAAGTATAACATATTTGTTATTTTTTTTTTATTGCAATTTTAAGAATCACTTGAAGTACCTGAAATGATCCCAGCCCCAACTCAAAGACCAGCCTTTCCCTCTTGCTGACGTTCTCTGGAGAAAAGGCAAAGACGGTGTAGTGTATTCCGAAAAGGGGGATCAGCAGTAAGGTAGACCGAGCCAACCTCCTGGTAGAGGAAAGAAAACAAAATGTTACTGCAAAATACTGGTATAGCCAATGCTGGACTATGAGCGGAAGACAGCAAAAGCAAAGCACAAAAAGTAGTCATGAACAATGAAGTTTCTCTTCTAGACTGAAATTTGAGATCTCAAACTTCTGTGTGTACACTTACTACCAATTGTCAACCCATATTAAGATATTTTAAAAAAAAAAATAGACGTACGTGTGCAATTTGTTTCGTTCCAAATAAATTTTTTAACGAATTTCGACAAATTTGTTAATTCAGAACTATCCAAATTTTGAAAAATTTGGAAATTCGAAAAAGTCGGAAATTAGAAATTTCAAAAATTTGAAATTCGGAATTTCAAGATTTTGAAAAATTCGGAAATTCGCAATTCGGAAATCTGAAGATTTGGTACCAGAGTACCTAGCCTTCTGCCTAGTCAACCCTTAATTAACCTCTCTCTTTCCAATTTGAAAATCCAAAAATAAAAATAAAAATCTGAAAATTCAAAGGACCGAAAATTCAAAAATAAGAACGAAAATCCAAAGATTAGAAAATCCAAAGATTAGAAAAGTCAAAAAAATTGAAAATCTGAAATAATAACTAACTAATAATGACTTAACTATTACTAACTATTAAATTATAGGTATTGGAATTACCTTTCAAATTTGTCTTTTAGTGAACACAACAAATACAAATTTATCTGAAGTTACATATTATCCAAAATCACGAATGCTGTATCTAAACGAATTGAAAGTAACAAATTAATAATAATAATAATAATAATAATAAAAAATAACAATAATAATAAAAACGTTTTATTAATATTATTATTTCTTATTAATTTGTTCCACTCCATTCGTTTAGATACAGCATTTGTGATTTTGGATAACTCATAACTTCAGATAAATTTGTATTCGTTACGTTCACTAAAAGCCAAATTTGAAAGGAAATTCCAATACCTATAATTTAATAGTTAGTTATTATTAGTTAGTTAGTTATTATTTAGAATTTTCTGAATTTTCGTTCTTTGGAATTTTTGGATTTTCTTTCTTATTTTTCGCTTTTTATAATTTTTGGATTTTAAAATTGATAAATATCTGAGTTTTTGAAAATATGGAATTTGAACATTTGGAATTCGAAGATTGGAAAATAGGAAAATTTAGGAATTCGGAAATTCTAAAATTCTGATTTTCTCATTTTCAAATTTTCTAATTTTCAAATTTATGGATTTTTGAATTTTCAAATTTCAGAATTAGAAAAAAAAAAAAATGAAACCTTAAAATGCGTAAAAAATACTTAATCCACAAAGTCGTTTTTATACGACTGTAATTTCTCTCATCGTAGTGGACTCTAAAAATAACTTAAATATTTTTTCGAAAATAAGGATCCTAGGGGTTGATTTACTAAAACTGGGGAGTGCAAAATCTGGTGCTGCTCTGCATAGAAACCACAAATCAGCTTCCAGGTATTTTGTCAAAGCTTAACGGCTCCCGGACCACCCACCGCAGATATACTGCGGCAGGGCGGCCGCTCTGTGCCAGTACCTAGTAGGTGATCTGACACTTCCAGGTCTGGGGCGCGTACACATGCCGCCGGCACCCGCTGATTGCACAGTTTAGTACACCCTCAGAACAGTGTAAACAAGGCAGATTGACGTTCTGTGAGGAGGGAAGGCATTGATCCTGTGTTCTTGGAAAGCAGGAACACGGATCTTTGCCTTCCCATAGTAAAAGCACCCTCCCCCCACAGTGAGTAAGCACAGGCTAGGCACACAGTTAACCCTTTGATCGCCCCTGATGTTAACCCCTTCCCAGCCAGTGTCATTAGTACAGTGACAGTGTATATTTTTAGCACTGATCACTGTATTAGTTTCACTGGTCCCCAAAAAGTGTCAGAAGTGTCAGACAGTGTCCGATTATCTGCCACAAGTCCCAATATAAGTCACTGATAGCCGCCATTACTAGTAAAAAAAAAGAAAAAGAAAAAAAGAAAATAAATAAAAAATATCCATAGTTTGTAGACGCTATAAGGCTGCTTTCACACTGGAGCGGTGGGGACGCTGGCGGTAAAGCGGCGCTATATTTAGCGCCGCTTTACCGGCATTTTAGCGGCGCATTTCAGCCGCTAGCGGGGTGGTTTTACCCCCGCGAGCGGCCGAAAAAGGGTCAATACCGCCCGCAAACCGCCGCTGCAGCGGCAGTTTGCGGGCGGGTTCGGCGCGCTCCCCCATTGTTTTCAATGGGACCAGGTGCTATAGGAGCGGTAAATATACCGCTCCTATAGCGAGCCAAAGATGCGGCTTGCAGGACATTTTTGAGCGTCCTGCAAGCGCACCGCTTCAGTGTGAAAGCCCTCGGGCTTTCACACTGAAGGAACAGCAACAGCTGTTTCGGGACGGTTTGCAGGCGCTATTCTTAGCGCAATAACGCCTGCAAACCGCCCCCGTGTGAAAGCAGCCTAACTTTTGTGCAAACCAATCGATATACACTTTTTGGGATTTTCTTTTAGCAAAAATATGTAGCAGAATACATATTGGCCTAAATTAAAATAAAATAAGTTTAATATTAAAATTATTATAACATTTTATTAAAATAAATTAAAATAAATTAGATTTTGTTCTATTTTTATTGGATATGAATTATAGCAGAAAGTAAAAACATTTTTTTTTTTTTTCAAAACTGTCTTTTTTTGTTTTGTTTATAATGCACAAAATAAATCAAATGTGATCAAATACCACCAAAAGAAAGCTCTATTTGTGGAAAAAAGGGACCTAAATTTTATTTGGGTACAGAGTCGCACGACCGCACAATTGTCAGTTAAAGTAAGGCAGTATCGCAAAAAATTGCCTGGTCAGGAAGGGGGGGGGGGGGGGTAAATCTTCTGGCGGTTAAGTAGTTAATAGAACAAGCTGAAATTCAAGGCTGATTGGCTACCATTGCACAGCTGCACCAGATTTTGCACTCTCCAGTTTTAATCAATCAACCCCTTAGTGTGTTAGCTTTACAAATTAAACCTATTATGAATTATTATTTTTTTTGGACTGTCAGAGTGATCGCAGCCATGTGATATGATAAGAAATGTTGTGACGGGACCTTACTGTATGTACGACCCCAATTCCAGAATGCAATGATCTGCAAATCTCATACACCCGTATTTTATTCACAATAGAAAAAAAAAGAAAACACATTAAATGTTTAAAACTGAGAAAATTGATAATTTTAAGAAGAAAATATGGTAATTTTGAAATCGATGGCAGCAACACATCTCAAAAAAGTTGGGACAGGGTAACAAAAAAAAAGCTGGCAAAGTAAGTGGTACTAACAAGGAAGAGCTGGAAGAACATTTTGCAAACTACTTATATTAACTGGCAACAGGTCACTAACATGATTGGGTGTGAAACTGGCATCTAAGAGAGAGTGTCTCAGGAGTAAAGATGGGCAGAGAGTCACCAATTTGTGAAAAGCTACATCTAAAAATTCTCGAACAATTTCAAAATAATGTTCCTCAAATTAAAATTGCAAAGTCTTTAACCACTTCAGCCCCGGAAGATTTTACCCCCTTCCTGACCAGAGCACTTTTTGCGATTCGGCACTGCGTCGCTTTAACTGACAATTGTGCGGTCGTACGATGTTGCACCCAAACAAAATTGACGTCCTTTTTTCCCCCCACAATAGAGCTTTCTTTTGGTGGTACTTGATTACCTCTACGGTTTTAATTTTTTGCGCTATAAACAAAAAAAAGAGCAACAATTTTGAAAAAAAAGCTATATTTTTTACTTTTTGCTATAATAAATATCTCCAAAAACATATAAAAAAAAAATTTCTTCCTCGGTTTAGGCTGATACGTATTCTTCTACATATTTTTGGTAAAAAAAAATTGCAATAAGCATATAATAATTGGTTTGCACAAAAGTTATAGCGTCTACAAAATAGGGGATAGTTTTATGGCATTTTTATTATAAAATTTTTTTGATTAGTAATGGCGGCGATCTGCGATTTTTATCAGGACTGCGATATTATGGCGGACACATCGGACACTTTTGACACTATTTTGGGACCATTGTCATTTATACAGCGATCATCGCTATAAAAATGCACTGATTACTGTGTAAATGACACTGGCAGGGAAGGGCTTAAACACTAGGGGGCGATCAAGGGGTTAAGTGTGTTCTAGGGAGTGATTCTAACTGTGGGGGGGATGGGCTACCTAGGACATGACAGCAATCACTGCTTCCGATAACAGGGAGCGGTGATCTCTGTCATGTCACAAGGCAGAACGGGGAAATACCTTGTTTACATAGGCATCTCCCCGCTCTACCTCTCCACACCGCAATTGCGGTCTGCCATGGAACATCGAGTTCCCGGGACCTGCGGACACACTCCCGTGGCGTGCGGCGGGCGTGCCCCCGGAAGGCGGCACATTTAAAGGGATGTACCTGTATGCCCATTTGCCTGCCTGTGCCATTCTGCCAACGTATATCTGTGTGCGGCATTCGGGAAGCGGTTAAATATATCATCAAAAGATTCAGCAGGGGACTAGGCCAAAAAGTAATATTGGGTGCTCATAATCAGCCCAACAATTTTCCCCAAAAAATTGAAGCAGATATACTATATAAAATACAATAAATACAGAAGTACAGCATCCCATGAAAAATATTCACTTCGCTGCAATGTTAATGATTGAGATCCAACGTATCCCATTGATATTATCCTAATTATTACATAGCGAAGTCCCGTACCTTTATTCTTTTGTGTGCAAATCAAATAAAAGTTGTACAATTTCTCCTATATTTCACCTTGTCTGATCATTACTTCTGTCTGTGTGTTATTTGTGTGCCATCTAGTGCAGCAACCTGCCTAAAATGAGATAAGTTGGGGCCAATGTAGGTGACTAAAAACCAATTTTCCCAAAACGTTGGTGAACCTTTGTTGGTACTTTTGGCCTTTCCCTTTCCAGTATTGTATTGGCAGTGTCCTTTCACTGGGCAAAGTTAATTTGTGCACTAACTTTGAAACTGAAATGGCCTTTTTGGTGGTCTTGAATAGCAGGTATGGCTATTATAAAGCAAAACGAAGAAGACCCGAAGCACCACACCACTGTTCAATAGTTCAGATACAATTTTATTCCAGTAAGGTTCAAAGGGCTGAGAATAGGAGTATCCAATGCGTTTTTTAGAGGTGTAAAGATGCATCCTCCATCAGGGCTTGCAATAGGAAACAATGCAGCTAAACACACTCGATAAAATACTGTCCAAGGTCCAGTCATTATTCCTATAAGCCCAGATATAGGGGTTAATTATGGACACCCGACATTGGCTACTGTGTTGTTATGGCTTTTTATGAGATTTTTATAGCACAAATGTGGAATATCATTTTAAGACCATGCATTGTTTAGAAGCTAAGATCCCCCATTCATATGTTAATTAACCGGTTTGACCGGTTCAACAGCTCAGGACAGGAAGTGATGCTACAGGAAGTAGGGGGAGGGGAAGAGGACTTGAACAAGCCATGTGCTGAGGAACTAATAAACTGGCAAGCAAGAGGCAGTCTGGAAGATCCTGGTTAAAAAGAAGAAGAATCCATCACCAGGAAGAACCAAGTTAAAGTGGTTGTTAAGGCTCAAGGTTTTTTTTTTACCTTCATGCATTCTACAAACCTTCTCTGTGCAGCAGCCCCCCTCTCAGTCTCCCTAATACTTACCTGAGCCCCCTCTCGATCCAGCGATGTGCATGGTGCATGAGTGCCTCGGCTCTCCGGGGACACTGCTTCCTAATTGGTTGAGACAGCCGCACGAGTCATTGGCTCCCACTGCTGTCAGTTACAGCCACTGAGCCAATCAGAAGAGAGAGGGACCAGAGCCGAGCCACAGCTCTGTGTGAATGGACACGCAAAACCACAGCTTGGAAGCGAGTCTGCTCTGGTGCCCCTATTGCAAGCTGCTTGCTCTGGGGGCACTCGGCAGGAAGTAGGGGCCAGGAGCAACTGGTGGGGGACCTGAGAAGAGGAGGATTGGGGCTGCTCTGTGCAAAACCATTACACAGAACAGGTAAGTATGTTGTACATGCTTATTTGCTAGAAAGGATAGATAGCTTGCGCCTGTTGTAGGCATATTTTGTGATATTTTGTATGCCATTAATTGTTTTTCCTTCAATTGTATGTGCAGCATTTTCTTTGTTTAGTAAAGCATTAATACACTATAGGGATTTTTTCTTATGCTTCCTTGGTTTACCACAAAGAACCCTAAAAGACACAAAGCAAAGCAGCTACACCTTTTATTGTCCCTCTGACCCTTATGCCGCGTACAGACGATAGGATTTTCCCACAACAAATGTTCGATGTGAGCTTGTTGTCGGAAATTCCGATCGTGTGTATGCTCCATCGGACATTTGCTGTCGGAATTTCCGACAACAACTGTTTGCGAGCAGGTTCTCAAATTTTCCGACAAGAAGACTTGTGGGAAATTCCGAGCGTGTGTACAAAATTCCGACGCACACAAGTCCACCCATGCTCGGAATCAAGCAGAAGACTATTGAACTTAATTTTTCTCGGCTCGTCGTACGTGTTGTACGTCACCGCGTTCTTGGCGTTCGGAATTTCCGGCAACATTTGTGTGACTGTGTGTATTAGACATGTGCAATTCGTTTTGTTTTTTTCCGTTTTTTTTTTTCGTTTTTTTTTCGTTCGTTCGTATGAATAAACGAATCGTTCGAATCGAACGAATCCGAATAACGAACCGTTCGAATCGTACGAATCCGATTAACGAATTGTTCGAATCGAACGAATCCGAAAAACAACGAAAATCCCCAAAAAAATAATTAGAAACAACGTACGAATGAAGAAAATCCGAAAAACGAAAACAGGAACAACGAAAATGAACGAAAAAATTCGTACATTCGTAAAAAAAATTTTTGTTGAATTGGTAATTTTCCGTGTCCCTTACAATGGTGCTGCTTAATGTGCTTCGAATAGATAGAACGAAAAAATTCGTACTTTCGTAACTTTTTTTTTTTTCGATTCGTAACTTTTTTTTTTGATTCGTAACTTTTTTTTTTCGATTCGTAAATTATTAAAATGTAATAATAGCATACACATTACATAAAATTATGAATTATGCTCCGATTACGAATCTACGAATGTTATGAATGTTACGAATGTACGAATAAATATGAATGCGTCCGAATTTTCGAATAAACGAATAAACGAAAAAAAAAACAAATCAACGAAAAAATAACTCTTACGAATGTACAAATCGTTACGAATACGAACACCAACGACTTACGAATGTACGAATCGTTACGAATCAACGGAAACGAAAAAAACGAAAATAAACCAATTTTTTTCCGGAAAAGAAAAAAACAAAACGAAAATAAACACATTTTTTTGTTGTGCACATGTCTAGTGTGTATGCAAGACAAGTTTGAGCCAACATCCGTCGAAAAAAAAAATCCAAGATTTTGTTGTCGGAATGTCCGATTGTCTGTACGCGGCATAACTGGTATCCAATTGTATCTGGACTTTTGAACAACGGTATGGGGCTTCAGTTCTTCTTCTGTTTTGCACAAAAAAATCAAGCAAGCGGTGGAGATCTACTGTTGAGTAGAAGTTGCCTTCCTGGTAACCAGATCTTTCACCAATATCATTACAATAATTGAGAGCAACACCAACTGGGCAACTTTGTGGGTTCAACTCTAACTTACCACTGTCCCTTACTATAAAGCAGGCAGCAGACTGCCCCTGGTGGTGCAATAATCAATCCTGTAACAAAAGTGACGGATCCTGCATAAAAAGGGACCCATCACTACTATGTAGCTAGGGTTGTGCAATGTCTAAATCAGCCTTTCTCAACCAGGGTTCCTCCAGAGGTTGCTAGAGGTTCCTTGAGCAACTTCTGCATCTCAGATACGTAACCAATGACTAGACATGTGCAATTCGTTTAGTTTTTTTTAGTTTTTAGTTTTTTTTCGTTATTTTCGTTCGTTCGTTTTCGTACGAATGAACGAACGATTCGCTAAAAATTTTTGAATCGAATCCGAAAATAACGAAAATCCGAAAAAAACAAATTAGAAACAACGAATGTACGAATGAAGAAAATCCGAAAAACGAAAACAGGAACAACGAAAATTAAAATGAACGAAAAAATTTGTACATTCGTAACTTTTTTTTTTTGTTGAATTGGTAATTTTCCGTGTCCCTTACAATGGCGCTGCTAAACGTGCTACGAATAGATTGAACGAAAAAATTCGTACATTCGTAACTTTTTTTTTTTCGATTCGTAATTTTCCGTGTCTCTTACAATGGCGCTGCTTAACGTGCTTCGCATGGATTGAACGAAAAAATTCGTACATTCGTAACTTTTTTTTTCGATTCGTAATTTTTCGTGTCCCTTACAATGGTGCTGCTTAACGTGCTTCGAATAGATATAACGAAAAAATTCGTACATTCGTAACTTTTTTTTTTCGATTCGTAATTTTCCGTGCCTCTTACAATGGCGTTGCTTAACGTGCTTCGAATGGATTGAACGAAAAAAAATTCGTACATTCGTAACTTTTTTTTTTTTTTCGAAACGTAATTTTCCGTGTCTCTTACAATGGTGCTGCTTAACGTGCTTCGAATGGATTGAACGAAAAAAATTCGTACATTCGTAACTTTTTTTTTTTTTTTTTTTCGAATTGTAATTTTCCGTGTCTCTTACAATGGCGTTGCTTAACGTGCTTCGAATGGATTGAACGAAAAAATTCGTACATTCGTAACTTTTTTTTTCGATTCGTAATTTTCCGTGTCTCTTAAAATGTAATAATAGCATACACATTACATAAAATTATGAATTAGGCTCCGATTACGAATCTACGAATGTTACGAATGTACGAATAAATACGAATGCGTCCGAATTTCGAATAAACGAATAAACGAAAATTAAACTAACGGAAAAACGAATCAACCAAAAAATAACTCTTACGAATGTACGAATCGTTACGAATACGAACACCGACGACTTATGAATTTACGAATCGTTACGAAAAAAACGAAACGAAAATAAATACATTTTTTTGCTGTGCACATGTCTACCAATGACATTGATGATGGTTTAGCTATCTGTAAGGTTGGGATGCTTCCCAATGACCACAAATGTAGGGAGCATTTTTTTTCACTGACCATCACACTACTGTAACCCCAGATGTAGATATAGTAATTATTATTCAGGGGTTTCCCTTAGACCTGAACATTATTTCAAGGGTTCCTCCGTGTCGAGAAGGTTGAGAAAGGCTGCTCTAAATAATGCTCTGTGTGTAGTGAATAGATAGACAGCGACCTGTCCACACTGGACAACACCAATGAATCATGCACCACTGAAGGCAGACACACACAACACCACCGATGACACAATCACGGTAACAAATCCATTGCAATGGGCAGACTTACACAGTGATGATGGAAAGCTCAGACATCTTGACAGAGTACTGGTTAGCCCTCTTACAGAAGCATGCCTGAAAGCAGCTGACATACATGAGAGGATTAGAAGAAGTGGTGGTGTAAACCAAAAAAGGGGCTCATTTCATAACAAGCCGATGGAAAAAAAAAAAAGAAAGCATTGCAAACCCATACAGTGACCTCTGTCATCTTTGACCTCCTACTGAATGGGCTGGAGATGGAAGATAAAATGACCTTTCTAGACATGGCAGTTAAAGTGGTGATGCCACCAAAAAAAAAAAATAGTCTTAAAAATCATTAAAAAAAAATTATTGGAAAAAAAAAATGTTTTACTCACCTCTAAATGCCTGTTGCTAGGGGGTCCCTCGTAGTCTGCCACCTTCAGTGCCCAGCAACTGACGTCACTTCCCCTAGGCGCCGCACAGTCGTCTGGGACCTGTCACGTGTCCCAGATGAGTGAGCGTCGAATCACGGCGCACGGTGCCACTCGCGCATGCGCAGTGGGTGCCCGGCTGTGAAGCCATAGACGGGTGCCCACATTAAGAATGCCGGCGCCGCAAGCGGAGCGGGGAACGAGGGGGGGCCACGTTCCCTCGCATCGCTGGACCCCGGGACAGGTAAGTGTCCGATTATTAAAAGGCAGCAGCTGCAGTATTTGTAGCTGCTGACTTTTAATTTTTTTTTTTTTTTGTGGGCCCTCCTCTTTAAGGATAGATCACATGACCCTTCCCGCTGCTCGCTTCTCAAGATTTTCTAAGTAATGCAAATTTGTATATCTTAAAGGTTTGTTATGGGACTTTTAAAGCGCAAATACAACAGTTTATATAAAAAATTTACAGAAGACATATAAGTGATTCATTTTGTAACATTTAAAAGAAACACATCACTGAATGCATATGAAAGGTTGCAATGTCGATAAGTCTCTACATGTTTCGCCATAGATAATAAGGCTTCTTCAGGAGTACTGCTAATATCGCATATGCTATAATCACTATAATAAAAAAAAAAAACATCAAAACACCAAAAAAAATACAAAAATAATCATAATCAAACTGATACACATAACAGCCATAGATACTAGGAAGGCAAAAATTGATCTCAAGGAGCTGACCTGTGCAATCAGGAAAATTAACTTGCAATCCACATAAGGTTGGTAAAGAGGGGTTCAATATTGATGAAACCACAGAGAGGGATATATTATCAGAAACGTTCACATCTTAGGATCCATCTATTGAGTTTTTAGTTATGTGGGTGACCTTTGTGCTGTTACAAACTAGAAAAAGTGCACTAAAAACCAAAAATATATGTTCAGTGTAATAATAATAAACTCAAAGTGGAAAACTGCTGGACTAAAAGCCAGCTAAAAAGTGCTAAAACGTAGAATAAAATTCTTAAAGGAAGCAGCAAAATCTAATGGTGTACACAATCCCACAAATGACATAAAAACAATAGTGATTTCGCGCTAACGCTATTGTTAGCGCGAAATCACTGTTGTTTTTATATTTTTACATCTATTGAGTTTGTTATATAGGAGAAAAAGATACTTATGTGGCACTAAAATGGCCCCACAAATAGGAATAAAACACACATATATATATATATATATATATATATATATATATATATATATATATATATATATATATATATATATATATATATATATATATATATATTACCCAAATCGAAATACCTACCTCAGATCTTTTTAGAAAATCTCCTGATTGCACAGGTCAGCTCCTTGAGGTAAATTTTTGCCTCCCTAGTATCTTCTATAGCTGTTATGTGTATCAGTTTGATGATTATTTTTATCTTTTTTGGTGTTTTGATGTTTTGTTTTTTCATTATAGTGATTATAGCCTATGCGATATTAGCAGTTCTCCTGAAGAAGCCTTATTATCTATGGCGAAACATGTAGAGACTTATCGACATTGCAACCTTTCATATGCATTCAGTGATGTATTTGTTTTAAATGTTACAAAATGAATCACTTATATGTCTTTTGAAAATTGTATAAATACTTTTATATAAACTGTTGTATTTGCGCTTTAAAAGTCCCATAACAAACCTTTAAGATATATATTATTCTAAGGGATGTGGCGCCAAAATGTTGTTTCAGTATTTTCAGCTCTTTTTCAAAGCAAATTTGTAGTTGATAGCGGGGATATTCCCGATTGTCAGAAGGTGTTTCTAAAAGTGAACCTGTCATCAACTTGGGCAACTCAAAAAACGTATCCTACAAGCTTATGTGGACTGTTTAGTCCAATTTTTGGTACCTTACACAATTGGAACCCTTCATATAAGGCGGGGTCTAAACACTTACTATAGCTGTATGTAGGACCCCCATGATTGTGTGCCTCCCCCCCCCCCCGCTTCCTTTATTTTTTTGCTTTTGCTTCATAATCTTTCTCCTTATTATTTTCCTTAAACTACTGACATACTGCTGTTCTCACCGATGGCCTCTCCTCCTGGTGAATGTAGGTTGATATTTATTTTGTATTGTGCATGACATACAGGAGATAAACTATATTGTCAAAATTATTGGGACACCTGGCTTTACACACACATGAACTTTAACGGCATCCCAGTCTTAGTCCGTAGGGTTCAATATTGAGTTGGCCCCACCCTTTGCAGCTGTAACAGCTTCAACTCTTCTGGGAAGGCCGTCCACAAGGTTTAGGAGTGTGCCTATGAGAATTTTTGACCATTCTTCCAGAAGTGCATTTGTGAGGTCAGGCGCTGATGTTGGGCGAGAAGGCCTGGCTCGCAGTCTCAGCTCTATTTCCTCCCAAAAGTGCTCTTTTGGGTTGAGGTCAGGACTCTGTGCAGGCCAGTCAAGTTCCTCCACCCCAAACTCGCTCATTCATGTCTGTATGAGCCTTGCTTTGTTCACTGGTCCCCATTCTAGAGAATGGAGGGGTGGGGCCAATATTGATTTTTTATAACAGCCTTTAAAAATTTGAAATATAGCTTCAGCTGTCAAACACTTTGGACTCGCTGGAAAATTTTCTATCAGTTTTAAACACAGGAACCTCTACCAATGTGTTCTTTTCTTATTTCATTATACATTGTTACATAGTTACATAGTTACATAGTTAGTCAGGTTGAAAAAAGACACAAGTCTATCCAGTTCAACCACAAAAAAAAAATTAAAAAAAATAATAATAATAATATTATACAATCCCATATACCCAATTCTATACCCACAGTTGATCCAGAAGAAGGCGAAAAACCCCAGCTTATATGTTCAGCTTGAGTTTCCTGGAATGGTAACAGATTCACTTTGCTTTGTGCACTGGTCCAAATCATTTGGTGAAGGGGGGATTATGGTGTGGGGGGTTGTTTTTCAGGGGTTGGGCTTGGCCCCTTAGTTCCAGTGAAGGGAACTCTTAAGGCGTCAGCATACCAAGACATTTTGGACAATTTCATGCTCCCAACTTTGTGGGAACAGTTTGGGGACGGCCCCTTCCTGTTCCAACATGACTGCTCACCAGTGCACAAAGCAAGGTCCATAAAGTCTTGGAATGAGCAAGTTTGGGGTGGAGAGACTTGACTGGCCTGCACAGAGTCCTGACCTCAACCCGATAGAACACCTTTGAGATGAATTAGAGCGGAGAATGCGAGCCAGGCTTTCTCGTCCAACATCAGTGCCTGACCTCACAAATGTGCTTCTGGAAGAACGGTCAAACATTCCCATAGACACATTCCTAAACCTTGTGGACGGCCTTCCCAGAAGAGTTTAAGCTGTTATAGCTACAAAGGGTGGCTCAATATTGAACCCTACGGGCTGAGACTGGGATGCCATTAAAGTTCATATGTGCGTGTATTGAACCCTCTATGAGCTCATATGTGACATCTCCTAACATGGGAGTCCGCAGAACTTTTTTCAGGGGGGGGGGGGGGGGGGCATAATTTTAAGGTCACCCATGCTCTGACCCTTTTCAACAATGTCATTATCACGGTCAGAGACTGCAGACGAAGTACAGGAGATGGTCAGTGACTGCATACATGGCCCAAGAGACTGTAAGACTGCGGACATGGCACAAGAGATGACTAGAGACTGTATACAGGGCTAAAGAGACTGTCAGTGACTGCATGCATGGCTCAAGAGACTGTAAGAGACTGCGGACATGGCACAAGAGATGACCAGAGACTGTATACATGGCCCAAGAGACTGTCAGTGACTGAATACATGGCTCAAGAGACTGTAAGAGACTGCGGACATGGCACAAGAGATGACCAGAGACTGTATACATGGCCCAAGAGACTGTCAGTGACTGCATACATGGCTCAAGAGACTATAAGAGACCGCGGACATGACTGTATACATGAAAGGGGGTGACAGAGAGAGGGGGTGACAGAGACAGAGGGGGGTGACAGAGAGAGACATAGGGGGATGACAGAGAGAGAGGAGTGTGACAGAGACAGAGGGGTGGGGTGACAGAGAGAGGGGGTGAAAAAGACAGAGGGGTGACAGAGAGAAAGAGGGGGTGACAGAAAGGGGTGATGGGGGGGTGGGTCTGAGAGAGGGACCCCCTAGCCCTGTCTGCAGTCCCTCAAGTGCCCCTATGTCCCAGTGGTGTGTGCAATGCTCAGTATGGTACCTTGCATGCCAGTAGGATGTCCAAGATAGCCAGCAGCTGGCAAGACCCGTTTTTATTCTGGGTGAGGACAGGGCCGGCCGCCATCGCTAGGATAAAGACCGAGTGGGGAACAAACTCCTGATCCGATCCCTGATTCCAGGGGGGGGGGGGGGCACTTGCCCCCCTTGCCCCTACCTGCGGACGCCCATGTCTCGTATGTACTTTCCCTCTTATCAATTTCACTTAGATCCTTTGATTCATTGGCTGTGTGATGTACTGATTTACCTCTAGACATTTGTATTTGTCTTAACCTGTAAAACCTCGATTGTATCTTGAACTATTCAAATAATTCAATACAAAAGAGAGTAAACATAAAAAAAAAAATTTATGAGAAGAGGTCAAAACTCATAAAATCTGGAGTTCTATGCAAATCTCGACTCTACCTGTAAAAAAAGTTGAGCTTGTCCCCACCCCTTCTGCCTTCTGAGTCAGGAGGGAGGGGACAAGTGTCAGTCCTATAATTGTAAAGGAATCCCTAATTAGACAAAAATATACTTTAATTGGAAGTATAGGTCCTCATGGAGTACTCATCAAAATCAAAGCAGTAATGAAAACATAAAAACAAAGCAGTAATACCCAGACTTCAAAAATAAGTCTTTTGGGGAATCTTTTGGAGAAACGTTTAGGGAATTAGCCAAAATGAAGGTTGTAGACCAGGGTTTCTCAACCAGGGTTCCATGGAACCCTCAGGTTCCTCCAGAGGTTGCTAGAGGTTCCTTGAGCAATTTCTGCCTCTCAGTTAAGTTCCCACTGACACCATTGATCTTTTTAGCCATCTGCAAGGGGGTAATTCTTTCCAATGACCACAAGTGTAAGGAGCATTCTTCCCACTGACCATCCCACTGATGTATAATGAGTTGTAGATATAGTCATTTTTAGCAGAGGGGTTCCCTGAGATTGAAAAGTTATTTCAAGGGTTCCTCTGTGTTGAAAAGGTTGAGAAACCCTGTTCTAGAGCACGGATCTTCACACTAAGGCCTGTAGGCCACATCTGGCGTATAGTAAGGTTTTATCTGGCCCCCCAGTAAGCCCCCGTACACACGGTCGGAAATTCCGACCACAAAATCCGTCGGATTTTTTCCGACGGATTTTGTCCGACACTGGTGTTGCATACACACGGTCGGACAAAGTTGTCGGAAAATCCGATCATTCTGAACGTGGTGACTAGACATGTGCAATTCGTTTCGTTTTTATTCGTTTTCCGTTAAAATTCGTTATATTCGTTATCGTACAAATGAAGGAATGATTCGCTAAAAATTTTAACGAATAACGAATATGAAAAACAACAAAAATCCGAAATAACCAAATTAGAAACAACGAAACTATGAAAGAAGAAAATCCGAAAACAGGAATAACGAAAATCAAAATGAACGAAAAAATTCGTACATTCGTAACCTTTTTTTTTTTAGTTGAATTGGTAATTTTCCATGTCCCTTACAATGGCGCTGCTTAACGTGCTTCGAATGGATTGAACGAAAAAAATCGTACATTCTGAACTTTTTTTTTCGATTCGTAATTTTCCGTGTCTCTTACAATGTAATAATAGCATACACATTAAATAAAATTATGAATTATGCTCCGATTACGAATCTATGAAAACAGTACGAATAAATCAATCTTACGAAAGTACGAATGTAACTAAATCTACGAAAATACGAATGCGTCCGAATTTCGAATAAACGAAAATTAAACTAACGAAAAAACGAATCAACAAAAAAATAACTCTTATGAAAATACGAATCGTTACGAATACGAACACCGACGACTTACGAATTTACGAATCGTTACGAATCAACGGAAACAAACAGAAACTAAACAAATGTTTCTATTGTGCACATGTCTAGTGGTGACGTTTGTTGCCTACGACGGAACTACGCAGAGGCTAGTAGCCAATAGCTTTGGTCTCGTAATTTGATCTTAGCATGCTTGGCACTTTGTCGGTTGGAATTCTCTACACGCGATCGGAAACAGTCCGATCGGATTTTGTTGTCGGAAAATTTGAGAGAAGGATCTCAAATCCGATGGAGCCCACACACGGCCGGATTTTCCGACAACATGGTCCGATCGGACATTTTCAGTCGGAATTTCCAACCGTGTGTACGGGGGCTTACGACAATTGGTGTGTCCTTAATGTGAACTGGTTGAGGATTTAGATCAGCAGAGGCTGCCTATGATCTCCACTTCAACAACTGGGGACCGTGATGTAAAGGGGACCTCTGATAGGGACTCTGATGTAAAGACAACTTTGATGAGGACCCTGAGGTAAGGAGGACTCTGATGGGGACCTGATGTAAGGGAGGACCTTGATGGGTTTTTTTGGCCCATGATTATTTGTAAGATATACAATATGGCCCTCGTACTGAAAAGTTAAGAGATCCCCGTTCTAGAGAATGGAGGGGTGGGGCCAATATTGATTGTTATAACAATTACAATTTGAATATAGCTTCAGCTGTCAAACACTTTGGACTCGCTGGACATTTTTCTATCAGTTTTGATCAACGGAACCGCTACCAATGTTTTCTTTTCTTATTTCATTATATGTTCAGCTTGAGTTTCCTGGGATGGTAACAGATTCACTTTAAGGAACTTCAGACTAACTGGATTCATGAAAAAAAAAAACAACTAGGAATGTGGACTTTTAGGGTGCCCAACAACAAACAGTGTTAAAATCCAAATTTTAATTTACATTCAATTAAAATAAGCATGTTCTCAACTTTGATTACTGTATATACTCGAGTATAAGCCGAGTTTTTCAGCACATTTTTTTGCGCTGAAAGTGCCCCCAGAGGCTTATACTGGAGTCAAGCACTTTTCTGCAGCAGAGAATGACATTTTCCGACCCGAGCACCAAGTGGCCCCGAGAGACGGGGGCCCCAAATTCGGTTCGGAAAATGTCATTCTCTGCTGCAGAAAAGTGCTTGACATTTTCCCGACCCGACTTTGGGGCCCCATATCTCGGAGCCACTTGGAACCAACACTACAACATATCCAAATTTGGGGTTCCTAGCACCAAGAGGTCCCGAGATGCAGGGCCCCAAATTCAGTCAACTGTGTCCATCTGCAGCAATGTCATTTCGGGACCCTTTGGGTCCAAAGCTAGGGGGCATCTAGGAACCCTTAACTACCAAGTTTGAAGTTCGGGGGACCTATGGCTGCAAAGGGCACAGTGAGGCTGCAAATGGGCACAGTGAGGCTGCAAATAGGCACAGTGAGGCTGCAAATGGGCATTGTTGACCCTCTTTTCCATCTACAGTAGCTGCGCATTTCTCACCCTAGGCTTATACTCGAGTCAATACGTTTTCCCATTTTTTTGTGGTAAAATTAGGTGCCTCAGCTTATATTCGGGTCGGCTTATACTCGAGTATATACGGTAAGTATACAATGACCTCATGCAAATTCCCAGTCTCTATGATACCATTTTCTTCCCTATATTGCTGCTATCATTTTCTTATTGTCATACATATATTATGAATATCGTGTTAACTAGGGTTGCACCGATACCGGTATCGACGCCGATACTAAGCTGTTGAACAAGTATCGGTACTCGCGCAAATTCTCCGATACCTCCGATACCTTTCAGGCTCGGTTCTTTCAGCTGTCAGTGAGATTCCCCCACTGACAGCTGAAATGTAAAAAATAAAAAGCCGTCAATTATCAGTTGTTAAGGAGCAGGGCTTCTGTGTCCTTAACTTCCGGTGACGCATTCAGCCTCTGCAATTGGAGCTGTCAAAAAGAAAGCAGCCGGGCAATGTTTATCAACAACATTGCTCACCCGCTGAAACAGAAAGATAAAAAGAAACATTGTTTTTTTTTGTATCTTTCTGTTTATTCATCTACAGATCAAGGGGGTGAACCTCGATTCGCAGATGAAGTCAGTAAGCAGACTGTCAAAAAAAAAAGTTTTTATTTAATTTAAATTTTTTTAATTAAATACTAATTTTATTAATTAAATACTACTCTGTTTAACCCCTTATTAACCCTTAATTTACTCTATTCAGCCTAAACTAACTCCTTATTCCCCTCCAATAATTTATTATTTTCCTGCTGATTTTTATTTTAAAAACTATTAACAATTAAAACTTTTTTTTTGTTTGCTTTGTTCGTTAAAATTTTTACACCTTTAACCACTTGAGCCCTGGAAGGTTTTACCCCCTTAATGACCAGACCATTTTTTTGCGATACGGCACTGCGTTACTTTAACTGACAATTGCACAGTCATGCGACACTGTACCCAAATAAAATTGATGTCCTTTTTTCCCCACAAATAGAGATTTCTTTTGTTGGAATTTGATCATCTCTGCAGTTTTTATTTTTTGCACTATAAACAAAAAAAGAGCGACAAGTTTGAAACAAAAAAAAACAATATTTTTTTCTCTCTGCTATGAAACATATCCAGTAAAAAAAACACATTTCTTCATCAATTTAGGCCAATATGTATTCTGAAACATGTTTTAGGTAAAAAATAATCTCAATAATCTCAACAAGCGTAAGCATATATTATAGCATCTACAAACTATGGGATATTTTTATGGCATTTTATACTAGTAATGGTGGCGATCAGCAATTTTTAGCGGGACTGCAATACTGCGGCACCCAACTGACACTTTTTTGGGAACCAGTGACATTACTACAGTAATCAGTGCTAAAAATATGCACTGTTACTGTACTAATGACACTGGCAGGGATAGGGTTAACACCAGGGGCGGTCAAAGTGATAAGTGTGTCCCTAGGAGGTGCTTTCTTACTGTGTGGGGGATGGACTCACAGTATGAACAGAGAGATCCGTGTTCCTGCTTTGCAGGAACAAAAGATCTCTCTGTTCATACCTGATGTAACGGCGATCTGCCTTGTGTACATTGGCAGATCATCGTCCTGTCTCTCTGGGGAACGATCGCAGGTGGCCAGCGGACAACACATCCGCCTGACCCACTGATCGGTGCCTCCGCTGGCTATTGCACGAAGTGACGTACAGGTGGCAATAGAGCCAACCTGCCGCAGTATATGTACTGCGGCCGGTCGACAAGTGGCTAACATGTTTCGCCAACTTTCGCTCCCCCTGAAGAAGCCAATGCTAGTGAAACATGTTGGGATACAACATCAAGTATTAATCACTTTTCATATATGGATACCAGTGATTATTACTACGATCTGTATTATGCTCTGTCAATAGTTTTTTTATTAAACCCATCATTTGTTGTTGTGTTATGTAATAAAATTTCTATTTTTATATAAACTATGTATATTCCTTTGTCGTTGGCACCGTCATAATCCCAATCATCCTAGTGTAGCTAATTTCAATTTAATGGGGATGAGGTGCCAGATATTATAGTGTCACCTAACCTACCTCTCAAGGTTTAAAAAAATAAATGTATTTAATTGTAAATAACTTTTTTAATGCTTTGTACCATTGCTGACAGCTGAAGTGTAAACAAAACAGTTGCAGTAGGTATTAGTAATTGGTATCAACGAGTACTAAAAAGAAAGTACCATATATACTCGAATATAAGCCGACCCGAATATAAGCCGAGGCACCTAATTTTACCACAAAAAACTGGGAAAACGTATTGACTCGAGTATAAGCCTAGGGTGAGAAATGCGCAGCTACTGTAAGTGTGCCCATTTGCAGCCTCACTGTGCCTATTTGCAGCCATAGGTCCCCCCAAACTTCAAATTGGTAGTTAAGAGTTTCCTAGATGCCCCCTATCTGCAGCCAAAATTTTGGGACTCTGGACCCAAAGGGTCCTGAAATGACATTGCTGCAGATGGACACAGTTGACCGAATTTGGGGCCCCCGTATCTTGGGGCCACTTGGTGCTAATCTTGGGGTTCCTAGCACCAAGGGGCCCCAAAGTCGGGTCGGAAAATGCCATTCTCTGCTGCAGAAAAGTGCTTTACTCAAGTATAAGTAAATGTGCTGAAAAACTCAGCTTATACTCGAGTATATACGGCATCCATATTTGTACTTGTTGTAAAATAAATGGTATCGGTGCATTCCTAGAGTTCACCAAACATGATTACAGCATCAAGTGGGAGTGGGAAAGATAGCTCTCAGCTTGACGCGTTTCATAGAAAGTAGAATTTTTCACCACATTCACTTAGCCAAGTGAAACATTCCCTTTGCAAAGTAGGGCATTATAGTAGGGCGGCAAGTGGTTAAAGGAAAATGGGCCAAATATAAAAATTACCTGGAATTTTTTTTTTTTTTTAATTCTGTGTTTTTATTTTGTATTTACATAAATTCTGGAATCCATTATACTGAAGATTAAAGATCAGTTCCCAGTTGCAGCATACACATGTTTGTAACTACTGCATCTGGGAGTGTCAACTGGAGTGTAGTACTGGATGGAATGACACAAGCTGTGATGTCTGGTGGGCATAGGGCACACAAAGTCCTTACTATCTCACACAGTCTTTATTTTATGGAATGAAGGAGAAGGAAATCCAATGTGGATCTTTACCTGTCTGCCAAACAGCGTATACCAAAAACAACATGCAGACATAGTTGAGCAGCTTTTTATGTCTTATTTATTAATTAAATCTCTATTCTGCCCAAAAATCCCCTTTAAAATATTTTACCTACTTGGGATTCTAATTGGTCCTTTGGGCATTACTTCACTTTTCTCTAAGCTACTTCCTACTGAGAAGACCCCTAATAACACAAATCACAGGACACCCACTAAGGACCACTCACAACACAACAGACATCGGTACAGTAGTCATAGTAAGACATGTTATCAATATAAAACAAAGACATAATACAAGATATCCCTTGTTCTCAAAGTCTACTAACCATGAAGAACCAGTGTTAACTTAAAGGGTGGATTTACTAAAAGCAAACAGACTGTTCACTTTGCAAGGGAAGAAAGAAAATTGACCGCAGTGAATGAGGAGGTAGGGTTAGGGTTGGGGCTAGCGAGGTAGGGTTAGGGCTGGGGATAGAGTTAGGATTTGGGTTTGCAGGGTAAGGTTAGGGTTAGTGTTGGGGTTTAGTGGGATAGAGTTAGGGTTATGGTTGAGGTTGGCAGGGTAGGGTTAGGATTGGGGATAGGGTTAGGGTTGAGTTTGGTGGGGTAGAGTTGGGGTTAGCGGGGTTGGGTTGGGGTTAGCGGGGTAGGGTTAAGATCGGGGATAGGATTGGGGCTGAGGTTAGAGGGGTAGGATTAGGGATAGGATCAGGGTTGGTGTTAGTGGGGTGGGGTTAAGATTGGGGATAGGGTTAGGGTTGGGGTTAGTGGGTAGGGTTAGGATTAGGGTTGGGGCTAGCGGGGTAGGATTAGGGATAGGGTTAGGGTTGGGTTTAGCGGGTAGGGTTAGGATTGAGGATAGGGTTAGGGTTGGGGTTAGTGGGATAGGGTTAGGGCTATGGTTGGGGTTAGTGGGGTAGGGATGTGGTTGGGGTTATGGTTGGGGCTAGCGGGGTAGGATTAGGGATAGGGTTAGGGTTTTTGTTAGCAGGGTAGGGTTACGATTGGGGATAGGGTTAGGGTTGGGGTTAGTGGGATAGGGTTAGGGTTAACTTAAAGAGTTGATTTACTAAAAGCAAACAGACTGTTCACTTTGCAAGGGAAGAAAGAAAATTTACCGCAGTGAATGAGGAGGTAGGGTTAGGGTTGGGGCTAGCGAGGTAGGGTTAGGGTTGGGGATAGAGTTAGGATTTGGGTTTGCAGGGTAAGGTTAGGGTTGGGGTTTATTGGGATAGAGTTAACGTTGAGGTTAGCAGGGTAGGGTTAGGATTGGGGATAGGGTTGAGGTTGGTGGGGTAGGGTGGGGTTAGTGGGGTAGGGTTGGGGTTAGTGGGGTAGGGTTAAGATCGGGGGTAGGGTTGGGGTTAGCGGGTAGGGTTAGGATTGGGGATAGGATTAGGGCTGAGGTTAGAGGGGTAGGATTAGGGATAGGATTAGGGTTTGTGTTAGTGGGGTAGGGTTAAGATTGGGGATAGGGTTAGGGTTGGGGTTAGTGGGTAGGGTTAGGGTTGGGGCTAGCGGGGTAGGTTTAGGGATAGGGTTAGGGTTTTTGTTAGCAGGGTAGGGTTAGGATTGGGGATAGGGTTAGGGTTGGGGCTAGTGGGATAGGGTTAGGGTTATGATTGGGGTTAGTGGGGTGGGGTTAGGGTTGGCATTAGTGGGTAGGGTTAGGATTTTGGATAGGATTAGGGTTAGTGGGATAGGGTTAGCGGAGTAGGGTTGGGGTTAGCATTAGGGTTAGCGGGGTAGGGTTAGGATTGGGGATGGGTTAGTGGGATAGATTTATGATTGGGGTTAGTGGAGAAGGGATGGGGTTAGCAGGGTAGGGTTGGGGTTAGCGGGGTAGGATTAGGGTTAGGGTTAGTGGGATAGATTTATGATTGGGGTTAGGGGAGTAGGGATGGGGATAGTGGGATAGGGTTAGGGTTATGATTGGAGTTAGTGGGGTGGGGTTAGGGTTGGGGTTAGTGGGGTAGGGTTACGGTTGGGGTTATGGTTGGGGTTAGCAGGATAGGGTTAGAGTTGAGGATAGGGTAAGGGTTGAGGTTATGGTTAGGGTTATCGCTGAAGAAAATTCCTGCTCTAAGTGCAACTTCTCTTCAAATGTAAACAGCCTAATTGCCTTTAGTATGTTACCGGCGTTAGCCTCTGGTAACTGTGCGGGGAGCACTCTTGGCACAGCATTGTTTACATCTTGGTACGCATATATACTGCCTCTCAGCGATAAGGCCCACCTGCCTTAAGTGTACGGCTGGCATGAAGAGGTTAATGTAAACAAAAAAATTCAGAGCACGATTTTATTTCCTAAATTGTGTTCAAAGTCAAATATAAAAACAAATCAACAGGGGAAATTGTAATGCAAAATGTACAATACGCTGTGTGCAAACCTGGCAGGCTAAATCAATTATCCACCAATTAGATGATTAGGGAAGATCTGTGAGCTCCCAGAAGCACACTAAGTGAACACGGCACGTCCTGCTTAAATGTGAGCAGACACAACCGACATCTTGTTAACTGGTGTGACATTTTCCTGACATTTAGGGAGCTGGAATACTGAGCAACAAGCACCTTCCCGCTATCAGCTGCAACAAATATTTATTACCTGATGGGGAATCGAAAGGGACACCGGGATCAAATAGGGAAGAGCTGAGTGTAGGTTTGGATGTTCATTCAAACACCTAACATTTGGGATGTTTGGGGGTACGGAGTGAATGAACCTGACAACATTCCAGCTGTCAATGATTGCGAAGGAAGTAGGGGGTACTTGCACCCACCACATCCTTAACAACCATTGACGTCACCCGGCAGGAATCCCTAGGCACATAAGCAAAAGGGTGAGTGATAGGGTTGAAATCATTGCCAAAATATGGCCATTTTTGGGCAAAACAATTATTATTAATTGGAGGAATAGTGGCCCATCATTTGCGCTAGTGAAAGGACTAGTGCTCCATCAATGGTATACGTTGAAGCAACAGTGCCCCATCATTGGTATAAATTGGACGGATAGTTCCCCATCATTGGTTCTAGTTGGAGGAATGGTGCCCCATCATTGGTATTAGTTGGAGGAATAGAACTCCATTATTACTATTAATTGGAGGGAGGATAGTGCCCCATCATAGGTGTTAGTTGGATGAATAGTACCCCATCATTAGTTTTAGCTGGAGGAATAGTGCCCCATCATTGGTATTAGCTGGGGGAATAGTGTCCCATCATTCATATTAGCTGGAGGAATAGTGCCCCATCATCAGTATTAGTTGGAGAAATAGTGCTCCATTATTGGTGTCAGTGTGAGGAATAGTGCCCCATCATTGGTATCAGTGGGAGGAATAGTGCCCCATCATTGGTATCAGTGGGAGGAATAGTGCCCCATCATTGGTATCAGTGGGAGGAATAGTAACCTTCATTGGTATCAGTGGGAGGAATAGTGTCCCATCATTAATATTAGTGGGAGGAACAGTGCTCCATCATTAATTTTAATTAAAAGGGATATTCCCCCATCATTGGCATCAGTGGGAAGAATAGTACCCCATCATGGGTATCATCGGGAGGAATAGTGCCCCATCATTGGTATCAGTGGGAGGAATAGTGCCCCATCAATAATATTAGTGGGCGGAACAGTACACCATCATTAATTAAAAGGGATATTCCCCCATCATTGGTATCAGTGGGAAGAATAGTACCCCATCATGGGTATCAGTGGGAGGAATAGTGCCCCATCATTGGTATCAGTGGGAGGAATAGTGCCTCATCATTAATATTAGTGGGAGGAACAGTACACCATCATTACTATTAATTAAAATGGATATTCCCCCATCATTGGTATCAGTGGGAGGAATAGTGTCGCATCATTAATATTAGTGGGAGGAACAGTGCTCCATCATTAATTTTAATTAAAAGGGATATTCCCCCATCATTGGCATCAGTGGGAAGAATAGTACCCCATCATGGATGCAGGTTGGGGAAATAGTTTCTCATCATTGATATTAATGGGAGGAATAGTGCCCCATCATTGGTATCAGTGGGAGGAATAGTGCCTCATCATTGGTATCAGTGGGAGGAATGGTGCCCCCATCATTGATATTAGTGGGAGGAATGGTGCCCCCATCATTGATATTAGTGGGAGGAATGGTTCCCCATCATAGATATTAATGGGAGGAATAGTGCCCCATCATTGGTGCCAGTGGCAGGAATTATGCCCCAATGTTGGTGTCAATGAGAGAAATAGTGCCCCAAGGGACGGATCAAGGCAAGTGAAGATCTGCTTCCCACCCACTGGTTGCATTTTGAGAACTATTGTCTTGAATTCTCAGGGTTTTAGATATTTTATTATTTGTAAGATCTTTACCACTAGTTTGGCACCACACAAAAAGTTTATTGAAAATACAGAGTTCATGTACTCATTACCTGACAGGTGGCGCTATATACTATGTTGTATTAGATTCTATTTAATCCTTTCTCTGCCGCTGACATAAGCCTGGGACACCGGGTGGAGGGGAGGGAGACCAGGCTGCAAAGAACTCTAAAGCAACTTGAATACTGTCACTTCTGGTTTCTGGTGTCACTTTCCTTGGCCGCCATGGCCATGGAAGAAGCTATTGGATCTGTGTTCCATTCACTTCAATAGAGGGCAGGTGGGACATCATGGGTCTAACAGACCCCGGATGTCTCATTATACAGGACCTGTCACAAAGACATTATATCACTTTGGGGAATTTTAGGGAAAAAAAAATAAAAAAAAAGGTTACATTAAAAAAAGTTACACCCAAGCACTAAACCCCCTCCTTCCCCCCCCCCAAAAAAAAAATTTGAGCCTGCCCCGCCCCCCACAAATACCCATGCATGGCAGAGTGATAGCGATAAATCTAGGCCCATTATTCACAATACATTTTAAACTGATGGCCTGTGTGGCCTAGGGTACTACAGTTCGTACTTTTTTTTGTAGGCTTGACCTGTTGGTTATCTATTTACTCGGCACAACCTCATCTTTTATAATTTACCAAAATAAAAAAAAAGGTAATGTATTGCAGTTGTGTACCCTAAAATTAACTTTACTGAATTTTTTACCCCAAAATTGCACTTGTTAAACCATTGCACAAATATCGTGTGACATTAAAAAAATGGAATTACCGCTATTTTACTCTTCAGTGTGTCTGCTTTCAGAAAATATATCATATTTGTGGAGTTTAAATAATCTGGCCTAAAAGGATTAAACGTGTGCAAAAAAACACAAAAACAGCTCTGGCAGCAAAAGGGTTAAACTGTATATACAATTTTTTTTGTTTGGTTTTGAATAGAATAAGCAAGTTTTCCAGCTCTGTGGGTATTTTTTTTTGTTTTTTTTTTTGTATTTTTTCCCGAGGGAAATCCTCGTTTGGACAGTTGTCTTCTGGGAAAAGGTGGAAGAGTTCTCCCCATTCCTGTTTTGGTTTCAGCTGATTTCCCATCACTTTTCATTCCAATTAGAGGCGCACCGAATGGAAATGTTGGTGCCAAAACCAAAACTGAAAATTACAGTTTTAAAAAAAATATTTATATTTTTATATATAATTGTATTATATTCAACTTTTTTATTAATATCATCAATTTAAATTAATATGAATTTATTGTTGCCCATTATTGGCACCTTTGGTGCACGAAAACCTCAAGAAAAATGCAGTATGCAGTCTCTAACCATCTTTTGTATCATGTCCTCATTCTCTAACCATCTCTTGTATCATGTCCTCATTCTCTAACCATCTCTTGTATCATGTCCTCATTCTCTAACCATCTCTTGTATCATGTCCTCATTCTCTAACCATCTCTAGTATCATGTCCTCATTCTCTAACCTTCTCTTGTATCATGTCCTCATTCTCTAACCATCTCTAGTATCATGTCCTCATTCTCTAACCATCTCCAGTATCATGTCCTCATTCTCTAACCTTCTCTTGTATCATGTCCTCATTCTCTAACCTTCTCTTGTATCATGTCCTCATTCTCTAACCATCTCTAGTATCATGTCCTCATTCTCTAACCATCTCTAATATCATGTCCTCATTCTCTAACCATCTCTAGTATCATGTCCTCATTCTATAACCATCTCTTGTATCATGTCCTCATTCTCTAACCTTCTCTTGTATCATGTCCTCATTCTCTAACCATCTCTTGTATCATGTCCTCATTCTCTAACCATCTCTTGTATCATGTCCTCATTCTCTAACCATCTCTTGTATCATGTCCTCATTCTCTAACCATCTCTTGTATCATGTCCTCATTCTCTAACCATCTCTTGTATCATGTCCTCATTCTATAACCTTCTCTTGTATCATGTCCTCATTCTATAACCATCTCTAGTATCATGTCCTCATTCTCTAACCATCTCTTGTATTATGTCCTCATTCTCTAACCATCTCTTGTATCATGTCCTCATTCTCTAACCATCTCTTGTATCATGTCCTCATTCTATAACCATCTCTTGTATCATGTCCTCATTCTATAACCATCTCTAGTATCATGTCCTCATTCTCTATCCATCTCTAGCATCATGTCCTCATTCTCTAACCATCTCTAATATCATGTCCTCATTCTCTAACCATCTCTAGTATCATGTCCTCATTCTCTAACCATCTCTAGTATCATGTCCTCATTCTCTAACCATCTCTAGTATCATGTCCTCATTATCTAACCATCTCTAGTATCATGTCCTCATTCTCTAACAATTTCTAGTATCATGTCCTCATTCTCTAACCATCTCTTGTAACATGTCCTCATTCTCTAACCATCTCTAGTATCATGTCCTCATTCTCTAACCTTCTCTTGTATCATGTCCTCATTCTCTAACCTTCTCTTGTATCATTTCCTCATTCTCTAACCATCTCTAGTATCATGTCCTCATTCTCTAACCATCTGTTGTATCATGTCCTCATTCTCTAACAATTTCTAGTATCATGTCCTCATTCTCTAACCTTCTCTTGTAACATGTCCTCATTCTCTAACCATCTCTAATATCATGTCCTCATTCTCTAACCTTCTCTTGTATCATGTCCTCATTCTCTAACCTTCTCTTGTATCATTTCCTCATTCTCTAACCATCTCTAGTATCATGTCCTCATTCTCTAACCATCTGTTGTATCATGTCCTCATTCTCTAACCATCTCTAGTATCATGTCCTCATTCTCTAACCATATCTAATATCATGTCCTCATTCTCTAACCTTCTCTTGTATCATGTCCTCATTCTCTAACCTTCTCTTGTATCATTTCCTCATTCTCTAACCATCTCTAGTATCATGTCCTCATTCTCTAACCATCTGTTGTATCATGTCCTCATTCTCTAACCATCTCTAGTATCATGTCCTCATTCTCTAACCATATCTAATATCATGTCCTCATTCTCTAACCTTCTCTTGTATCATGTCCTCATTCTCTAACCATCTCTAGTATCATGTCCTCATTCTCTAACCTTCTCTTGTATCATTTCCTCAGTCTCTAACCATCTCTAGTATCATTTCCTCATTCTCTAACCATCTCTAGTATCATGTCCTCATTCTCTAACCTTCTCTTGTATCATGTCCTCATTCTCTAACCTTCTCTTGTATCATTTCCTCATTCTCTAACCATCTCTAGTATCATGTCCTCATTCTCTAACCATCTGTTGTATCATGTCCTCATTCTCTAACCATCTCTAGTATCATGTCCTCATTCTCTAACCATATCTAATATCATGTCCTCATTCTCTAACCTTCTCTTGTATCATGTCCTCATTCTCTAACCATCTCTAGTATCATGTCCTCATTCTCTAACCTTCTCTTGTATCATTTCCTCAGTCTCTAACCATCTCTAGTATCATGTCCTCATTCTCTAACCTTCTCTAGTATCATGTCCTCATTCTCTAACCATCTCTAGTATCATGTCCTCATTCTCTAACCTTCTCTTGTATAATTTCCTCAGTCTCTAACCATCTCTAGTATCATGTCCTCATTCTCTAACCTTCTCTTGTATCATTTCCTCAGTCTCTAACCATCTCTAGTATCACGTCCTCTTTCTCTAACCTTCTCTTGTATCATGTCCTCATTCTCTAACCATCTCTAGTATCACGTCCTCATTCTCTAACCTTCTCTTGTATCATTTCCTCAGTCTCTAACCATCTCTAGTATCATGTCATCATTCTCTAACCATCTCTTGTATCATGTCCTCATTCTCTAACCATCTCTAGTATCACGTCCTCATTCTCTAACCTTCTCTTGTATCATGTCCTCATTCTATAACCATCTCTAGTATCATGACCTCATTCTCTAACCATCTCTAGTATCATGTCCTCATTCCTGTCAGATGCAGCCTCGCCAGTGCCCGGATCAGAGCGGCAATCTCATCACGGAGCTGGATTTGAATTTCCCGGGGGGCTGCAGTAACAATGTCCCGCCTCCTGTGACACGTCACACTGATTCAATGTCCCGGCATTGGATAAGTGTACCGTCTATCACAGGAGGCGGGACATTATCACAGGAGGCGGGACATTAGTCAATTCAGCACTGTGACACATGGAGATCGTCGCTCTGCGTGACAAGGTGGGAGGAGAGGAAGAGGGAGGGGAGGACAGATGACACCTCCGCAATGTGTGGCACCCGAGGCGGACCCTGCCCCCTTTTCAGTGACATTATGGGCACCTTTTCTTCTTTCAGACGAATGCCGAAAACACTGTTTTCAGTCGACATGTTGAAATTTCAGTGCACCTCTAATTCCAGTAACAATGATCATCAGGACAAACAGGGGTCTATGTATAAAAGGTTTGCTGAACAAATGTGACACACAAATGCTCAGCTACCACGAAACTTGCCACATTCTATGGTATATGCCAGCGGTCTCCAAACTTTCTGAACAGAGTGCCAGTTTACTGTCCTTCAGACTTCAGGGGGGGGGGGGGCGGACTGTGGCCAGTGAGAATAGAAATAGCCTTGACATCAGTGGGATTAAACAATACATCTTTGGTATTAGTGGGAGGAATAGTGCCCTATCGTTAGTGTCAGTGGGAGCATTTTGTATTTACTTGGGTTATCTTTGTGTAATAATAAAATTTGTTTGATGATCTGAATCATTTAAGTGTGAGAAATCTACAAAAAAATTAAAAATCAGGAAGGGGGCAAATACTTTTTGACAGCACTGTATGTATATATATATATATATCTATACACACACTGTATAATATATATGTGTATATATATATATATATATATATATATACACACTGTATAATATATATGTGTGTGTGTGTATATATATATATATATATATATATACTGTATATGTATATATATATATGTGTATATATATATATATATATATATATATATATATATATATATATATATATATATACTGTATATATGGCTTTATCTAATAGTATATATATATATATATATATATACACACACTGTATAATATATATATATATACTGTATATATGGCTTTATCTAATAGTATATTTTTCTAATGAAAAGGGAGGAGATAATGAGATAATGGTTTCCCAACTGCATTGCACATATGTTAAAATATTAAATTATAAAATAAAAATATTAAAATATAAAACAACAATTAGGCTAATAAAATTGGAATTTTTAAGCTTAACATGCTCTCATATGCTTTAAAAGGGTTGAGTGGTAGGTGTGTACTTTGGGGGTGCCATTTAAAAATAGTATCGTTTAAAAACAAAAAAATGGTGGTTAATAAATAAGCAAGGTGGTTTTAAATAGGAAAAATCTGTCTAAAAAAATATATATATATCTAAAATGAATTTGGGTACAGAGTACTTGTTAGTCAAAGTATCACAGCACTGAAAAATGGCCTGGCAATGAATAGGGTATTACAGTCTGGTATAGAAGTGGTTAAAGTAAAAGCTCATGAAAGCTTGGTTATAGTTTGTTGGTTCACTATGATAGGCTTAAGGAATCAGATCTATAGATCATAATATACAATTCAAATTATATAAATAGGATTGCCCAGAACAATCAATACTCAGTATCCATATCACAGCAGGTCATTGGGTGTCAGAAGAGAAACAGAGGGGGGAATATACTTACAGATATATACTGGACTCATTGCCGCCTATGTCTGGGGACTGCAGCTTCTGCACCAGAATGATTATTATGCCAACAAACAGCACAAAGTTGATCTGTCGAGAAATTAAATATTGCAAAATGAAATATTAGATGAATATTAGATACAGGAAACGTCCCACAAGGGGCAGCAATTATGTCAATAAGCCAAAGTATTTTAAAATTGTTTACTTATATAGTATAATTTCATATAATATCCCGAGATTGACATATTGATACTGGAGGTATAATTGTAGTATAGATAGTGGATTCTCTCTTTTTAATTTGAAATATACTGTATTTGTCTTTGTTTGTAAAGGAAACCATTTTTGAAAAATTAATAAAAATATATTAAAAAAGAAATAAACACACAAATCAGCCAGGTATGCATTGGAAAGCAAGAATTTCAAACATACAAACTTGGCGCTGTTTAATTTCAGCAAAGTTTGGATACATTCTGCAGACTGCACTAAAGCAGGGCACTGATGCCTTGGTGGTGGAGGGGGGGGGGTACTCTTTAGTTTATTTTTTGGGGGGGACTTTGGTATTTCATTGAACAGAATATAAAAATGGAATGGGAATACAAACCATTTATACATATTTATGGATGAACTGGTTAGGGGGTCTTTATAGTTTAATGGGATGCTGAATCACAGTCAGCTCTTTGGACAGCTCAGTACTGTGGTAATGCAATTGTTATGTAAACTGAATAATTAAAAAAAAAAAAAGTTTTCTTTCCCTATTTTTATATATATATATATATATATATATATATATATATATATATATATATATATATATATATATATATATATATATATATATATATATATATATATATATATATATATATATATATATATTATTATTTATATTTATATATATATATATATTTATTTATATTATTTTATTTATTTATATATATATATATACACACACACATATATATAGTGCCTTCATATAGTGCCTTTATTTATATTATTTTATATATTTATATTTATATTTATATTGCCTTCAAAATGTATTCATGCCCCTTGAAATTTACCACATTTTGTCATGTTACAACCAAAAACGTAAATGTATTTTATTGGGATTTTATGTGATAGACCAAAACAAAGTGGCACCTAATTGTGAAGTGGAAGGAAAATGATAAATTGGTTTCAATTTTTTTTACAAATAAATATGTGAAAAGTGTGGCGTGTATTAGTATTCAGCCCCCTTTACTCTGATATCCCTAACTAAAATCTAGTGGAACCAATTGCCTTCAGAAGTCACCTAATTAGTAAATAGAGTCCATCTGTGTGTAATTTAATCTCAGTATAAATACAGCTGTTCTGTGAAGCCATCAGAGGTTGGTTAGAGAACCTTAGTGAACAAACAGCATCATGAAGGCCAAGAAACACACCAGACAGGTCAGGGATAAAGTTGTGGAGAAGTATAAAGCAGGGTTAGGTTATAAGAAAATAGCCCAAGCTTTGAACATCTCACGGAGCTCTGTTCAATCCATCATCGGAAAATGGAAAGAATATGGCACAACTGCAAACCTACCAAGACACGGCCGTCCACCTAAACTGACCAGCCGGGCAAGGAGAGCATTCTTCAGAGAAGAGCCAAGAGGTCCATGGGAACTCTGGAGGAGCTGCAGAGATCCACAGCTCAGGTGGGAGAATCTGTCCACAGGACAACTATTAGTCGTGTTCTCCACAAATCTGCCCTTTATGGAAGAGTGACAAGAATACATTGGGGAAAGAAAGACATAAGAAGTCACGTTTGCAGATTGCGAGAAGCCATGTGGGGGACACAGCAAACATGTGGAAGAAGGTGATCTGGTCAGATGAGACCAAAATTGAACTTTTTGACCTAAAAGCAAAACGCTATGTGTGGGGAAAACTAACACTGCACATCACCCTGGACACACCATCCCCACTGTGAAACACGGTGGTGGCAGCATCATGTTGTGGGGATGATTTTCTTCAGCAGAGACAGGAAAGCTGGTCAGAGTTAATATGAAAATGAATGGAGCCAAATACAGGGCAATCTTAGAAAAACTGTTAAGCCCCATACACACGGTCGGACAATCCGCGGACCAGGTCGGTCGGATCCTGTCCGTCATACTTTGTCTGATGTTGGTTTTGCGTACACACGGTCGGACAAAGTTGTCGGAAAATCCGATCATTCTGAACGTGGTGACGTTTGTTGCCTACGACGGGACTACGTAGAGGCTAGTAGCCAATAGCTTTGGTCTTGTAATGTGATCTGAGCATGCGTAGCACTTTGTCCGGTCGGACAACCGTACACACGATCGGATTTGGTGTGATCGGACCGTGTTGTCGGCAAATCTTTCCAGCAGGAGATAAGACTTTGTCCGTCGGACAATCCGACGTACACTGTCCGATGGTGCATACACACGGTCTGATTTTTCAACAACATTGTCCGATCGGACAGAATCCATGAAAAAGTCCGACCGTGTGTATGGGGCTTTAGAGTCTGCAAAAGACTTGAGACTGGGGCGGAGGTTCATCTTCCAGCAGGACAACGACCCGAAACATACAGCCAGAGCTACAATGGAATGGTCTAGATCAATGCATATTCATGTGTTAGAATGGCCCAGACAAAGTCCAGACCTAAATCCAATTGAGAATCTGTGGCAAGACTTGAAAATTAGTGTTCACAGACGCTCTCCATCCAATCTGACAGAGCTTGAGATATTTTGCAAAGAAGAATGGGGCGAAAAGATCACTCTCTAGATGTGCAAAGCTGGTAGAGACATCCCCAAAAAGACTTGCAGTTGTAGTTGCAGTGAAAGGCGGTTCTACAAAGTATTTACTCCAGGGGGCGCCATACAAATGTACCCCCCACACTTTTCACATATTTATTTGAGAAACATTTGGAAAACCATTTATCGGTTTCCTTCCACTTCACAATTATGTGCCACTTTGTGTCGGTCTATCACACAAAATCCCAATAAAATACATTTACGTTTTTGGTTGTAACATGACAAAATGTGGAAATTTTCAAGGGGTATGGATACTTTTTCAAGGCACTGCATATACTGTGTATATATATATATATATATATATATATATATATATATATATATATATATATATATATATATATATATATATATATATATATATATATATATATATATATATATATATATATATATATATATATATATATATATATATATATATATATATATATATATATATATATATATATATATATTAGACAGCAACACAAGCATTTCACCGAGAGATAAAAGTGCAAATTTGCTATTTTTTCCCCATATTTTTTTTGTAACTCAAATAAGGGCAACACACAAGTGAAATAAAATACTAATTATAATAATGCACAATGTGCTAAAAAAATAAAAAATAAAAATAAAATAACTCCCACAAAAATATGCTGAAACATAAAAAAAAAGCTTTGAGCCTTCTCAAGTTTTTTTGGCCAGCTTGTGTGAATGCTTCTGATATTCGGTATGATATTCGATAAATGTTTTATAAATAGACCCCCCAATTGTCTAAAGACACACCAAGTAACAAATAACTCCACATACAACTGGGCAAAGGAACACTCAAGCAGGGACTTCCAAAAAGCCAAAAGTGACTTAAAAATTCTTCTGAGAATTATCGGTACAATTTGAGGTCAATTTTTCTTTTTTTATATTTTTATATATAGGATAAAATTATTTTCAGCAGATTAACTCATCATTTCTCATGGGGATGATTTTGACTTTTATTATTTTTGTGAAAAAACTTTTAAAAGTCTAAAAATATATTCAGCACTCATAGGCCACCACTGAGAATTTAGCATTTCAGCCTGAAAAAATGTTGTTTAAAAAGCATTTGGCATATGTCCAGGAAATGGAACATTCCTCCTGTTATGAATTTAGCAAATGTTACAGATAGAACCTTTTTTTACTGAAGAACATCTAATGGTGAATATGTCTGCAGATGTTATACTTAGTCAATGTATCTGCAAGCCCTACAAATATTTCCTTTCTGTACAAAATATATATAAATAAATCAACCTAAATTAATTAAAATTAAATGAACCTAAATTAATTGAAAATTAAATATAAATAATTAAGATTTAACTTACCATAATGGAGGCAATGACTGGACCCTTAATGACCCACCAGAGGGTGACACTGTTGTTCATTTCCCAACAGCTAAAAGAGTCATAAAAAAAAAAAAAATCAAAAAAAAAAATCACCATTTACAGTCAAATACATAAATATGTATCACGTGTAGAAATTAATCAAAGCTATTCATATTTATATTACACACCCCTGGTCATCAAAGTGAAGTCGCAGCACAGCCCATAGAGTGACACATATAAGTGGGGTTCCTAGAGAAAAAGGAAACAATACAAGTTATATGAGCCCTTAGCAAACATATGAAAAAAAAAAAAAAAAACAAGGGAATAACATATATTTGAGAGAAAATACTGAGTTTTGGGTATCTCAATCCAATAGTCAAAATAATCAGCAGAATTTTTTTTTATTATTTCCTGTCAAAATATTTTTATAAAATATATAATAAATAAATAATAATAATATTAACAACAACAGCAACAACAATAATAATAGTAACAACTATATAGTAATATAAAATATAATATTAAAAAAAAAACACACAAATGACCTATAGGGGGCTTTTAAAGTGTCGCCTATATAAATATAGGGAACTGAAGTTTGAAGTTCGCCATTTCACGGGCGCACGCAAATGTAAGGTTTGACATGTTGGGTATCTATTTACTCGGTGCAACCTCGTCTTTTAGATTTTTCAAATAATTGGGTAGTTTATTATGTTTGAAAGGAAAAGGAAAGGGAAGGAAAAGGAAAAAGGGAAAGGAAAAGGAATAGGAAAAGGAATAGGAAAAGGAAAAGGGGAAAAAAAAGGGAAAAAAAGGGAAAGGAAAGGAGAAATGAAATAAAAGGAAAGAAAGGAATGGAAAATGAAAATGAAAGGGAAAGTGAAAGGAAAGGAAAAGGGAGGAAAATAAAAAAGGACTGGAAAGCAAAGGAAAGGGGAAAAGGAAAGGGAAAGGAAAGGTAAAGGAAAGGGGAAATGAAATCAAAGGAAAGGAAAATGAAAAGGAAAGGGAAAGGAAAGGCAAGGAAAAGGGAGAAAAAGGAAAATGACTGGAAAGCAAAGAAAAGGGGAAAAAAGGGAGAATGAAAAGGAAAGGGGAAAAAAAGGGAGAATGAAAAGGAAAGGGAAAGGGAAATGAAAGGAAATTAAATGAAAAGGAAAGGGAAAGGAAAAGGGAGGAACATGAAAAGGACTGGAAAGCAAAGGAAAGGGGAAAAGGAGAAGGAAAAGGAAAGGAAAAGGAAAGGAAAGAAAAGGGAAAAAGAAAAGGAAACGGAAAGGGAATTAAAAAAGAAAAGGAAAATGAAAGAAAAGGGAAAGGAAAGGAAAGGAAAAGGGAGGAAAATGAAAAGTACTGAAAAGTAATGGAAAGGAAAATGAAAAGGGCTGAAAAAGGAAGGAAAGGAAAAGGAAGGAAAATGAAAAGGATTGAAAAGGAAAGAAAAGGAACATCTTAATCTGAAAGCCCCCACACACGTGTTGCATTTATGGATTTTATTTTATTTTATTTCCTGTATGTATTTCACAGACCCGGTGGTGTCATTGCACTCTACTAACCACCAACATTATAAAGGAAGATAGTCAGTAATATAAGAAGGAATAAAATAAGAAAGAAAGGAAGATAGAAAGGAAGTGAACACCCTTATCTGGCAGGAAAGCTTTAATCTGAAAGCCCCCCAAACATTTTGTATGTCTGGATTTTGTACCATGTTGTGATTTCACAAATGTAGTGCCATTATACGGCACTAACCACGCTCTTGGTAAATATTCAGCATTGAAGTGACACCATAAAAGAGTATAGACAGTAATAATTCATGAAAGCACCTCACGCACAGATGCTTTCACCCAACACCTGAAAGTCAAAGCAGCATTAAAAAATAATTGTAAGTCATCCAATGACAAGAGCCCCCAGTGGATGAAAAAACACGGCTTCTGGAAAATCAGAAACGGCAGCGTTTTCTTTGAAATACAAAGCCGGAGCGGCAGTCAGATCCGCGGCAGAAATGGAGCATGGCAGGAGCCCGGCGCTTGATACGAGGCTTGTAATTAAAATGCAAATTTATGTCATACAGCGCTGCACTCTCTACAATCTCTCCAGCAGATGAATTATTTAAAGGGTTCTTAACGTGAAATCCTTCAACGTGTACCGAGGAGCAGCGAGCTGCGTTCTTCAAACTTGGGGCGATGATGATAATTAAGAAGAGAAGAATTTTAAGTGACTCCCAACGCTCACGCTAAACTCCGGGCACACAGATAAACACTCACATACACCAGAACTGTGCTCTGTACCAATGGATCGGGGACATTTGTCAGCCAATCCTATGATCCACACAAGACAGCCCAGGAAGGTTGGTGACCCTGACATTTTTTCTTACTGCAATGACAGCATGGTTACCAACCTGCCCTCAGGTCTGTGATTGGACAATAAAGGAGAAGCAGCAGACTAATGAGGTCATCATTCTTCTCGCTCTTCCTGTAAACATGTCCAGATTGACTGACACCCCCTTGCAAAGCAGCAGAGCCCAAAGGCTTTGTTTACATGGACGTCAGTCTCTACCACCCCTCTGAAAAGTGATCCACGGAGATGGTGGAGCCGCAGCTTCCAGGTGTTCAGAAGGCCTCTTGGAGGTCAGTTTTTTTTTTTTTGTATTTGTATTTAATTACCACAAGGTGTAGTACTCCCCAGTGAGTTGAAGCCAGCCAGGACATACAATTCCAGGGTTTGTGGACCACTTTTAAAGTATCTTCCAAAAGTGAGTACACCCCTCACATTTTTGTAAATATTTCATTCTATCTTTTCATGTGTCAACACTGAAGAAATGACACGTTGCTACAATGTAAAGTAGTGAGTGTACAGCTTGTATAAAGCAGAGCATGATCTCCTCCCTTCGGAGACTGGGCCGCAGGGCAGTATTCCAACATGATAACAACCCAAAACACACCTCCAAGATGACCACTCCCTTGCTAAAGAAGCTGAGGGTAAAGGTGATGGACTGGCCAAGCATGTCTCCAGACCTAAACCGTATTGAGCATCTGTGGGGCATCCTCAAACGAAAGCTGGAGGAGCACAAGGTCTCTAACATCCACCAGCTCTGTGATGTCATCATGGAGGAGTGGAAGAGGACTCCAGTGGCAACCTGTGATGCTCTGGAGAACTCCATGCCCAAGAGAGTGAAGGCAGTGCTGGAAAAAAATGGTGGCCACACAAACTATTGACACTTTGGGCCCAATTTGGACATTTTCACTTAGGGGTGTACTCACTTTTGTTACCAGCGGTTTAGACATTAAAGGGGTGTTTCAGCTAAAAAAAAAAAAATTTTAAAGTCAGCAGCTAAAAAAAAAAGTAGCTGCTGACTTTTAATAAGTACACTTACCCTCCCAGGGCGCCCGCGATGTCGGTCGTGGAGGCCGAGATGTCCCTCGGCGCTCTGGTCCCAGCGCCGCCATCCTCAGTAAGGGAAACAGGCAGTGAAGACTACGGCTTCACTGCCCGTTTCCTACTGCGCATGCGCGAGTGGCACAGCGCTTTGTGAAAGGGACGCGCTGTGTTAGGGAACACACAGTTCCCATAACACAGCGTGCCCCATTACCCAGAAGACAGCGCGGCGGAGGACAGAAGAACGAAGATCACCGCGGCGTAGGAAGGAGGCAGATTAGGAAGAGTGCCTAGCAACAGGGATTTCGGATCAGGTAAAAAAAATTTTTATTTTTTAATTTTTATTTTCTAATTTTTTTCCAGAATATTAATGCTTTTTTTTTTTAGGGTGTCCCCCCACTTTAATGGCTGTGTGTTGAGTTATTTTTAGGGGACAGCAAATTTAGACTGTTATACAAGCTGTACACTCGCTACTTTACATTGTAGCAAAGTGTCATTTCTTCAGTGTTATCACATGAAAAGATATAATAAAATATTTACAAAAATGTGAGGGGTGTACTCCATTTTGCGAGATACTGTATATACTGTACCATACCTGTGGGATCCCTCTAGAAGCTGGAAATCACTGTAGTAGTCACCACTACTATACGGCTACTCCAGCGTTCTCCACTAGCTTCTGGGTCCTGTGCTGAGCGGCTGCCCTGCTGCATTATGAACACAGGAGGTCGGCCGCCAGACACGGGTGCCATTCAGAGAATGCGTTGCCTTTAACCAATGAAGGCAAACCATTCTTTGGTTGGATGAGGTGAAGAGCATGATGTCACCACCCCACCTCTCCACCTTGTCCAATCAGAGAACGCTTTGCATTCATTGAGTAAATGTAAACCTATCTCTGAATGGCACCCATGCCAAATGACCAACCTTCTGTGTTCAGTAAGTAGCCATTTGGCACAAGCTAGTGAAGATCACTGCAGTAGTGGTGCCTACTACAAGGATTTCCAGCTTCCACAGGGATCCCACACGTATGGCCCCTACATACTGTACTTAGTTTGATCCAAGCTGGACCAATGTAGCCATGCAAAAAAAATCCATACCTTGAATTCTTTTTTTAAAGACATTTTTTTCTGTAGAGAAAGACTTACCCCATCCTATGATTGTGTACCAGTAGAAATATCGTCTTTCTGGGAAGAAGGTCTCTACCAGCAGAGTGAAGAGGTAGAGTCCTTCAATGAAGAGCCAGAAATAGTTGGACATGACACAATAATGGAAGAACACCATGACGGCTTTACATTCCACCTGGTATTAAGAGAAGACATTAATAAGTATTTTCTTTATTATTACATGTATTTACCAATTGTACATTCACACCAGTCCCTGTCCTCAAGGAGATTGCAGTCCATAGTCTCTATCTCAAAGGCATACATACTCATACTAGGGCCAATTTAGACAGCAGGCAATTAACTTACCAGCATTGTCTTTGGAGTGTTTAAGGGAATCCACATAAGCATTGGGAGAAGAACATGCAAACTCCATGCAGGTAGCATTCTGGTTGGTATTTGAAACAGGAAGGCAGACCCTGCTACAAGGCAGAAGTGCTAATCACTAAGCTGAAAATACTTAGGGGTCTACTTTCATTTCATTGATGCTATCGTCTAGTTTATGAACATGATGAGATCCCCATGATTAAGCTCTGAGGGGTGGAGCGAAACACATTGGGGGCGTGGCCTTTTAGGAGCCCAAGCTGAGATTGCCAGTGCCACATACCACACCACAGCGGACCTGTGGCTTATGGGATACTTACTTTACTATACATGTCTGATGAGGTGTTGTTTCTTATTACCCATAGTCAGTTTTTTTTTTTTTTTTTCTCAGAGAATAGGTGTAAGTACTCCTTCCTTCTGATTTACCCTTGTCTCCACCCCCTACTCACCTCCGAGCACCATTTCTTGGTTCTACCCCCTTGGTTACCCTTTTAGAGAATACAGAACCAAGTAATTTGTATGGAATTTGTTAATAATTAAAGCACTAAAATAGATTCCCCGTAGCCATCAACAATAGACTCCTCCAGCAATAAAAGACCCCCGAAATAATAGACCCCCCCAACAGCCATAGACCCCCAAAATAAATACCCCCCAGCAGAAATAGACCTCTGGCAGCAACAATAGATACCCCTGCAATATACATTTCCACTAATTATAGACCCCCCAGCAATAACAGACCCCCAAACAACAGTAGACCCCCTGCAACAAAATACCCTCCCAAGCAGCAATAAACCCCCCACCACCAACAATAGATTCCCCAGCAGCCAGCATTAATAGACCCCTCCCTCGACAGTAGATCACTCCCAGCAACAATTGACACCCCCAGCAACATAAGGCCCTCCCAGTAACAATAGATCCCCACCAATAACAATAGACACCCCACCTTGGCATCAATAGACCCCTGCCAGCAACAATAGATCCCCCAGCAGCCAACATCCATAGACCCCTCCCGCAATAGTAGATCACTCCCAGCAACAGTGGACACCCCCCCCCCCCAGCAGCATCCTGCTGATCAGTGGGAGCCTCTCTACTGCTATAGCTACTGGTCTCTGATGCTGACCCCTGACAGTGACACTCCCAGTAGCAATGTAAACATAATTTTATAGCAAAAGAGCCACAAAAGCTCAAGTGGAGTCTGTAGTACATGAGGGTGCTAGGCACCCCTCTGGACATTTTGCAAGATCTGATGTGGCCTATGAGGTGATGAAAGAACAACATTAAGAAGAACAAGCACAGATCCTGTAGCCTGCAAATGGGGCATCTGAGACAGTCCAGGGTGACTTGAAGGGAAGAGAAGAGCATAAATGAGCGTTTGGCTGACCTGTCTCACCCTGCCATCTAGGAACCACATACACTTTATGGCCAAAGGTTGTGAACATTGGAACATCTCACCTACATTATATGACCAATATATGGAGACACTGCACCAAATTAGTGAAGGACACTGTTAATGCTACAACATATGAAGACATTTTAGAGAATTGCGCTCTTCCAACTTTGTGGGAACAGTTTGGTGAAGAACCTTTTCTGTTCCAGCATGACTGTGCCCCTGTGTACAAAGATAGCTCCATAAAGACATGGTGTGACCAGTTAGGTGTGGAGGAACTCATGTGTCCTTCACAGAGCCCTGACCCCCAACTCTACTGAACATCTTTGGGATGCACTGGAATGCCAATTGTGAACCAGGTCTTCTCACCCAACATCAGTCCTGACCTCAACCCTACTGAACATCTTTGGGATACATTGAAAGCTTCGTCTTCTTGTTCAACATCAGTATTTCAACTTGAAAAAGCTTTTTTTAACTGAATGGGCACACATTCCCACAATCACACTTTTTCCCAGAAAAGTGGAAGCTGTTATAGCCACAAAGTGGGAGCAACTTCATATTAATAACCATGGTTTGGGAAAGGGATATGTCCAATAAGCTTATATTCGAGAGATGCTCATATGTCCACAACATTTGGAGGAAGATTAGAACGTGAGATCTTTATTGTTGTTTGTGTTTCTATGGAGGACCCATGCTTTAGATATACTTCAAATACTGTAAATCATAACTCAGATCAGGAGATTCACTATGATAACTGAACATTTGGGTACTCAAGTCTTGGATCAATCCAAGTGGGAGTTATGTAGTTCATTCATATCTACACATTTATCAATTTGTTCCTACTACTACTTACAGTGGAAACATGGCAGTGGTTGCTGTCTTGTTCGGCGTAGAGGACTTCGTCTTTGATGAAGACTGATATGGCTCGGAGGATGAATGAGACAAAAAGATTCATGTGGATGAAGTTGCGCGTACAGTGAAGCTTCCTGGAACACACACATAAAGTTTATTAAGTTATGCATAAAAAATAAATAAATTGGGTACATTGGGTGTAAATTGTGTATAAACTTGTAGGCAGCTGCATACAAGAAGGATTTTTCATGCGAGTAAGCTAGTTGGTCTAATGGTTCAAGAAAGGTTGACCGCACTCTTGACCGGTTCAAGAAAGGTTGACCACACTCCCATGTATAAAGCATTGATGATTACTTTATTGAAGATAAAAATCCATCAAGATACATCATAAGACATCATGAGACCTCTATGCAGGCATGGCGAGATTAATGCGTTTCACAAATCAAGATTCGCTTAATTATAATCGGATTATGACTAAGCGAACCTTGAGTCGTAAATGCGTGTTAATCTTGCCATGCCTGAATAGAGGTCTCATGATGTCTTATGATGTCTCCTGAGGGATTTTTATCTTCAATAAAGTAATCATCACTGCTTCATACCTGGGAGTGCGGTCAACCTTTCTTGAACCATTGGCTCTTATCCAGGCTACGGACTGGACCTGCACCACAAGGTTGAAGGGAGCAATCATTCCCACCTGGAGCGGCACAGCTCTGTCTTTGTATCAGTTAAGTTAGTTGGTCTGCCCAGGCTGGGAAGAGTCTATTTAGGTCTGGACTCTTTTCCTGAGCTTTTTGGGCCCTGCCTTCCTTCCCGGTGCAAATATATTAACCACTTGCCACCTGCCATATAGCAAAATGACGGCGTAAAAGTGGTTTCGATATCCCGACCGGACGTCATATGACGTTGCCAGGATATCAAGCCAATGCTTGCCCCCAGGGGCGCACATCGTGGCAATCGTTGTTGCAGTGTGTCAGTCTGACACACCGCAACACCGAACTAGGTAAAGAGTCTCTGACGGAGACTCTTTACCACATGATCAGCCATATCCAATTGGACACGGCTGATCACAGTGTAAACAGGAAGAGACGTTGATCGGCTTTTCCTCACTAGCGCCTGACAGACGCGAGTAGAGGAAAGCCGATTGGCTGCTCCCCTAATGGGGGGGGGGTTTGTGCTGATTGTTTATCAGCGCAGCCCCCCCCCCCCCCCCAGAGGATGCTCACACTGGACCACCAGGGATGCCACCAGGGATGCCAATCAGTGCCCACAATGGATGCCAATCAGTGCCCACTATGGACATCACTGATTGGCAGGCATTATTATTTGGCACTGATTGGCATCCATCAGTACCGCCTATTAGTGTACATCAGTGCCACCTATCAGGGCTCATCCATTACCCATCTGTGCTGTCTATCAGTGCCCATCTGTGCCGCCTATCAGTGCCTATCCGTGCCACCTATGTGTACCCATAAGTGGATGCCAATGGATGCCAATCAGTGCCCACACTGGGCATCACTGATTGGCAGGCATTATTATTTGGCACTGATTGGCATCCATCAGTACCATCTATTAGTGTACATCAGTGCCACCTATCAGGGCCCATCCATGCCCATCTGTGCCATCTATCAGTGCCCATCTGTGCCGCCTAACAGTGCCCATCTGTGCCACCTATGTGTACCCATAAGTGCTGCATATCAGTGCCACCTATCAGTGCCCATCAGTGCCGCCTATCAGTGCCACATATCAGTGCCGCCTATCAGTGCCACCTCATCAGTGCCACCTCATTGGTGCCCATCAGTGCCCATCAGTGAAGGAGAAAACGTACTTATTTACAAAGTTTTGTCACAGAAACAAAAAAAAGGGCTGCATGGTGGTACATGGCGCATGGAAGAACAGGGCCTGTAAAGCACACATGGGTTACAGGAGCAAAGCTATTACGAAAGGCCCCTGATTAAATCATTTATAACAAAATGTGTGTAGGCAGGAAGTCGTGACATCATCATACATACAGTACATCCTCCCAAATTATATTGTGGGATTTGGAGTTCCGTGAATGCCAGTTTTTACACGTTTCTACAATCGTTTTGCAATAACGAACCCCGGTAAAGGATTGGACACTATGCGAGCACGGTGCTCTGTTTTTCCTTAATTCCCGGAGATCCTGTGATATGGAGAACCTGTGTATGGATGGGCCGGACCATCACACTGGGCAGATGTTGAAAGGTACATATGGGAATGACCCAAGAGCCTTACCTGAAGCGGCACAGGATGACCATGGCGGTGGTGAGTGCCACAAGAGAAGTGCTGTATCCAACTGTGTAGAGGGCCTTCACGGACAGGAAGTAGGTGTCCTGGGAAAGAGAGGGAACGGCTTTATCTTTACACATAGCAGATGGCAACTTGACCCAAAGCAACACACAGTATTGTGAGAATAGGTATTTTTCATTTTTGGATAGAGTAAGGGAGGGTTATATCCTCTGTAAGGTTTTTTTTTTTTGTGCCATCTGTATCCCATTGCAGAGATTTCTCTTCACTTCCTGTCCCATAGCCAAACAGGAAGTGCAAGGAAATCCTTCTAAAAGCTAAGGGAATTCATGGTTGGCACCAGAACTATGTGTCCCCATTGGAAGATTTCTCCTTTATTCCTGTTCTGGTGACAACCCCTAAATTTGGGATTTTCTTTTACTTTCACTTTTGATGACATTGATAAACAGGACAAATAGACAGGGCGGATCTCACTAATGGGAACACAAACAGCATTAAGAACCTAATAAGTAGACATGTGCAATTCGTTTCGTTCCGAATTCTTTTTTTAACGAATTTCGACAAATTCGTTAATTCGGAAATATCCGAATTAACGAAAATCTGTTTTTAATTTGTAAATTCGTACATTCGTACGTTTGCACATTTGTAAATTTGTATATTGGTAAATTCGTATATTCGCACATTCGCAAATTCGTACATTCGTACGTTTGCACATTCGTAAATTCGTATATTGGTAAATTCGTATATTCGCACATTCGCAAATTCGTACATTCGGAGATCTGAATTTATAATTAACTAATAATAACTTAACTATTACTAACTATTAAATTATTGGTATTGTAATTGCCCTTCAAATTTGGCTCTTAGTGAACGTAACACATACAAATTTATCTTAAGTTATGAATTATCCGAAATAACGAATGCCGTATCCAAACAAATGGAACTTAATAAACTAATAATAATAAATAACAATAATAATAATAAAAACTTTTTATTATTATTATTAATCATTAATTTGTTCTGTTCTTAACCGCTTCCCAACCGGCGCACGACGATATACGTCGACAGAATGGCATGGACAGGCATAAGAGCGCATATATACGTCCCCTCTAAGATGCCGCCGTGACATCGCTCGCGTCGGCCGGGACCCCCGTGAGGCCGGTCGCGGGTCCCGTGGACTCGATCGCCGCAGGGACACCCGTGATTGTCTCACGGGAAGGCTGAACAGGGAGATGCGGAAATAAACAGCATCTCCCCGTTCTGCCTAGCAACTAGTGACGCCGATCTCTGCTCCCTGTGATTGGAACAGAGATCAGCATTCACTAGCTGACAGCCACGCCCCCCCACAGTAAGAAACACACCCCTAGGCACACTTAACCCCTACACTGCCACCTAGTGGTTAACCCCTTCACTGCCAGTGTCATTTATACAGGAATCAATGCATTTAAATAGCATTGATTGCTGTATAAATGACAATGGTCCCAAAAATGTGTCAAAAATGTCCGATGTGTCCGCCATAATGTCGCAGTCACAATAAAAATCGCTGATCGCCGCCATTTCTAATAAAAAAAAAATTGTTAATAAAAATGCTATAAAACTATCCCCTATCTTGTTAACGCTATAACTTCTGCGCAAACCAATCAATAATCGCTTATTGCGATTTTTTTACCAAAAATATGTAGAAGAATACGTATCGGCCTAAACTGAGGGAAAAAAATGTTTTTTTATATATTTTGGGGGGATATTTATTATAGCAAAAATAAAAAAGAATGCTTTTCTTTCAAAATTGTCGCTCTATTTTTGTTTATAGCGCAAAAAATAAAAACCGCAGGGGCGATCAAATACCACCAAAAGAAAGCTCTATTTGTGGGAAAAAAAGGACGTCAATTTTGTTTGGGAGCCACGTCGCACGACCGCGCAATTGTCAGTTAAAACGACGCAGCGCCGAATCGCAAAAAAGGGGCCTGGTCCTTTGGCTGCAAATTGGTCCGGGGCTGAAAGTGGTTAATTAGGACTGTAGTACACACTATAGAGGGAGCACAGGGTGAAATTATGGACACCCGTTGATTGTAATTCTAATGAATAGCTAGAAGGAAGGACTATATAGCAGAGGAAAGGATCAGCTTAATTTTCGAAGCCTCTCTTCTGATGATTACCTGGTCGGGTCCGGTCTCATTAATGTCAAATCCGCACGCATCGGAGTAATGAGGGAAGGGATCAGACCAGCCGTTCTCTGTACAGTTTCTACTGATAACTCCTTCTGTGAGCAACAAACATAAACGCATTTTACAAAACTGAACTCATTATTATTGATTATATTTTACATTTGATTGATTGATTTGATCATATTTTACATTTGTTACATCATTTAGAATCTGTACGGTTACAGAGTGCAAGGGGGCAACTTGGTTCATATATATATAGTGCCTTTAAAAAGTATTCATACCCCTTGAAACTTTCCACATGTTGTCATGTTACAACCAAAAGAATGTAAATGCATTTTATTGGGATTTTATGTGATAGACCAACACAAAGTGACACATAATTGTCAAGTGGAAAGAAAATGATAAATGGTTTTCTAATTTTTTTTTTACAAATAAATATGTGAAAAGTGTGGGGGGTACATTTGTATTCAGCCCCCTTTACTCTGATACCTCTAACTAAAATCTAGTGGAACCAATTGCCTTCAGAACACACCTAATTAGTAAATAGAGTCCACCTGTGTGTAATTTATTCTCAGTATAAATACAGCTGTTCTGTGAAGTCCTCAGAGGTTTGTTGGAGAACCTTAGTGAACAAAAAGCACCATGAAGGCCAAGGAACAAACCAGAGAGGTCAGGGATAAAGTTGTGGAGAAATATAAAGCAGGGTTAGGTTATAAAAAAAAAAAAAAATATCCCAAGCTTTGAACATCTCACAGAGCTCTGTTCAATCCATCATCTGAAAATGGAAATAGTATGGCACAGCTGCAAACCTACCAAGACATGGCCGTCCACCTAAACTGACCAGCCGGGCAAGGAGAGCATTCATCAGAGAAGAGCCAAGAGACCCATGGTAACTCTGGAGGAGCTGCAGAGATCCACAGCTCAGGGGGGAGAATCTGTCCACAGGACAACTATTAGTCGTGTTCTCCACAAATCTGCCCTTTATGGAAGAGTGACAAGAAGGAAGACATTGGTGAAAGAAAGCCATCAGAAGTGCTGTTTGCAGTTTGTGAGAAGCCATGTGGGGGACACAGCAAACATGTGGAAGAAGGTGATCTGGTCAGATGAGACCAAAAGTTAACTTTTTGGCCTAAAAGCAAAACGCTATGTGTGGACGAAAACTAACACTGCACATCACCCTGAACACACCATCCCCACTGTGAAACATGGTGGTGGCAGCATCATGTTGTGGGGATTATTTTCTTCAGCAGGGACAGGGAAGCTGGTCAGAGTTGATGGGAAGATGGATGTAGCCAAATACAGGGCAATCTTAGAAGAAAACCTGTTAGAGTCTGCAAAAGACTTGACACTGGGGCGGAGGTTCACCTTCCAGCAAGACAACGACCCGAAACATACAGCCAGAGCTACAATGGAATGGTTTAGATCAGGGGTCTCAAACTGGTGGCCCTCCAGCAGTTGTGAAACTACAAGTCCCATGAAGCATTGCAATGCTGACAGTTACAAGTATGACTCCCACAGGCAGAGGCATGGCAGGACTTGTTTTTTTGCAACAGCTAGAGGGCCGCCAGTTTGAGACCCCTGGTTTAGATCAAAGCTTATTCATGTGTTAGAATGGCCCAGTCAAAGTCCAGACCTAAATCCAATTGAGAATCTGTGGCAAGACTTGAAAATTGCTGTTCACAGATGCTCTCCATCCAATCTCACAGAGCTTGAGATATTTTACAAAGAAAAATGGGCAAAAATGTCCCTCTCTAGATGTGCAAAGCTGGTAGAGACATCCCCAAAAAGACTTGCAGCTGTAATTGCAGTGAAAGGCGGTTCTACAAAGTATTGACTCCGGGGGGCGCCATACAAATGCCCCCCCACACTTTTCACATATTTTTTTGTAAACAATTTGGAAAACCATTTATCATTTTCCTTCCACTTCACAATTATGTGACACTTTTTTGTTGGTCTATCACATACAATCCCAATAAAATACATTTACGTTTTTGGTTGTAACATGACTAAATGTGAAAAAGGTCAAGGGGTATGAATACTTTTTCAAGACACTCTATACTGACTGTTAATAGAAATCCCCCACATGTAGGTCTCTATATATAATAAACATGTGCTGTTCGTTTCGTTCCGAATTAAAATTCAAACAAATTTTTCATTATTCAGAGATTCAGATATATCCAAATTTCCAAATTACAATAGTAATGAATTTAAACAAATCCAAAATATTTATAACAAAAATCAGAAATTGGAAATAAATTCAATTTGAATTTGAAAACGAAACTGAATTCAAAAACAAGAATAGAATAAAATAGAATAGAAAAAAAAGGAATATAATAGACAATAAAATACAAGACAAAATGAAATAATAGATTAGAAATTAAAAGAGTAACACAGAACAGAATAGAATAGAAAATAAAAGAATATAATAAAATAGTATAGACGAATATAATAGAAAGGGATAGAATAGAAAAAAATCAAATAGAATATGTAGCTGCCTTCCAAAATTTGAATTTAGAAAAGAATAAAACAGAATAGAATAGAAAAAATGAGAATTGAATATAATTGAATATATAGCTGCCATTCAAAATTTAAAATTTGGAAAGAATTGAATAAAATAAAGCAGAATAGAAATGAAAAAAAAAAGAATAAAAATAGAAATAATATAATCATCTGCCAAAATTAGAATTTCAAATTGAATACATTCAAATTTGAAGATAATAGATTAGAATAGAATATAATAATAATAATATAAAAGAATGGTATATAATATAATAGAAAAACCAATACAAAAACTATAACCACCTTCCGAAATTCAAATTTTGAATAGAATAAAATAGAATAGAAAAAAAAGGAATAGAATAGAGAATAGAATACAAGGGGAAGTTAAATAATAAACTAGAATAGAAATTAAATGAGTAACACAGAACAGAATAGAATAGAAATTAACAAATATAATAAAATAGTATAGACGATAAGGGAATATAATAGAAAAGAATAGAAAAAAATATAGAATATGTAGCTGCCTTCCAAACTTTGAATTTAGAAAATAATACATGGGAAAAAAACAGAATAGAATAGAAAAAAATAAGAATTGAATAAAATAGAATATATAGCTGCCATTCAAAATTTAAAATTTGGAAAGAATTGAATAAAATAAAGCAGAATAGAAATTACAAAAAAAAGAATAAAAATAGAAATAATATAATCATCTGCCAAAATTAGAATTTCAAATTGAATACATTCAAATTTGAAGATAATAGATTAGAATAGAATATAATAATAATAATATAAAATAATGGTATATAATAGAATAGAAAAAACAATACAAAAAATATAACCACCTTCCGAAATTAAAATTTTGAATAGAATAAAAAAAAAGGAATAGAATAGAGAATAGAATACAAGGGGAAAATAAATAATAGATTAGAATAGAAATTAAATGAGTAACACAGAACAGAATAGAATAGAAAATAAACAAATATAATAAAATAGTATAGACGATAAGGGAATATAATAGAAAAGAATAGAAAAAAATATAGAATATGTAGCTGCCTTCCAAACTTTGAATTTAGAAAAGAATACAATAGAATAAAACAGAATAGAATAGAATAGAACAAATAAGAATAGAATAAAATAGAATTTAGCTGCCTTTCAAAATTTGAATTTCGGAAAGAAATGAATAGAATAAAACAGAATAGAAATTAAAAAAAAAAGAATACAAAAAAATAGAATAAAATAGAAATAATATAACCATCTGCCAAAATTAGAATTTCAAATAGAATACATTCAAATTTGAAAAGAATAGATTAGAATAGAAAAGAATGGAATAGAATAGAAAAAACAATAGAAAAACCACCTTCCCAAATTCAAATTTTGAAATGAATAAAATAGAATAGAATAGATTAGAATAGAATATAACCACCTTCCGAAATTTCAATTTCGAACAGAACAAATTCAGATTTGATAATTATAGATTCAAATAACTCAGTGAGAAAATATGTCCCATTTTGGCCACTAGAGGGAGCTGGTGATATAGGAATGAATCTATTAGAGAAAATATGGGGAGATTTCAGCCAGTTTGCACAAAAGCTTTTTGACATTTTGTCAAAAAAATGTTCCTATAAATAGACACTGAGGTATTTCAGAAGGCTATATCACTTTTTGGCCACTAGATGGAGCTGATGATATAGGAATGAATCTATTAGAAAAATACTGGGAAATTCCGGCCAGCTTGCACCAAGGATTCTGACATTCGGACAACAATTGTTTTATAAATAGATCACATGCAGGGATTTACATACTCATTGTCCATCCCAAAATATTTCCTTACCGTTCTGAAGTTCCTCTAAGTTCTCAAGGGATTCTAAGAACAAAAGGGAACATTTTAAGATATTAAAGAAAAACACAGACAGAAATTTATACCACTAAATGGTACGGTCCACCTACAATTATGTTTCAGTTCTTCCTTCATGAAAAAAGGTTTCTTATAGACTTTGAAGACACGCAGACCAGAGATTTTTTGGGGTCTGAACACCTGCTGTGGCCATTATGAGGAATCCCACTCTTCCCTGGGCAATATTTTGGGGTTTTGCTCAAGGTGTAGTACTCCCCAGTGAGTTGAAGCCAGCCAGGACATACAATTCCAGGGTTTGTGGAGCACTTTTACAGTATCTCACAAAAGTGAGTACACCCCTCACATTTTTGTAAATATTTTCTTCTATCTTTTCATGTGACAACACTGAAGAAATGACACTTTGCTACAATGTAAAGTAGTGAGTGTACAGCTTGTATAATAGTGTACATTTGCTGTCCCCTCAAAATAACTCAACACACAGCCATTAATGTCTAAACCGTTGGCAACAAAAGTGAGTACACCCCTAAGTGAAAATGTCCAAATTGGGCCCAAAGTGTCAATGTTATGTGTGGCCACCATTATTTTCCAGCACTGCCTTAACCCTCTTGGGCATGGAGTTGACCAGAGCTACACAGGTTGCCACTGGAGTCCTCTTCCACTCCTCTATGATGACATCACGGAGCTGGGGGATGTTAGAGACCTTGCGCTCCTCACCCTTCTGTTTTGAGGATACCCCACAGATGCTCAATAGGGTTTAGGTCTGGAGACATGCTTGGCCAGTCCATCACCTTTACCCTCAGCTTCTTTAGCAAGGCAGTGGTCATCTTGGAGGTGTGTTTGGGGTGGTTATCATGTTGGAATACTGCCCTGCGGCCCAGTCTCTGAAGGGAGGAGATCATGATCTGCTTCAGTATGTCAAACTACATGTTGGCATTCATGGTTCCCTTAATGAACTGTAGCCCCCCCCCCCCCCCCCCCCCCCCCCCCCCCCCCCCCCCCCCCCCCCCCCCCCAGTGCTGGCCCCAGACCATGACACTCCCACCAACATGCATGACTGTAGGCAAGACACACTTGTCTTTGTACTCCTCACCTGGTTGCTGCCACACACACTTGACATCATCTGAACCAAATAAGTTTATCTTGGTCTCATCAGACCACAGGACATGGTTCCAGTAATCCATGTCCTTAGTCTGCTTGTCTTCAGCAAACTGTTTGTGGTCTGTCTTGTACATCATCTTTAGAAGAGGCTTCCTTCTGGGATGACAGCCATGCAGACCAATTTGATGCAGTGTGCAGCGTATAGTCTGAGAACTGACAGGCTGACCCCCCACCCCTTCAACCTCTGCAGCAATGCTGGCAGCACTCATACGTCTATTTCCCAAAGACAATCTCTGGATATGACGCTGAGCACGTGCACTCAACTTCTTTGGTGGACCATGGCGAGGCCTGTTCTGAGTGGAACCTGTCCTGTTATACCGCTGTATGGTCTTGGCCACCGTGCTGCAGCTCAGTTTCAGAGTCTTGGCAATCTTCTTATAGCCTAGGCCATCTTTATGTAGAGCAACAATTCGTTTTTTCAGATCCTCAGAGAGTTCTTTGCCATGAGGTGCCATGTTGAACTTTCAGTGACCAGTATGAGAGAGTGAGAGCGATAACACCAAATTTAACACACCTGCTCCCCATTCACACCTGAGACCTTGTAACACGAACGAGTCACATGACACTGGGAAAGTAAAATGGCAAATTGGGTCCAATTGGGACATTTTCACTTAGGGGTGTACTCACTTTTGTTGCCAGCGGTTTAGACATTAATGGCTGTGTGTTGAGTTATTTTGAGGGGACAGAAAATTTACACTGTTATACAAGCTGTACACTCACTACTTTACGTTGTAGACAAGTGTCATTTCTTCAGTGTTGTCACATGAAAAGATAGGATAAAATATTTACAAAAATGTGAGGGGTGTACTTACTTTTGTGAGATACTGCATATAAAGGAAAAAGTAAAATCTTTCTAACATGAATCAAAAGGTTATCCTCTCAGAGGGGTTCAGCATTCCTCCTCCAATGCTATACAATAAGACAGGTGCTCCCTTCTGCCTCCTGGCTCCCTCTGGTCCGAAGCTTAGGTCCTTGTCGGTTCCTTTGGATCGACTTACAGCACCAGTGTACTCACATGCATACTCTATATACCGTACACAGCCCCCTGCTTCCATGGACCCACTCCCTAACCTCGGGGCAGGGGACATCCCGTCTCCCGGGTGGAACCCCAAATCAATGTCTGGCCTTTGATTAAGAAGGTTGTGCACACCCTGCTGGACCCAGGGTTAGAGGCTTCATCCCTCCCAACATTCTGGTGTCTATAGGCTTCATAGAGTCTTGGGAGGGATGGACACCAGAACCCAACGTGGGACTTACAAATCCCATAAAAAAACTGAAAAGCCAATCTTCCCTCAATCTTCATGCTTGAGAACCCTGTTTGATGCTTAATCCTACTATCACAGTGGCAGAGCCTAGCACCTACCTAATAGATTCTTCCACTCTCTATTGTTACACAGAAAAACCTGGACTCAGGGTTGGTGGCCTCAACCCTTCCAGGACTCTTCCAAGTCTCTGGACTCCTGAACGCAATCCGGGATATAGAAATTCCCCCAAAAAAACTGAAAAGCCAACTTCCTCTGCTCAAAACTGACATTCTGGAGCCCCTCAATCGGCATCCACGAGAAACCTGAGTGATGTACAAACACAGTGGCAGGGCCTAGCACTGTTACATCTATTACATTTTATGTCTCTTTTGTAACATAGAAAAACCTGGAGCCAGGGTTAGAGACTTCATTCCTCCCAAGACTCTTCTAAATCTCTGGATTCAAGAACCCAATCATGGAGTTACAAATCCTTTAGAAATCTGAAAAGCCAATTTTCTCTGCTAAAAACCGACATTCTGGAGCCCCTCAATCTGTGAGAACCCTGTGTGATGGCTAATCCTACTAACACAGTGGCAGGACCTAGCACTGTCGTACCTAACAGATTCTACATCTCTATTGTAACATACAAAAACCTGGACCCAGGGTTAGTGGCCTCAATCCTTCCAAGACTCTTCCAAGTCTCTGGACTCCAGAACTAAAAAAAAACTGAAAACTCCAGAACCCCCCCAAAAAAACCCTGAAAAGTCAAATTTTTCTGCTCAAAACTGACATTCTGGAGCCCCTCAATATTCATCCATGAGAACCCTGTTTGATACTTAATCCTACTAACACAATGGCAAGGCCTAGCATTGTCATAAGTAATAGATTCTATGTCTCTATTGTAACAAAAAAAAAAACAGACCCAGGGTTAGTGGCCTCAACCCTCCCAAGACTTATCCAAGCCCCTGGACTCCAGAGCCCAATCTGGGAGATACAAATCCCAGAAGAAAAACTGAAAAGCCAATTTTATCTGCTCAAAACTAACATTCTGGATCCCCTCAATCTGCATCCATGAGAACCCTTGTGTGATGCTTAATCCTACTATTACTGTGGCAAGGCCTGGTACCATCACACCTAATAGATTCTTTATCTCTATTGTCATAGAAAGACCTAGACCCAGGGTTAGTGGCCTCCAGCCTCCCAAAACTCTTCCAAGGCTATGGACTCTAGAACCCAATGTACAACAGGATTGTAGGATGTTCTTACCCAGCTGGGGCTCCCGGTCATAGAAGTCCATCCCTACAAAAGAAAAAAGGACAACTGTTACTAAATTTGTCCGAGCTGTAAAACAATTCTCCAATGGCAGCGGACAGGTGTGCGTGCTCGTGACACAGTTTGATGTTTAGTAAATTAATCAGATCTCCCAAAAATGGTAAACCATGGATCCATTTTTATTATTATTATCTACAGCTTTGGAACAATCCTTGCCCTCATGACCTCCCGAGTTTTACTTAATGTAGAACCTCACTTTCTCAATCAAAATTTACTATCTTTAATCCTCGTGCTGCTAGCATCAGTAAATAGATAGGAAAGTATATTATATTTACTTATTTAAAACTTTTTATTTTTAAATTTCTTCAGTTACTTCCTGGTTTCTGGCCTCGTCCAAAACAAAGTCATACATCCCAGGAGTCTTTAACCATGGACATCCTCCCGTGCTCGAGCGGCCTGCGTCTATGAGACTCGGCTGATCACAGATCCGAGTAAGGGGTCGATCTTGACCCCTTACCACGTGATCAGCTGTCAGCTAATGACAGCTGATCATGTGATGTAAACAGAGCCGGTAATTAGCTGGTAGTGTGAGGAGAAAAAAAAAGGCGATCACCGGCGGCTGTGAAAGGGACAACAGTCCCGATCGTGGAGAGCCTCTGCAAGAGGCTTCTGTGCCCACCTGTACCATCTACCAGTGCCCACCAGCACCACCTACCAGTGCCCACCAGTGCCCACCAGCGCCACCTACCAGCGCCCACAGTACCACCTATCAGTGCCCACAGTGCCACCTATAAATGTCACCAATCAGTGCCTCATCACCAGTGCTGCCTATCAATATCATCCTACCAGTGCCCATCAGTGCCACCTATGATTGCCCATTGGTGCCGTGTAGTTATGCCAACACCTTTTTTCTGACTTGTGATTTCTTTTATTGCTGTCTGTATCCACACTGCCTAAGGCCCCTTTCACACACACGCATTTTTACCGTGATTTTGCCGCGATTCGCGGTCTCGATTTTTGCCGTGATTTTGCCGCGATTTCAAGGAATGCCTGTGTAAGTGCCATCAAAATCGGACCAAAGTAGTGCAGGGTAGACATGTGCAATTCGTTTAGTTTTTTTTGTTTTTCGTTTTTTTTTATTTTTTTTCGTTTGTTCATTTTCGTACGAATGAACGAATCGTTCGAATCGAACGAATCCGAATAACGAATCGTTCGAATTGTACGAATCCGATTAACAAATTGTTCAAATCAAATGAATCCGAAAAACAACGAAAATCCGAAAAAAACGAATTAGAAACAACGAATGTACGAATGAAGAAATCCGAAAAACGAAAAAATGAACGAAAAAATTCGTACATTCGTAACTTTTTTTTTTGTTGAAATGGTAATTTTCCGTGTCCCTTACAATGGCGCTGCTTAACGTGCTTCGAATGGATTGAAGGAAAAAATTCGTACATTCGTAACTTTTTTTTTTCGATTCGTAACTTTTTTTTCGATTCGTAACTTTTTTTTTTCGATTCGAAAATCATTAAAATGTAATAATAGCACACATTACATAAAATGATGAATTATGCTCCGATTACGAATCTACGAATGTTACGAATGTACGAATAAATACGAATACGTCCGAATTTCGAATAAACTAATAAACGAAAATTAAACTAACGAAAAAACGAATCAACGAAAAATAACTCTAACGAATGTACGAATCGTTACGAATACGAACAACGACGACTTACGAATGTACGAATCGTTAAGAATCAACGGAAATGAAAAACACAAAACGGAAATAAACTAATTTTTTTTCGGAAACGAAAAAAACGAAACGAAAATAAACGAATTTTTTTGTTGTGCACATGTCTAGTGCAGGGACTACTTTGAAGTCCGAACGACTTGAAGTTGTACTAATATGAATGGCTGTCATTGGAAATCATGGGGGACGATTTGTCATGCTACTTTGCAGTCCCAAATCGTGGGACAAGTCGTATAAGTGTGAAAGGGGCCTAAGTGACATCACTCAACAAAGAAAAAACACATGAAAAAAAAACTTTACAGATATTTTAAAGCTGACCCAGGAAAGGAGCTGAATACCAATACAGGGGCTGGTTTCCCTGCCAAAAGGATTTGCATTTCTGTCCATCCGGTCCTGAGATTTTAACAGCTTTGTCACACAAACGGTGTCTTCGCGACAAACTTTCGGCCTAGTTCCGACGGACTTTCCGAATGAACGGACTTGGCCACACACAATCACACCAAAGTCCGACGGATTCGAACGTGATGACGTACGACCGGACTAGAATAAGGAAGTTCATAGCCAGTAGCCAATAGCTGCCCTAGCGTCGGTTTTCGTCTGTCAGACCAGCATACAGACGAACGGATTTCTCGATAGGAACTGGGTCCGGTGGAAAAATTTGAAACGTTCTATTTCTAAAGTCCGTCTTTTGGACAGCAAAGGTCTGATGAAGCCCACACACGATCGAATTGTCCAACGGATTCGTTCCGTCTGACCTTTGCTGTCGAAAAGTCCGGTCGTGTGTACGCGGCATAACAGGTTTTCTTCTAAGATTGTCCTGTATTTGGCTCCATCCATCTTCCCATCAACTCTGACCAGCTTCCCTGTCCCTGCTGAAAAAAAGCATCCCCACAAGACATGTGCACAATAGAAAAATTTGTTTAGTTTAGTTTTGTTTCTGTTCATTTCCGTTGATTCGTAACGATTCGTAATTTCGTAAGTCGTCGGTGTTCATATTCGGACTCGTTCGTATTTTCGTAAGAGTTATTTTTTCGTTGATTTGTTTTTCCGTTAGTCTAATTTTTGTTTATTCTAAATTCGTATTTTCGTTATATTTTGTATTCGGACGCATTCGTATTTTTGTAGATTTAGTTACATTCGTACTTTCGTAACATTGTTTTCGTAGATTCGTAATCGGAGCATAATTCATAATTTTATGTAATGTGTATGGCTATTACATGTTTAAGAAACAAATAATTTCTCTCTCACAAGTCAGAACTTAACTCAAAAATCCACCAAAACACAGAGCCTCCGACCCAACCACGTTTATCAACTAACAAAAAAATGTAACGAATTTACGAATCCATTCGAAGCACGTTAAGCAGCGCCATTGTAAGAGACACGGAAAATTACGAATCAACAAACAAAAAAAAAAGTTACGAATGTACGAATTTTTTCGTTCATTTTGATTTTCGTTATTTTTGAATCTTTGTTCGGTATTTTCGTTGTTTGTTTTCGCTTTTCGGATTTTCATTCATTTGTAGTTTCGTTGTTTCTAATTTAATTATTTTGTATTTTCGTTGTTTTTCATATTCGTTCGTTTCGATAATTCGTTATTAGTTAGAACTTTTACTAAATAATTTGTTCATTTGTACGATACGAATGAACGAATATAACGAATTTGAACGGAAAACAAATTCGTATCTAAACGAATTGCACATGTCTAATCCCCACCACATGGTTTCACAGTGGGGATGGTGTGTTCAGGGTGATGTGCAGTGTTAGTTTTCCCCACACATAGCGTTTTGCTTTTTAGGCGAAAAAGTTCAATTCTGGTCTCATCTGACCAGAGCACCTTCTTCCACATGTTTGCTGTGTCCCCCACATGGCTTCTCACAAACTGCAAACAGGACTTCTTATGACTTTCTTTCTCCAATGTCTTTCTTCTTGCCACTCTTCCATAAAGGCAGATTTGTGGAGAGCACGACTAAAGCCCCATACACACGCGCGGATTATCCGAGGACCAGGTCCGTCGGATCATGTCCGTCATACTTTGTCTGATGTTGGTTTTGCGTACACACGGTCGGACAAAGTTGTCGGAAAATCCGATCATTCTGAACGTGGTGACGTTTGTTGCCTACGACGGGACTACGTAGAGGCTAGTAGCCAATAGCTTTGGTCTTGTAATGTGATCTGAGCATGCGTAGCACTTTGTCCGGTCGGACAACCGTACACACGATCGGATTTGGTGTGATCGGACCGTGTTGTCGGCAAATCTATCCAGCAGGAGATAGGACTTTGTCCGTCGGACAATCCGACGTACACTGTCCGATGGTGCCTACACACGGTCTGATTTTTCAACAACATTGTCCGATCGGACAGAATCCATGCAAAAATCCGACCGTGTGTATGGGGCTTAATAGTTGTCCTGTGGACAGATTCTCCCACCTGAGCTGTGGATCTCTGCAGCTCCTCCGGAGTTACCATGGGCCTCTTACGCTGCTTCTCTGATGAATGCTCTCCTTGCCCGGCCGGTCAGTTTAGGTGGACGGCCATGTCTTGGTAGGTTTGCAGTTGTGCCATACTCTTTCCATTTTCCGATGATGGATTGAACAGAGCTCCGTGAGCAGGCCAGGACTTAGGGTGGTGGGGGCCCCTGGGCTTGAGTCACTTTCTATACATTACCATATTTATCTGCGTATAACACGCACTCCAAGTTTAGGAGGGAAGTTTAAGGAAAAACTTACACTTAAATGCCCTTCAATGCAGCCTTATCAGTGTCCATCTGCAGCCTTGCCAAACCATCTGCAGCCTTGTCCAGTGTCATTGCAGTCTTGTCAGTGTAGCCTTGTCATTTGCAGCCTTGCCCCAGTGTCATTTGCAGCCTTGTCATTGCAGTCTTGAAGTTTAAAAATGGCGCCGCCTGTGTATCTCGGAGGCTCTCGGGTCCTCTCGGCGGCTCTTGGGTCCTCTCGGTGACTCTCGGCGGCTCTTGGGTCCTCTCGGCGGCTCTCGGGTCCTCTCGGCGGCTCTTGGGTCCTCACGGGTCCTCTCGGTGGCTCTCGGGTCCTCTTGGCGGCTCTCGGGTCCTCTCTGGTCCTCTTGGCGGCTCTCGGGCCCTCTCGGGTCCTCTCGGCGGCTCTCGGGTCCTCTCGCAGTCCCGAGCGGAGCCGAGAGTAGCCGAGTGTACTCGGCTCGGCTCGGCTCACAGTCACGCCCAGTCCCTGTGTTATGTCCATCATAGGGCAGGACTGGGCGTGACTGTGAGCGGAGCCGAGCCGAGTACACTCGGCTATGTATCTCGGCGGGGCCCCCTATTGGGTGGGGCCCATGGGCTTGAGCCCAGTCAAGCCCAATGGTAAGTCCGGCCCTGTCCGTGAGATGTTCAAAGCTTGGGATATTTTTTTATAACCTAACCCTGCTTTATACTTCTCCACAACTTTATCCCTGACCTGTCTGGTGTGTTCCTTGGCCTTCATGATGCTGTTTATCATTTTCCTTCCACTTCACAATTATGTGCCACTTTGTGTTGGTCTATCACATAAAATCCCAATAAAATACATTTACGTTTTTGGTTGTGTAGCGCCATAACCCCTGGGGGGCGACTGGATTTTTCTGGGCTTACCAATTACCTCCGCCGCCTCGTAGCTCGTCGTTCTTGTCTAGGGGTTCCCAGGGTTGATACCCAGTAACTGTGGAGACTGACACTTGAATTCCTTTTTAGGATTTTTATTTGCTTAACCGCTTCCCGACCGCCTCATGCATATATACGTGAGCAGAATGGCACGGGCAGGCAAAATCCCGTACCTGTACGGGATTTTTTAAATGCCTGCCCATGGGTCGCGTGCGCGCCGCCAGCGGCGTGCTCGCGACCCGGTCAGGAGCTCCGTGACCGCGACCGTGGGACCAGCGGACCCGATCGCCGCTGGTGTCCCGCGATCGGGTCACAGAGCTGAAGAACGGGGAGAGGTCTGTGTAAACAAACCTCTCCCTGCGCTTCCTACTCTGCCTGTCATTGATTGGCTGTTCCCGGTCATCGGAAAAGCCGATCAATGACATCAGACGTCAGCCCCGCCCCTAATGTAAAAAAAAAACACACACGTCACAGCCCATAACCCCTCCCCTCCCCCTAGTGGTTAACCCCTTCACTACAACTGTCATTTATACAGGAATCAGTGCATTTAAATAGCATTGATTGCTGTATAAATGACAATGGTCCCAAAAAATGTGTCAAAAATGTCCGATGTGTCGGCCATAATGTCGCAGTCACAATAAAAATCGCTGATCGCCACCATTACTAGTAAAAAAAAAAAAATATTAATAAAAATGCTATAAAACTATCCCCTATTTGTAAACGCTATAACTTTTGCGCAAACCAATCAATAATCGCTAATTGCGATTTTTTTTACCAAAAATATGTAGAAGAATACGTATCGGCCGAAACTGAGGGAAAAAAAATGTTTTTTTATATATTTTTTGGGGATATTTATTATAGCAAAAAGCTAAAAATATTGCATTTTTTTCAAAATTGTCGCTCTATTTTTGTTTATAGCACAAAAAATAAAAACCACAGGGGTGATCAAATACCACCAAAAGAAAGCTCTATTTGTGGGAAAAAAAGGACGCCAATTTTGTTTTGGAGCCACGTCGCACGACTGCGCAATTGTCAGTTAAAGCGACGCAGTGCCGATTCGCAAAAAGGGGCCTGGTCCTTTGGCTGCCAATTGGTCCGGGGCTGAAGTGGTTAAACGTTGAACAGAAACACAGTCTCTCGGTTGGGCATAGAGGGTGAGGGTATAGAAGCTCAGGCACTTTAGAACTGCTGACACTCAATAAATGTCTCTCTTTAGATGATCCGGGGAGTAGCCAGTCGCAACTGGATAACTCAACTGTTGGATAAATCCTTGCTTGCAGATTTAGCAGCCAACAAGTGATTTTAGCTTAGCAAAGTCTCTGCCACAGACTTGGTTGTCAAGTTGTAACTGAAGGATAAGGTTAGGAACTTTCTTACAGTACCAGAATCTTGCAGCCGTTCCGGCGATACCATAAGAATGCGGATTCAATTAGTGTCCATACAGCTCAGCTCCCAGGCTCTTACCGAGCAGCCAACCTCGAGCGTGGCCCTCCTCCGAAGAGTACTCTCCTGGTCGCATGTAGAGTTGCTGGGGCTCTCCAATCCTGAGACGGCACCGGAACACCTCAGAATCCTCCTTTTGTTACTGCGCCTCAAACTAGCCAGTCCCGAGGCTCGGAAACGGATGGACCCGCACCCCAGGCCATGAGGGCCTCCGGGGGCTGGTCAGGAGGACCAGGACCATGGAGTCAGCAACAACTCATGGACCGGAACCCCTCATGGGGATGGTCAGGACTAGGGATGGGCCCGGTGTTCGATTCAAACCCATGTTCGAATCGAACATCGGCCGTTCGTCCGCTCGTCGAATCCAGAACTATGTGGGCAGTTCGCATCAAATTCGTGTGATGCGAACGGGCCACAATGCACTGCGCCAGTCGCAGTGCATTGCTGGCTGATGATTGGCCAAGCATGCACTGTGACCCTGCATGCTTGGCCAATCATAGATGCCTGTGGCCAATTATAGCTCAGGGGGTTTAGTACACGCCCCACACTATATAAGGACGTCGCGCCGGTGGCCTCGTGTACTGTGTTCCGGCGTTAGGAACAGTGATAGTGTACTGTACATGTACACAGTGTATTTGAATCATTACTTTGTGGGGAAATTTTAGGGGAAGAGGAAAAATAGGCAGGGATAGTATATTCTTCTCAGTCTTTGCTTGTGGGGAAAGTGAAGGGATAGAGGAAAAATAGGCAGGGATAGTGTGTTCTTCTCAGTGCTGTTCTCTACCAATCCAGCCATCTGCAGGAGTTAGTGTGTCTGTGTGCTGTGTGACTATAGCACAGCACACTAAACCACCTTACCCTGTATCTGCCCTTCTGCCCTGTTGTCATCTAAGGCAGCCATCTGCAGGAGTTAGTGTGTGTGAAAGTGAGGTGAAATGTTCTGAACAGGTGCACAGACAGCAAAACAAATGTTACAGGGGTGATAACCCTTCCCTTTTCCAAAAAGCTTAAAAATAGATTTTTTTGGATGGAGCTACACTTAAAAATGTACCTGTTCAAAATTACAAACAGATTCTACTTAAGAACAAACCTACAGTCTGTGTCTTGTTTGCACCACCTATATACTGCTGTTCAGAGTATATAGGGTTGTAGGTATAGGGTTTTATTTTGGGTGCGGGGTTCCCCTTAATATACATACAAGACCCAAAGGGGCTGGGTTGGGGTAGGGGGGGATGGGGTAGCCATGCCATTTTTCTCAAGGATTTTCAGCCATATGGCGGCCAGGACAAGACATGACATTAAAGCCGCAAGTGGTTTTAAATGGCTTCTTTTTTTCCTTTACAAATGTCATTTTGTGCAGGGACAGTTCTAAACACGGGAAACACATGCCACTTCACAGGCATACTTTAGACACCCCCCAGGTACCATATTTAAAGGAATATTTCACTTTTTTTTTTTCACTTTATGCATCATTAAAATGACTGCTCCCGAAAAAACTTCTTTTTGCATTGATATATGTCCCCTGGGGCAGGACCCGGGTCCCCAAACCTGTTTTATGACATTAACATGCATATTGGCCGTTATAATTAGCACTTTAGATTTCGAACGTTCGCGTCCATTGTAACTAATAGGGTTTGAACGTTTGCGCAAACTTTCGGCCCGTTCGCAGGTTCTGGTGCGAACCGAACCCGGGGATGTTCGGCTCATCCCTAGTCAGGACTGGAACCCAGAACCATGTGACTTAACCACTTCAATACCGGGCACTTAGACACCTTCCTGCCCAGACCAATTTTCAGCTTTCAGCACTGTCGCACTTTGAATGACAATTGCTACACTGTACACAAACAGAATTTTTATCGTTTTGTTCCCACAAATAGAGCTTTATTTTGACGGTATTTGATCGTCCATGCGATTTTTATTTTTTGCGCAACAAATGAAAAAAGACTGAAAATTTTGGAAAAAGAAAACAAGTTTTTCTTTGTTTATGTTAAAATTATTTGTAAATAAGTATGTTTTCTTCTTCAATGACGGGCACTGATAAGGTGGCACCAATGAGACGGCACTGATGGGCACTGATAGGTGGCACTAATGGGTACTGATAGGTGGCACTGGTATGCAGCACTGATGGGCACTCATATGTGGCACTGATGGGCACTTATATGTGGCACTGATGGGCACTCATAGGCAGCACTGATGGGCACTTATGGGTGGCACTGATGGGTACTTATGGGTGGCACTGATAGGTGGCATGGATGGGCACTAATAGGTGGGCACTGATGGGCACGGATGGGCACTGATAGGTAGCACTGCTGGACACTGATGGGTGGCACTGATGACACTGATGGGTGGCATTGCTGGGCATCACTGTTTTTTATTTATACATGATGGTGCCAGTCAGTGCCCATATGTGGGCACTGACTGGCACAGATTGGGCATCATTTGCACATGTGGATGGCCAGGGGGGTACATACCTGGCCATCCACATGTTGCCCACATCTTCCCTGGGGGTCCTAGTGGAGTCCCTGGTGGTCCAGTGTGGGCAGCTGAAGGGGGGCTGCACTGATAAACAATCAGCAAAGAGCCCCCCTGTCAGGAGAGCCGCCGATCAGCTCTCCTCTACCCGTGTCTGTCAGACGCGAGCGAGGAAAAGCCGATCACCGGCTTTTCCTGTTGACATTGTGATCAGCCATGATTGGACACGGCTGATCACGTGGTAAAGAGCCTCCGCCGTAGGCTCTTTACCGAGATCAGTGTCGCGGTGTGTCAGACTGATGTTCTGCACCACCGATCGCCACGATGCGCGCCCCCACGGGTGGCATGTTATCCTGAAGGATGTCATATGATGCCCAGTCAGGATAACGAAACCACTGCCCGGCCGTCATTCTGCTATGGGCCGGGCGGGAAGTGGTTATAAGTACCCTCTCCCAGAATACACGGCGGAACAAATGCGCCCACTGATTGGCTCCGAGCAGAGATTGATACCCAATGCGCCCAACCAGGCTGCATTCTACGGCCTGTCACTGGTGTCACCCACACCTATGACCAGGCAGAACATAAGTACAGCCCAGCCAAACTGATGCCAAAGCAAAGCCTGGCACAATTAACCCCCAAGACTTAACTATAGTCCTGGGGAAAAAACTAAATTTACAACATAGCGCGGTGCTTATCAGAAGTGCCGGCGCTACACATGTATCCTGACAAAATGTGGAGAATTTCAAGGGGTATGAATACTTTTACAGGGCACTGTATGTACAGGAGAGCGGAGGGTGTGTCAGTGGGTAGTATGTGCAGGAAAGGAGTGCAGAAGGTATGAAAGGAGGAAGCCCATGCAGAGAAGGAGTGTGGAGGGTAGGAGGGTATAATGGTGGGCATTATATGTAATATATAGACAGGTATGAATTGTGCATATTGCATAGCATAAATGGGGGGGTGGGGGGGGCTGCTACAGTGTGTGTACACTCCACAAGCCAACATTTGACCAATCGCCCCCAGCAGTGTGTATATCATCACATCGGGTTTCTGGTGTCACTTTCCTCCGCCGTTCTATGGGGTTGAGGTCAGGACTCTGTGCAGGCCAGTCAAGTTCCTCCACCCCAAACTCGCTCATCCATGTCTTTATGAACCTTGCTTTGTGCACTGGTGCGCAGTCATGTTGGAACAGGAAGGGGCCGTCCCCAAACTGTTCCAACAAAGTTGGGAGCATGAAATTGTTCAAAATGTCTTGGTATGCTGACGCCTGAAGTGTTCCCTTCACTGGAACTGAGGGGCCAATCCCAACCCCTGAAAAACAACCCCCACACCATAATCCCCCCTCCACCAAATGATTTGGACCAGTGAACAAAGCAAGGTCCATAAAGACACGGATGAGCGAGTTTGGGGTGGAGGAACTTGACTGGCCTGCACATTAAAGTGGAGACTACGAGCCAGGCCTTCTCATCCAACATCAGTGCCTGACCTCACAAACGCGCTTCTGGAAGAATGGTCAAACATTCCCATAGACACAGTCCTAAACCTTGTGGACGGCCTTCCCAGAAGAGTTGAAGCTGTTATAGCTGTAAAGGGTGGGCCAACTCAATATTGAACCCTACAGACTAAGACTGGGATGCCATTAAAGTTCATGTGCGTGTAAAGGCAGGGGTGTACCAATACTTTTGACAATATAGTGTATTTAATCAGCACAACTTCATCTTTTATATTTAACAAAAAAAAAATTGGGTAATATATTGCGTTTGTGTGCTATTTTTTGAACATTTGTGCAAAAAAAAAAAAAGAAGAAGAAGAATGGCCCTGCCACAAAAGGGTTACACGGGAACAGAAACAAGAACATTTATTATGGATTTATTTGGGCTGCGTTAATTTTTTTATTTTTTTCATAAATCTTTTTTTTTTTTTTAATAAATATTTTTTTTAAATTCATTTTTTTTTAAATAAATATATATATATTTTTTATATAAAAAAAATAAATAATACATTTTTTTAAAATAAACATATACATATATATTTTTTATAAATATATATTTTTTTAAATAAATATTTATCTTTCAAATAAATAAACAAATATATGTATATATATATGTATATATATATATATATATATATATATATATATATATATATATATATATATATATATATATATATATATATATATATATATATATATATATATAGATAATAGATATATAATAAAAAATATTTATTTTAAATAAATGTATTTAAAAAAAATATTTATAAAAGAATTAATAAAAAAAAATATTTATTTTAAAAATAATGTATTATAAATAAAATATATATATAAATAAAATAAAAAATAATATATATATATATATATATATATATATATATATGAATCTGGGTTTTTCTTTAAAAATATGTGAGAAAAAAATATGTATTAAAAAAATATATGTATTAAAGAAATAAATATGTATTTAAAAAAAAATATTTATATAAAATTTATATAAAAAAATATTTATTTAAAAAAAATGTTTTTAAAAAATATTTATAAAAAAAAAATATATATATATATATATATATTTTTTTTTTTATAAATATTTTTTTAATACATTTTTTTTAAATAAATAATTTTTTTTATATAAATATATATTTTTTTTAATACATATTTTTTTTTTTAATACATATTTTTTTCTCACATATCTTTAAAGAAAAACCCAGATTCATCGTATACAATGGGGACTTTTCTCCATGTTAGAGACAAACACATCCAGAATGTGACACTTGTCTGTGAGTATTCTCATCAAGGTGAAAATCCACTTCACGACAGAACATTTGTGCTCCGGGGGGGAAACATCATTTCACATTTAGATACATTCTGGAATACTTTTATATTCATAAGAAATGTGGAATTTCCGTTCAACATAAAAAAATAAAATTAAAAAATAAAATAAAAAACAAATAAAAAAATATTTGCATTTCTAATCACAGAATCTTCCCTGAGAATACAAAAATAAATCACCAGATATAAAAGGAAATGATAAATATACTGTGTGGAAAGATGATCTCCTTTATAACCTTTTTCTTCATTATAAATAAAAAACAGTGATGTAGAATTATTTTGTTTGCTAAGGATATTGCCGATAGGAAACCAAAACTTTTTTCAGTAGAACATCTAGGGGTATCTTTATAAAAAAAAAAAAAAACTTGCTGTTTGAATGCCTCAGCATTGGCTCAGTCATCATGATTAATCCCAGTGATGTATATCATATGTTTACTTTCTCTGACTGCCAGCTCCGCCTAGTGGCCGTAATGCGGTATTTTCCTGATTGAGTTTTTTTTACAGGAAAATATTGCCACTAGATGGGGCTGTCCATCCTAGAAAATAATATTATTATAGAAAACAATATTATAGTTAAACCCCTTAGTGTATTTTTTTTTCAGTAAGAACACATTTAGGAAACTGCAGTGGAACCTTGGTTTTACATATCTTTTTGTACAGTAGTGTCTTAAATGTAAAACAAAATTAATAAAAATTGAATTATAAAAAAGAAAAAAAAAAAATCCAAATTTCGGGGCTGTCACCAGAACAGAAATCTTTCAATGGGGACACTAGTTCAGGTGACAACCAAGAATTCACTTACTTTGGAAAACACATTTTCTTTAATAAATATATATATTTTTTTATAAATATTTTTTTTAATAAATATTTTTTTAAATACATTTAAAAAAAAATAAAAAAAAAAAAAAAAAAAAAAAATATATATATATATATATATATATATATATATATATATTATATATATATATATATATATATTATATATATATATATATATATTTACACGTATATATATATATATATATATATATATATATATATATTATATATATATATATATATATATGCACACACTTTTTTTAAATAGATATATATATATTTTTTTTAAATACATATTTTTTTTTAAATACATATTTTTTTAAAATACATATTTTTTTTAAAATACAGATTTTTTTTAAATACAGATTTTTTTTAAAATACAGATTTTTTTTAAATACAGATTTTTTTTAAATACAAATTTTTTTCTCACATATTTTTAAACAAAAATAAGGGCTAAACTTTTTTTTTTTAGTTTTGGATAGGGTGGAGGGGATTAGAACCCCTGTCAGTTTTTATTGCTGTCTGTGCCCCCCGTTAGGGAGATTCATCATCTC